>JAPPVO010000007.1:15233667-15654662 GCA_030407325.1 Camellia japonica | reverse complement strand
TACACTCAGTACCAGAAAGATATGAAAGAAAATGGAGAGAGCTCTTCATTGGTCCAGACAGAAGGAAAGAAGACTCCAAAGTCAGACCATACTCCAAAGACAACTCTACAAAGCAAGGTGGGCTGCAGCAGGGAACAGTTGGCCAAGGTTCATTTTGAACTGAAAGCCAGAGAGGAATCTAGCTTGGCAGGATTGGAGAAAGCTCTGATGGATAGTGATAGCGAGACAGAAGAAGAAATTGGCATAAGCCAAAAGAAAGAAATGGTCGAGGAAGAAATGTTCGAAGCCTTCATGGCTGAGCAAACATTTTTGGTTGAAAAACCAGTTGAGAAAGATCCTTCGAAGGAATCAGTTAACAACGAAGTGCCAGAGTGCAGCATGGAGGATGCTGCTGAAGTAACTGAACAAGGTGGCCAAGAGAGGAAACAGGTACAGCCAGCCATCCAATTTGGCTCATTTCCTCCAGTATTAGTCAATATGGTACACATACTGCCTCATGAGTTCCAGGCTGGAGATGAGGACCAAGATGGCCAAGAAATTGATCCTATTCCTGTCTCTAGTGAAGACTCACAAGTGAGTATGGTACAAGATGATTCTGGAATGGCTACCCCAATGGAAACTAAATATGAAAGTGGAGAAGAGGTGAGCATTAACCTCTCGTATCCTTTTGAGTATCCCTCGAATTCTATGACACAACATATCAAGCCTTTGTACATCAAGGCTTTCTTCGATGGGATACAACTGAACCGAGTCCTGATAGACAATGGGGCAGCAGTAAACTTAATACCGAAATCTTCTTTGAAGAAACTAGGGAAAAAGAATCCTAGGTTGATCCCAACCAGCACAACCATCGCTGGCTTTGCTGGAGACAAACAGATGGCTCAGGGGATTCTACCCATTAACTTGAGTGTGGGAACCAGGGACTGCATGACAGCATTCTTCGTAATTGACAGTAATGCTAAATACAATGCTTTACTTGGGAGAGATTGGATCCACACTAACAAATGTGTGCCTTCCTCTTTGCATCAGAAAATTATGATGGCCTTAGGCAATGGAGAGACAGAGGAAATTGATGCAGATCCTCAACCTGTCATAGCCTGTGCAGACTTCGCAGAGGCCAAACTGTATATTGAGGGAGTGACACCACTCAGTATACTAAGGAAACTTGACGGCTCAGCCGAAGTGACGGCTGATGAGAAAGTGACACACCTGAAGCACTTAGTCCAGGAGAGTGCTGATGAGGAGGTTGTCGTTAAGGATGACAATGATGCCTGGTTGTAGGCAAAGAAGTGAAACCAAAAGCCAAGTCTTTGGCTCTAATTAAATTCTCAACACTGGATGTAAAATCAATAGTCCAGAAAGTACAGGAGCAAGGGAGAGAAGCCATGATAATTGGCTGCAAACAGAAGCAACAACAGGCTAAAGTTTTGACCCTTGATAAATACTGTGCATTGGACATTGAAACAAAAGTCCAGGAGATACAGGAAGAGGAAGCCTTGTGGACAGACTTTGTCTATGAGGAGGAGGGCAAAGATGTTGAATTAAAGAACCTGGGAGCAGAACAAAGCAGGGAGATTGCTTCGAAGATAGAAGAAATCAAAGAAGAAGCTTCAGTAAGTTCTCAGACACAAGACCCCTTAGAGAAAGTAAATTAGGGGAAGATTCTATACAGCAGCCCACCTACATAAGTGCTTGTCTGAATGTTCTGGACAGGGACCAGTGTTTGGTTGTTCTAAAGAAATATAAAGATTGCTTTGCATGGTCTTATAATGAACTACCAGGATTGGATAGGTCATTAGTGGAACATAGGCTCCCTATGAAACTTAACTTCAAGCCATACAAGCAAAAATCAAGAAGAATGAGTCCAGAAGTAATTCAGAAAGTCAAGGAGGAGATTGTTAGACTACTCAAAGCAGGCTTTATTAGGACAGCCATGTATGTGGAATGGCTATCTAATATTGTGCCTGTGATTAAGAAGAACGGTAAAATGAGGGTATGCATTGATTTCAGAAACTTGAATTTAGCAACTCCAAAAGATGAGTACCCCATGCCTATAGTGGATCTGTTGGTAGACAGTTCAGCAGGGCATCAAGTTTTATCAATGATGGATGGACATTCTGGTTATAACCAGATCTGCATTGCAGAGGAGGATGTCCACAAGACAGCATTCAGACGTCCTGGAAATATTGGCACCTTCGAATGGGTTAAAATGCCATTTGGCCTGAAGAATGCTGGAGCTACATATCAGAGGGCTATGAACACTATCTTTCATGACCTCATTGGAGGGTATTTAGAGTGTTATATTGATGACATTGTAGTTAAATCCCAATCCATAGAGGAGCATCTGTTTTACTTAGAAGCAGCCTTTGCAAGAATGAGAAAGTTCAAATTGAAGCTCAATCCTCTTAAGTGTGCTTTTGGCGTATCATCTGGAAACTTCTTGGGCTATGTGGTACACAAGAAAGGAATACAGATTGACCAGAATAAAGCCAAAGCCATCATTGAAGCCAGACCTCCATCAAGTAAGAAAGAATTACAAAAGTTCCTTGGACAGGTTAATTTTCTTCGAAGATTCATTTCTAACACTGCAGGGAAAACTAAAGTTTTTTCTTCCTTATTAAGGCTGAAAGATGAAGAGGAATTTGTGTGGACAGCAGAGCATCAAATTGCTTTCGAAGGTATCAAAGCCTACTTGGCCAACCTTCCAGTGCTGATGCCACCAAAAGGTGACAAGCCCTTGAAGTTGTACATAGCTGCAGCAGAAGATTCATTGGGAGCTTTCTTGGCCCAAGATAATGAAGAAGGCAAGGAGCAAGCTGTTTATTACCTTAGTAGGTTTTTAAATTCTTGTGAATGTAAATATTCAGCTGTTGAAAAGTTGTGTCTTGCTTTGTATTTTGCTGCAATGAAATTAAGATACTATCTTTTACCTACAACTGTCTTGGTAATTGCAACCACAGATTTGGTTAAGTACATGTTATCTAGACCTATGTTGAGGGGAAGAATTGGCAAGTGGATACTAGCCTTATCAGAATTTCATCTAGAATATGTCCCTCAAAGGGCAGTAAAAGGGCAAGTCTTACCCAATTTTCTGGCACTATCCATCTCATCTCAAACAGAGAGCCAAAAGATAATGGAACTTGGTATGGCTAGTGTTGAGCCATGGCGGATGTGGTTCGATGGGTCGAAAGCCAATGGCTTAACTGGAATTGGTATTGTGATTAGGTCTCCACAAGGGGTAGAGACCACACATGGTTTCAGAGTGGATGAAGTTACCTGTTCTAATAACCAAGCTGAATATGAAGCCTTAATAGTGGGACTAGAAATTCTTATTGGATTACAAGTTCATGCAGTTGACATATTTGGAGATTCTCAATTGGTGGTTAACTAAGTGAAAGGGATTTTCAAGTGTCAAAGCATAAGCATTTTACCATACTATGTTGTTGCATTACATCTGCTTTCTCAATTTCAAATAGAAAATGTAACTCATGTTCTAAGATTCTTGAATAATAGAGCTAATGATGTGGCTCAGAAAGCTTCGAACTTCAAGAGAAGGGATAATGCCCAAAGGAACATAAGCCAAACAACATATCAGAAATTGATACCACCTTTGAATAAAAGGAATGTGGTCTTGGAAGTCAATCATAATGACTTGTAAGAACAAGATTGGAGGCATCCAATAATGCAGTACTTGGCTGGTCCATCTTCGAAGGCCAGCAGGAAAATTAAATTGCAGTCTATGCAATATATGATATACGGTAATGCTCTCTACAAAAGGGGGGGAGATAGTTTATTGTTGGAATGCTTAGGCCCAAAAGAAGCATTAACAGCTATGGCTGAGGTTCTTGAAGGCATCTGTGGTGCTCATCAGCCTAGTGTGAAGATGAGGTAGTTGCTTCGAAGGCATTCCTACTATTGGCCAATTATCCTTAAAGATTGCATAGAATATGCAAAAGGTTGCCAAGCATGCCAAAAGCATGGCACAATAAGGCATGTGCCCATAACTAACCTGCATGCAGTGGTGAAGCCTTGGCCATTCAGAGGATGGGCCATGGATATGATGGGGAAAATACACCTACCCTCTTCGAAGCATCATTGTTTCATCTTAGTAGCCACTGATTATTTCACTAAGTGGGTCGAAGCTAAGCCATACAAGGCTGTAGACCAGACTGAGGTTATTGGATTTATTAAGGATCTAATCCATAGATTTGGTATCCCACAAACTATAACTGTGGATAATGAGACTGTGTTCGATGGGAAGATAGTGAAGTCCTTTGTGGCAGAATTTGGAATTAGTCTCGTCAATTCCACCCCATATTATGCACAAGCCAATGGTCAAGCTGAATCATCCAATAAATCCTTGAAAAAAGGAATACAAAAGGTTGTGGAGGACAATCCCAGGGATTGACATAACTTATTATTGGATGTGTTGTGGGCTTACAGAACTTCCCCAAGGTCAAGCACAGGAGTTACTCCTTATGCCTTAGTGTATGGGCATGATGCAGTGTTACCTGTGGAAATTAATGTTAAATCTTTGAGGGTAAGATGCCAAGACTAGCTAAATCCTGAGCAATACCATCAGAGTATGTGCTTGGAATTAGAAGGCATAGATGAAGCCAGAATTCTGGCATTAAACAGCATTCTCTTGCAAAAGAAGAAAGCAGCCAAAAATTACAATAAGAAAGTCATATACATTGGCTTTGATGAAGGTGATTTGGTATGGAAGACAATACTCCCAATATGAATTAAAAGCCATAAGTTTGGTAAATGGTCACCTAATTGGGAAGGATCATATCAAATTCATAGAGTCCTGCCTTTTGGGGCATACTATTTGAGAAATTTGAATGGGTACATACATCCCAAAAAGATCGATGGCAGATATTTGGAGCCTTATTTTCCAACTATTTGGGAAACACAAGGAGTAGAATAAAAGTCAGGCAAAAGAACACAAAAGTACTCAAATGATAAATCAGAATTTGTTTTTCTTCATAAAGAGTTAAATACATTCTGCCATAAATTGGCCCAAAAATCATTACAATGTCTTAATTGTTCTTTTACAACAGATTTCCTATTGCTAAGTGATGAAAATAGCTGAATGGCTGTAGTCATTTCTTGCTTTCGATCGGCCAATTCTTGGTTGGTGATTTGCAGTTTGGTATCAGTTCGGACTAAGGCCTGGTTCACTGCAGATAACTCCTCTTCAAGTTGAGCTTTCCTCTCCAGCAGCTGAACTCGAAAGTGAGAGGCAGAGGAGTGTTGTTCCTTGAGCTCTGAGACTTCAGTATGTACTTGGGAAACAAAACTCTGGTCTCTAGCCAATTTTTCCTCCGCAGCTTTGGCAGCATGGCAGATGTTGATGTAGAAGTCGATAGTAGCTGCTGCCTGCGATAAGTGACTTGAGACATCCATGCCTGACTGTTCAGCAACTTTGCAGCACTGGAGGAACCCATCTTTTATTATAGGCCTTTGCAAAGCCTCGAGGGGGAGCCTCGAAAAGGAAATTAACAGTTCCAGGCAGGTGTCTAAGCCCATCAGAGGTGCAGAAGGCTTGCTGCTGGAGGAAGGAGAGCTTTCAAGAATTTGTAGCAAGGAGTCGGCCAAAACCAATGGCTCAGCTTCAAAATTGGTTATTGGAGAGGTAGAGGGTACATCGAAGAGACTGGCTAGCCTGGCTTCGAAGATGTCTACCTCGTCCGTAGACATGAGGGGTGCGGAGAGAGTTGTGGTGGAAGACATAAAGGACTGCATAGGGATGAGAGAAATGGATGGAGCATCTTTGGCAGTCTCTATGGTCTTAGCCACCAATGAATCAAGTGAAGAGGGACTGGAAGTAGGCAAAGGTAATGAACTATGAGTTGGAGAACTACCAGCACCCTCGATTGGGGAATCAGATACCTTCGAAGAAGAGATAATGGTTGAAATTTCCTTAAAAGGAGAAGGAAGAGCAGGGCCCGAATGAGAAGTAAATTGAGACAGGTCGAAGGATAGGTAGGGAAGATATGGAGTCAGACCAAAAGAAAGAGTTACAGGAATGCTGGGACTCAAAGGGGGTACATGGAATGTGGGCCTAGGAAGTGGAAGTATTATCTGAATGGCCTTCACATTTTGCATCCGATCAACCTCAACTGAAATTGAGGGAGTCCTCATTAGAAGTATAGCCTCAGTAGTTGTTGCTGCAAAAAGGAAGAAACGTAATGTCAATGTAACAACCCTCGTATTGATTACCGATAAATTACTGAAATACGTACTGATTACTGCTAAACTGAACTGATAATGACTGATAATTGAATTAAGAGAAGTGCTGAATGGACTGATTGAAATCGAAACTGAAATTGAATAAGTTTATTTATTGAATTGCATACTGCGCCTGTTTGATTGATTGATTACCTGTTTGAATTTATGTGTTTAAATTGCTAATTGAAGGCCTTATCGACGGCCGAATTAGGAACCGTTTAGAGTTTTGGGATCAGTAGAATATTTGTGATTTTATGGTATATTTACCCGAAAATTGATTAGGAATGATTAAATTAGATTAATTTAAGCCAATTAAAGAGTTTGCGGAAATTACACTATTGCCATTGAGTGGAGCCTTTGTTTATTCTTGTTTGAAGCCTTGTATATGCTTAATCAAAACATTTCATCAGCCCTCTTCCTTAGTTTCCACCGAAATTAGAGGAGAATTAGAGAGAGTAGGAGTGATTTGAGTTCATTCTTGTGATTTGGCTTGAAAATTTGAAGTATTGTTTGAGAATTGAAGTGTAGATTGCTCATTTAGCTCCCACACCTTGAATACAAGACTTAGGTAAGAAATTTAAGTCTTCATTGTTGTCCTTAAACTTGTTCTTGCATGATTCATACTCCATTGTAGAGTAGAACCATAAATTGGTTTCAAAGAGTTGAATTAGAGCTTATCTCATGCATGCATGTTCATATTGTCAAGATTGGAGGATGGACTTCATGAAAATCTCACATGCAAGCTCACATTTGTGCATAAGTCCATGTTTTCAGCATATTCTTGAAGAAATGAGTCCATTTGGACAAGTTTTGAAGGTTGAATTTGGTTAAATTTCATGCATGTTAGCATTTCTCCATGTCCATGAAAATGGGTTTGAAAAATGGCTTTAATTGACCAACTCTTGGCCCTTGCATGTGTAAATTGGCTTTTGGAACTTGTTGTATATTGAATGTAGATGTATTTTCCAGAATTTGGGCCCAAGAGGTCGAGAATTGAGTTGGGAATGCTTGGTTTGAGCTTGGAAGGCAAATCTGGAAATTCCAGATTTGGCTTCTTCGCTCGAGCAAAGGATTCCTCGCTCGAGCGAGCACCTTTATTCAGGGCTCCGCTCGAGCGAGCATCGAGCGTGGTATCGCGCGTAAAAATCGAGCATCCAGCACTTTTACTGTTTCATCAGACCGCTCGAGCGAAGGATTGTTCGCTCGAGCGAAGCCTTTGATTTTGCAACCTCGCTCGAGCGAAGGAAGGCTCGCTCGAGCGAGACCCCTGTTTTCAGCAACTTTTGAAAAATGCCTTCCAACTGTATTTTTGCATCCTCATCTCATCCTAGGCATTCTTAGGCCTAGTTTAAGGCATCTTAATGAGGATTTAGACATAGAACCACACCGAGGAAAATTTAGGGATTTAATGATTATCCTCCCCGACTGTGAAACTTAGTGTGTGTTCTATTTGTTAACTGTTTAGGGTTGGCTCGGGGACGCGGTCTAGCTGCTATTAGCCCAATCTCTGTGAGTAACAATTGTGTAAAGATATGTTCAAATTGATTATCTTTTGGCTACTGAACTGTTTACTGAATTGAAATTGATTACTGAATGAATGTATGTCCTCTATTTCTGAACTATACTGTGGCATCCTTAGCACCTACTGTTTACTGTTATTGTTACAGAGATCTCTGTCGGTTCCCCTGTGGAACCATACTGTTTACTGAATGACTGGCCATCATTACTGTTCGGTCCTTAGGACCTACTGTTTACTGCTATGCTTATGGATGTACCACATATGATTGAATAACTATTCTGACTGAATGACTGAAACACTGTTTAATGAATTGTTTTCATTACCGTAAGGACATTACATTCTTAACCTCTTTACGCTTTATGTTATTCACTGGGCTTTAGCTCACTGCTCATATATATATGTAGGTTCTCAGCAGCCAGATCGGAGCTAGGAGCGTGGGTTGGTCCCCAGTTTTGTCAAGCCAGCCTATGTGCCTCACTGTGAGGTTCCGCGTTGCCATGTTATGGCTTTGGGATTTTGTTTTGGTTTTCCCGTCGGTCTCCTCACTGTTTTGTATCACTGTATAGACTGCTTACTGTTCTACTGCACTGTCATCGAGGGACTAGGTCCCCGTACTGAATGTTTGTATATGATTGTATGGACTGTATATAGACCGTACTGTTTTGAACTGTATGAATGCATGAAAAATGTTTTTAGCATACAGATTTTCACAGCTCAATGGACACTAGTTATTTACTGTATTGGCTTCCGCCAGGCCCTGAACTCTGTTAAACTGTATTACTGTTAAGCAGGCCTTCGGTAATCTCGGATTACTGGCCAGTTACGGTGCTAAACCCATAGGGCCGGGTTTGGGTCGTGACAATCAAGCTTCAATGTCAAAATTCGATAAGGAAAAACAGCAGAAGCAGGAGAGAAATTACTTGTTCCAGAAGTATTGGCAATGATGGGGGAGCTACGAAGGGAGTAATGTACGGCAGTTTGTTGCCTTCGTGCAGTTTCCCTTTGTAGTGCATCAGCAGCAGCAGCAGCTTCATCTCTTAGAAATTGTTACTGCCGTATCTTCTCAGCCCTCTCAAAGACAATCATTGCTTTGGAATGTTCTTGTTCTACTGCCTTGGCAGCAGCTTCATGGATAGGATCTTCAACCAAGTCAGTAGCAGGAACAATCACTTTCTTTCTCTTCCTTCTTGGCAATGATACTATTGGCTCCTTCTCAACCTCTCTCTCTTCAATTTGGGGCTCAAGTTCTTAAGAAGTAAGCTCCTTTTCCATTGCTTTGACAACTGTCTCGGAATTAGGATCTTCGACCAAATCAGAAGAGGGGGCAGCCATCCTTGTTTTCTTTTTTCTTTGTAATGGTGTTTCTTGCTCTTGCTCAATCTCTCTCTCTTCATTTTGAGATTCAGATTCTTCAGGAGTGAGTACTAGTTTTCTTTTCTTTTTCTGCTGTTGTCTGGCCTTGAGAGCAGCTAGAGTTTCAGCTCTTTTAGGAGATTCTTCTTGTGGAGACCCTACACCAAAATGTGTGAATATAGAGGAGACAAACAAAAGAGTTGAAGGAAAGAGGAACTTAGAAATGCTTACCCTTCTTCAAAGCAGCTCCGGTAACTCTAGTTGGAGGAGGTGAGGCTGCAGGAGAAGTTGTGGTAGCTGCAGAAAGAGGAGAAATGTTCTCAACTGTTGCTGATTTAGTCTTCGAAGGCACTCCTAATCCTATCAGTAAATCATGAGGGTGTACAGATAGGCGCACTTCCATGTTGACTGACCACCAATTCTAGAATCTTTGCAAGACTAAGCCAGAAGGAAGAAAGGGGACAAGTTTGAATTCACTCAATTCCTTCAGCAGTTTGAATGTTGCCGCCTCTAGTTTTGATTTGGATATTCTTAAGTCTCTAGCCGTGAGGTGGACATTCGAGAGACTGCAAAGTGAAACAGGTATCCCTTAAGTGAGCCCAAATTGTCTAGCAAACTGAGAAGGGCAGTACACCTCAGATATGCATTTATAAGCTCGAGGGTTTAAAGTGCCAATAAACAACTCCCTCGGTAGCAAAATTGAAGCCCATATATCTTCGTGTGGTGAGGTGGAGCACTCCTTATCAGCCAAAACGGTTTGCAGCCAAACAGGACCTGTAGTGGCATCAAAAGGACAAAAGAAGGTGGAAGATGGAGAAATAAGGAGTTGGTGAAAGAAAATAAGGTAATAAGCAAAGGAGGCAGGATAGAGAGCAATCCTGGCATACTTTTCCCCATAAGTACTAGGATCCTGAATAAGGAATTTTAGACATTTGGGGTGCAAGTCAGTGAAATAGGCGAAGAGCTAGAGTTGGAGCACCCAGAGGGGACCTCCTTGGTTAACATCAAGAGGTTTTTCGCAAAATTGGGAGCAAGCTCTATAGATATGACTTAAAAGATAAGGAGCAAGAGCTATGCGTTTTTTCAAGACAAGTGCCTTCGCAAGAGGAGCGAACTCAGGCATAATCCTCTGAGATGAGGTGCAAAAGAGAAATTTGCACAACCAGTACAAAATGAAGGAAAATAGTTCTCTGTCTCTCACGGGGCCTTCCCTTTTATTTTCAGCCTTTACGAAGTCGCTGTAAGAGGAGTTTATGGTTGGAAGGGAAAATTTGACAGGGAGGTCTGGGTAATTGGGAGTAAAATGAAAGCCAATGGGTGAAAACCCTAAGAGATGGCATTTTCAAGAACGGTGGGGGCCATCATACCGCACCGAAATTGGAAGAAATTAAAAGCCATATTCCAAAAGCATAAAGCAGCAGGAATAAAAAAGGGGTCCTCAGGAATGAGGAACCTGGAAAGACGAAGAGCATCGAGGATACAGAGCTCCTGCAGGTCATCTTCTCTCGCAGGCACAACTCTGTCATACCATTCTTCCCATTCAGTCCTCAATGTCGGCCAGCAACGATGAGGCCGGGTCATCCTCCAATTCCCCCAATCAAGCCCTCCTTCATAAATGTAACAACCCTCGTTACTGTTCACCGATTAATCACTAATCACTGATTGATTACTGATTACTGTCAAACCGAGACTGATTATGATTGATAACTGAAGTAAACGAAATACTGAACTGACTGACTGAAATCTGAAACTGATTGACTGAGTATATGTTAGTTAAATTGTATTCTATCTGTTTGCTTGCCAAATTATCTGTTCATGTCTTTGTGTTTAAACTGCTAATTGAAGGCCTTATCGGCGGCCGAACCGGAAATCGATTGATGTTTTGGGATCATCATAATTTATGTGATTTTATGGGGTAACTACCTGAAAAGTGAATTGGTATGATTAAATTAGAGTAAATTAAGCCAAATTAATAGAGTTGCCTTATTTACCATAGTGCCATTGAGTGGCCCACTACTTGGATCATCTTTGAGCCTCATTACACTCATGCATACACATTTCACCAGCCATACTTCTTGTTCTAGTCGACTTGAGAGGGAGATAGGAGAGAGAGAGAGAGCTTGATTTCATCTCATTTTGCTTGGTGATCTTGAAGAAATTGAAGCTTAAGTGCGTAATTGAGCCTCCATACCTTTAATTCAAGACTTAAGGTAGATTTCTTGCCATCTTGTTTATGTTTTGTGTTGACTCTTGCATGATTCATGAGTCTTTAGTGATCTAAGGTATGAATTGGTGCAATAGTGTTGAATTGAAGCTCATTCCATACATGCATGTTTATATTGTTGAAGTTTTGAGGTTGTAGTTCATAATTCCTCACATGCATGTTCACAATATTGTTATAGTTCATGTTGTCATCATGTTTTTGCAAGATTTGAGCTCATTTGAGCAAACATGGGAGCTTTGAATTGAATTAAACTCTTGCATGTCATGTTTGTAGCATGTTCACGAAAATTGGGTTTGAAAATGGATTTAATTAAACACCCTTGGGCTTTGATTTCTCAAATTGAGCTTTGAATCATGTTATTCTATGTGTTTACAAATGTTTTCCAGAAAATTAGCCTAAGAGGATCGAATTTAGTGCATTTGGGCTTGGTTTTTGGCTTGAAGGTGCAATCTGGGTTTTCTAGATTTTGCACTTCCGCTCGAGCGGGGAAAGTAGCGCTCGAGCGGGGAATTCGAGCATCCAGTACCTTGTACTGTTTTACAGTCCGCTCGAGCGGGGTAATTGGCGCTCGAACGGGACCTTGTGTCTTGCGCTCGAGCAGCTATCGAGCGCCCAATCGAGCGTGATTTTTGAGCATCCAGCACTTTCAACTGTTTTGCATGTCCGCTCGAGCGTGGGAAGTGGCGCTCGAGCGGGAACCGTTGTCTGCATGTCCGCTCGAGCGGGGAAACCTGCGCTCGAGCGGGATTCTGTTTTTCTGAAAATCCTGAAAATGTTTTCTAAGTGCATCTTTGCATCCTCATCCCATCCTAGGCATTCTTAGGCCTAGTTTAAGACATCTTAATGAGGATATAGATGTAGAACACACCGAGGCAATTAGGGATTAAGTTATTATCTTCCCCAGCTGTGTAGCTTAGTGTGTGTTTATTCTGTACTGTTTATGGTTGGCATTTCGAGGAGACGCTCTAGCCTACTGTAGCCCAGAACTCTGTGAGTAACAATTGTGTAAAGATATGTTCAAAATGATTATCTTTTGAATACTGAACTGTACTGTTTTCTGAACTGTTACTGTTAACTGAATGAATGTATGTCCTATATTCTGAACTGTATTGTGGCATCCTTAACAACTACTGTTACTGACTGTTATTGTTACAGAGATCTCTGTCGGTTCTCTCGTTGGAACCACCACTGTTTACTGATTGATGGCCATCAATGACTGTTTGGTCTTTTTAGACCTACTGTTTACTGTACTGCTATGCTAATGGATGTACCACATATGATTGTTTATTGTACTGAACAACTGATATACTGATTTAATGAACTGTTTTCTTTACTGTAAGGACATTCATTCTTAACCTCTTTACGCACTGTGTTATTCACTGGGCTTTAGCTCACTACTCATATATATATGTAGGTGTACAGGCACCGGACCAATGCTAGAAGCGTCGGGGTAAACTCCAGTTTTGTCAAGCCAACCACTGTGTCTCACTGCGAGGTTCCGAGCCTGCCAAGCTATGGCTTAGGGGTGTTTCATTTTTCCCCCGTCTGTCTCCGAAACTGTTGTACTAACTGTATAGACCGTACTGTACTGTTTTGTAGGGATTAAGTCCCTATTTTGAATGATTGTATATATGTACATACTGTTTTGTCACTGCCTGTACAAATGTATGAAAAGTCTTTTTGCATACAAACTGTCACAGCTCATTGAACATTGTTTTATTACTGTATTGGCTTCCGCCATACCCCTGTACTCTGTTTTACTGTCTTACTGTTAAGCAGGCCTTCGGTAATCTCGGATTACTGGCCGGTTACGGTGCTAAACCCATAGGGGCGGGTTTGGGTCGTGACAATAAAGAAGAAAATGATCCTCCAAACGAGGGTATAGAGCCGAAAGTTGAGCAGGAGCTTCCCGGAAAATAGGACCTAGGACGTACTCCTATTTGTTACTGTGACGAGGAATGAAGAGACGTCCATCTATGGTGCTTGACTCACCAGATGTTAGCTTGGCGATTTCTTCGTCGATACATTTTTTCAAAGCCATAGTTGGGCTGATACGGTCGCCCGCAAGTACTTTTAGAGAGGAAGGATCCATTGGCAGCAAGGGAGTTGAGAGAAGTGGAAAATCAGTGGAAAGAAAGGTTTGTGTGTTAAGCGAGCAAATGATTTCAGAACACGAAGTAAAAGGGTTTCAAAAGCCTTTATGTTTGGGGGATATATAAACGCTTGGTTCGTTAAACACTAAAAGTACGAATATGAAGAGTTTCCTTCAAATATTGATAGTATTTGGAGGGAAAAACACAACCCAAATGCTGAGGCTAGCTTCGAAGTAAAATATTTGGCTTCGAAACCAGATTTTGGCGCCAAAAGCCAAAAAACAACGGCTTCAAAACAAAGAAGTCGGCTTCGAAGCACATTTCCGTACTTAAAAATGTAAGAATACTCAAGTATTTGTTTTACTTCAAAGGGTTTAAAGACCTATTTTAGGTTTCTTGATGAAAGTAATGTCCTTCGAAGTGAAACTTGAGACCTTGTGAAGGTGGGAATTGGTATTCAAAACATAACACACCAGATTTTGGCACTTCGAAACCAAGAAGCCGGCTTCGAAGCATATTCCCTACCCAATGGATGCAAGAATGCCAAGTATTCGTTTACTTCAAAGGATTTAAAGACCTATTTTAGGTTTCTTAATGAAAGTAATATCCTTCGAGGCAAGACTTGAGACTCCTTAAGGATGGGAATTGGAGTTCGAAATATCAAAACCAATGGTTGGTTTATATATATAAAAAAAGGGGTTGTCTGTTGAACTAAAACAGCATGAACTGTTGTTCGAGGCATTTTAAACCTAATTGATCATACTAACCATGATCAGATGTTGATTATGGTTGAAGCAAGCTTTAAGTATGAGATTGATAGATTCGAAGCACTGATTCTAATTGAAAAACAACCAAAATTGTCAACTTTATTCCGTAAATTGGAAAAGTTTATAATTGGTTTTTTGTAGTGTTTTATTTAAAACAATTGAGTCCAGGTTCGAAGGATGAGATTGTTCAGTTCGAAGTCCTGAATTTGCTTTTAAAAACAAACGGAGACAATGCCAAACAAAGGAAAAGTCTTAGTTGGGTTAAAGCAAAAAACAATTACATCGAGTGGCCCTATTTGGGTACAAACTCAAGTTCATAAAAGTAAGGAATTGAATAAATAACAAGAGCATGAAATTTAGTCCTACTATGATCAATGAATTTATGTTCTTTCTTTATTTTATCCTCTATTTCTTCTAACATTGGCTGCATGAGTTGATGTGCTCTCACTTCGTAGTAGAGCTCTTCAGCCTTTATTTCGAAAGCCACTTCTCTCAGTCTTTGTTCCAATTCGTCTATATCCAAGTCATCCCAGTACGCAGAATCTTTATTCTTGAAATCATCGAATTCTTCAATGAAGTTCTCTACCTCGTACTGGGCATGAATTCGAAAGGACGAGAGTTGGTCTAAAGATTGTGTGGTGGCCATGGAGGTTCGATGCCAGTGGAGGAGCAACGGAAGTTGATCCAAAAACATGTGAAGCTCTGCTTGGGCAAGGGGATTGAGGACATGACCTCGAGTCAAAATGTCACAAGCCCATCGAAGGTTCTTGAGAGAGACTTTATCCTCAAGGACGTTGAAGAGCAAGTGAGAGAAAGCCGCAAGCAGAAGTTGAGCTTGCTTCCGCTCAGCTGGAGTGGGGAGAGGCGGAGGCTTGTAAGGTGGAAAGACCTTGTCCATAGAAAGGGCAAACCTTAGTCTCTCTATCCAGCAAGGATTTGGCAAAGGAGAAGGCGTGGATGCTTCCATTTCAGGGAGTGGAGTAGGGGTAGAAGGAACAAAGACATTAATATAATTAAGCCAGTCGGAAGAACAAATCTTCGCCTTCTGAGCTAAGAATGATGGATTGTACCCTTGTGCCTCTTCTGGGCGTCGGGCAGCATGCACTATCCTTGTAGGCATGGAAGATGTGTACCATGCTACAAGCAGATTCGCCTCCAAATTACGTCGATGATCAATGGGCACGTAAGGGTAGACCACTGAACTTCGAGCGTAGGAAGGAAACTCTAAAGGGTCAGTGAACTCAACAAAATAATGGTTGATTCATTCCCTCAAATCACAGGTCTCAGGTGTCGACTAGCTTGTCCAGTCAGAAACCCCAGAAGATGAAGAAGTTGCAGCTTTATCCATGCAGAGGTTTGTGAAGAAGAGTTTCCCAAGTCCATATTTGCAACTTTCCGAATCAAAGATTTGAGAGTAGTTTGTTCAAAGCACAAGGGTGAGTCAAAGGAAGAACTTCTTGTATCTATATTCGCAAGTTTCTGAATCGAAAGATTAAGGGCAATGTGTTCGTAATCCAAAGATCAATAATTTGCAAAGGCATCCATGACCTGAATATGGAAAGATGGATAAAGGTGGCTAATTAATGCATGAAAATTCTTTCGAGGAGGAACAGCATCATCATATGACTCTTCGTGTGCTCGATCAATGGAAGAGAAAGTTGATTCGGCCATAGAAGAAGTATCAGTCTGTGCGAGTGCTAAGGTATTGGGGTGTTCAAAAGATTGAAAGAGAATTAATGCAAATGATCATCAATAAGTGACGGTTGCGTTTCCAGAATATAGACCCCATGCACGTTCTAAAAAACGCAGAGAAAAGGGCTTTGATCCACTAATATCACCAAGTATTGGGTATATTAATGAGGGGGGTAATGTTAGCTTCATATTTTGTACAAGCCAGTTACAATTCAACATGTGGCAGAATAAGGGTAATATAGGAAGACTATTCAAGTCTTCAATCCTAATCGTACACGTGGCAGTTAGTATTGGTTCTCACGTGATCTGAGTAGCATTGGATTAATAAAGAGGTGCAAGGTGACGTGGCTTCAACGGTTACTCAGATTCAAATTCAAGTATAGGAAGGAAGCCTAACTGCAAGTGATAGCGTAGTGGAACTACTTATAAGGCAGCATGATCAGCGATCATGGAGGAGCAGTTCGACGGTTTGAAATGCAGTTCGATGGTCATCCTTGAGAAGTATAAATAGCGGGGAAGACCCCAGAAAAAAACCCCCGGACTCAGATCATACAAACCAGTCTTACTTTACATATTTTCTTTTCCAGTTTTACATTTCCTATTCTTTAAATTCTTGCTCTTTACATTCCTGCACTTTAAATTCCTGCACTGCACTTCATTCATAGGAGTAGTTTCAAGTAGATTGTTGCTGTAAACCTCTACAAGGCTGAGTTCGGATCATTGTAAGTTTTCATTCTAATGAAATACTTCAATTGCTCTTCATTTAACTGTTATTTTGTTTAATTTCTCCTAAGTCAAGCCACCAGTAAAAATCCTCTTCATTGAGGCTGAAAGAACTAAAACACAATCGTCTGATAATTGATTGGCAATTAACATTTCTGTAAGGACTGATTGATCCTTACTGGCACGCTCGCATTTACAAAAATACCCTTCGAAAGCCAAAAAGCCAACAAAATCATAATTATTTTATTTTTTTCTCAAAAAAAAAAAGTCAAAAAAATCAAAAATTTCTTTCCAAATAGAGCTAATTTAATCAGACTAAATTATTCAAAAAGTCAAAAAAAATAAAGGAATTTTTTTTAAAGTCCCTGTTATTAAAATTTTATAAGATAAAAAATATACAATATTTTCATAGTAGTTAACATTCCTCAATATTTTTATAGAAAAAATTCGACTCAGATAAATTTTATCCAACTCCGAGAAATTTCTCTGTAAAAATTAAAATTTCGATAAGTCAGACAAAATTTTTCTGAACTGAAGTTTTTTTTTTTATAAAAAAATTAAGAGACCTTAACTAATAAAAAAAATATTTTAAACCTTTTCTACTACAAGGTTTTCAAACCCGGACTAGCCCAGCGGGTCGAACCGAGAACCGACCCTTCTTTCGGTCCTCAAAACCCTCAAAACCCAGACTTTCTTTCTTTCTTATATATATATATATATATATATATCAAAATTTTGACTAAAAACTTTTATTTCAAGAGTCTCTTCTCATGAGGAGGAGTCTCATTGGAAGCTTGAAGAAATTATGAAAATCTATTCTTATTTATAGGTAAAAAATTTGTTCAAAGAGAACCTAAAAATTTAATATGGGATTCAATCAAATTGTTTGAATCATATTTGATTGGAGGGAGAGTTGAAAATTTCATTTCCCTTTAAAATTAAATCTACCATTTAATCAATTTGTTTGGAGGGATGTTAAATTTTTTTAATTTTTTTAAAACTAGTGACTTTTTATTTATTTATTTATTTATCAATTATGACTTTATTAAATATTATGCAATACTTTTTTTTATTATTTTAGTAATTATATATATATTTATTTATTTGTAATTTATAATTATATAATATTAATTATAACGTCACGGTTCGACCGCTTTGACCCAACGGTTGAACCAATAACCCGTCTATCCAGTCCCTTTTTCGATTCGCTGACCAGTCCAATTTTCAAAACATTATTCTACTATACAAAATTACAAAAAAAAAATATTTCACTAATTTTCTCAAAAATAAACTAGAAAAATTCTTCCTAAACAAACCCAATGTAGTGATCTCTCATTAGGTAGACGCACCACACAAACAATGCACATGCTTCTATACAAGGATTTTGGCCCTGGCTTCCTTATTAAGCCCTTAAGAGCCTATCATAGATCCTGTTTTAATAATTCGAATTGTTTAATGTGTAAAATTTATCGATGATTAAATACTTATAAAAAATTATGTTAATCGGATATCGATAACTATGTGATCAAATCAATATTGTATAAAAAAAATAGACAGTGAAAAAATAAACAGTTGACAGAAAACTAATCCGATAAGATAGCTATCGATATCCGATCAACGTGTTTTTTTATAAACATATAATACTCGATGAGTTCTACACATTAAACAGTTCAAATTATCGAAACAAGACCCACAGTAAGCCCCTAAGGGCCCAACAGCACATTCCAATCCGATCTGAGACTAAAGGAAGCCACTGCCTTGATGTTCCTGTCACTGCTAGGGCTGAGTAAGAAATCCGTGAAATCCGTAATCCGATCCAGTCCAATTCAATCCAGTAGGTTTGGATTGGTTTTTTGAATCCGTGGTTCGGTTCCGGATTGAAAAATTAAAAATCCATAGTTCACGGATTGGTTCCAGATTGAACCCCACGGTTCCGGATTGAAATCGATCCAGACCGTATACAAATGATCTATATTTTTATTATACATTCTTCTACATAGTATCTTCTCTTATTTCATATAAAACTTAAATCCAAACCTAAACTCGCATAATATCTTCTTTTATTACTTTTGTTTGCTAGTTTTTAGTGTTAATTTGTAATGGTCTAAATACTTATGGTGAAACCAATTTTCTTATGATTGTTTAAATTTTAGAACAGTATGTCGCTATTATGAAAAGACATGTTGCTATTGTGAAACTAATATGGTGCTATATTTATATTTTTATGAAATTAAAATGTTATATATATATATATATTTTGTTATTTAATTATGTAAATCCGTAGTCCTAAACCGATCCAATCCGTATTTAAATAGATTGGTCCGGATTGGTTTCACGATTTAAACGGATTGGATTGATTTCAAATTTTCAGAAACCGTAAATAACGAATTAGTTCTGATTTTACTCCAATCCAATTTAATCCGGACTATGCTCCCCCTAATCACTGCGCAGTCGAGTCCATCTGTATGTACAGTACAACGCAATCGCTGCACGCAGAGAATCTGCCCTCAAGTCTTCAACAAGGGGTCACACAAAACTTCTATACATCCTCCGCCACGTGGCTCCGAAACACTGATCTGAAAACCCTTTGATTTTTTTTTTTCGCAATTACATCTATAGGCGAGAGAGAACGATCGATCACAATCGATCTTCGATGGGTTTAATCAAAAGCAGCTTCTCATTCATGGTGGGAACATTCTTCGGAGTCTACGTTGCTCAGAACTACAACGTTCCAAACATAAAGAAGCTTTTCAACACAGGACTTGTATTCGCGAAACACTTCGAAGAGAATTATCGCAAGCCCAAGAAGAAGAGAGACGAAGATGATTGATTTCTGAGTTAGAGGTTCCATTCAATTCCAGGTTTTCTATACTATGTGTTTGTTTGTTTTTTTCAACAGGGTTTTTGTTATAGACTCGGATTAGGAATGATCAATATTGATTGGAGATTTATGAGGGATTCAGTTTTTATATTGAAGAATTTGATGATCTGTTGTTGTGTTTTCGGTTCTGAGTTCGAAATGTGCATTATCTTTTACCCTTCTTGTTTGGTTGCCGAGAAAAAAAGACAAGAATTGTAATTGGGCATTGTAAATATTTGATAACTTTATTAATTAATTGTCTTGTTAGTTGAACCATATGAAAATACTTTGCTTTTGATTCAATCAACATTATCACTCAATTGGACTTGAAAGGTTCAGTTTTTAGTGCATATAATGGGTGCACTTTTCATAATGGCATTAACATTGTGATCAATTTGCTTGGAAATGAAATTTTGAATAAATAGATAAAAGTTCCATTGGCAATCAATGTGTGCTAGTGTTCTCTTGTTATGATAGAACTTGTAGTAGGGCTAAATTGTGTTCATGGTTGCTCTTGAGAGTGATCTGAAAAAGGTTTACGGTTGTGTCTTGTGTTCAGTACTGGTAGACTTTTGAATGATGTGTGTGGCACTATGTAATTTTTAGATGCTTGGCTCAAGGGAAGGATATATTCAGTGAGGAGTGTTTAGTTCTTTTGATAAATTAGAATATTAGAATTTCTTATGTTGCTTAAGCACATTTGGCATGATGTTAGTGCAAATGCTCTTTACGAAAAAATGGTGAGTGGCAAACTTCGAAACTAGTGGCATAAAGACAAGTTGTGGCATACAAATGCTCGAAGTGGCGAGTTCAAAGGTGATTTTTTATATTTTGCACATAAGTAGTTAGAGTAAAAGCATGCTGTGTGCATGTAACAAGGACAAAAGGCTATAATGAAAACAACATCTGCAGCTTAATTTTGCTCTTTTGTATACTTTTTTCTTATGTTTTTGAAAGCTTATTGCTAGCAGTAGCTTGGGTTTCCTTGGGATTCCTTTGTGGTAAAATCAGTATTTGCATTTTGACAACAAAGTGTTACATCAGTAATCAAATGTTTTGGTCAAGTTCCGGTGGTTAGAGCTATGTAAAGGACCAAATATACTTGAAAAAAGCATTGCAATGCCACTTGTACCTATCAATCATCCCTGATCTCACACACACCTCATTGTTTCTTTGTCAACAACTAATTTCGATGTGATCAGTGCATTATATTTATATACCTGTTTCTCTTTGCTTTCCTTCTAGTGCCATCGCTACATAGTCCTCATAAGTGGCAAGCAATTCAACCTTTGTTTATCTTGTGGAGATTAATTAGTTGTTTGCCTGAGGAGTTGTTTGGTTGATTTTTTTTTTTTTTTTCATATTCTTTTGGTTCTTTTCCCTTTGACCGTCCCCTCATTTTCTCTTGCATAGTGTTGTGGCACTTATAAGTCATAACTCTACTTTTATGATCCATCTTCATTTGATGAGCTCCACTACATTAATCTTGTTTGCTAGCTAATGCTAACTACCTGAGCAACTACGTTTCCTGATATTGGCATCACTGCTTTTATTGGTGTTTAGGTTTGAATCTCAGTATGTATCTGTGGAGTCTTTATGGAGACACTTGTCTACAACACAACCATATATAGAAATACTCTGAATAAAAAATTTAGCACTTCTGAATTCTTATGGGATAGGGGTAGTTCCCTAACAGAATGGGAGCTCTCTTCGAAGTCAATTCTTCTTCTTCTTTCTTTTTTATTTTATTTATTTATTTGTTTTTATTGTGAAGATGTTCCAGCTTCGCCTTTGACTATCTTCTCAGGCATATGTAATTTTTTTTGTGCTGCATATACCAAAGTAACTACCGAGCTGAAGAGGACGGCAAGATTAAGTGAGAAGATTATTAGTGTGGTGGTATTAGGTTGGAAATGTAAAATAAAGAGTGTTTGTCAGATTAGTAATACTATAGATAGTATTAATATATAAAATTAATATATTTTAATTTTTAGTATTTTTTAATATTATAATTTTTTTTAATATTATAATTTCTTTTATTCTAAAAAATATAATTTTTTGCATAAAAATTATTTAAAAATTCACTAATCCCCTCGTTCAATTTTTAATTCCAACCCTACCATGGGATTGATAGTCCTACCAATAATGGGGATTAGTAGTCTAAAGTCATGTTTGTTTCGCGGCTTGAGTGGTGAGATTGGACTACCATGACTGTGGGTTTCACCCATGGTATGTTTGGTAGTGAAATGAGATGGTGGATTGATAGTCTAAGGAGTTTAGTAATCCTCCACAGTAGAGGGATTAGCTTGGCTGGATTTTGGATGGAATTAGAAAAATAGTGAGGGGATTGAATTTATTTTATATAAAAAATATTTTTTAAAATTTTTAATTTTTTTTACCAAGTGCATCTGTTTGTTTTAGTTTTTTTTTAAGGCGAATTACACTAACATTCCTATAGTTTGGGGCTCGTATCACTTTTGGTCCATGTTCAATTGTGACGCATTTGACCATAAATTTTGAATATTCTTTCAAATAAGGACAATTGAAGATACCATTGCTAAATTTCAAGAGCAAAATCATCAATTTGATAAAATATAAACCAATTTGATAAAAATAAATATCAAAAAAATATTTTTGAATTTTTAAAAATTATTTTTATCCACCAAAGATAAAATTATATAAAATTAATAAATCTTTTAAAAGTTTTTATTTTTTTTATTTTTTACAAATTAATTTTTATTATGTGTTTGAATGTTGATCATGTAATAGATGATTGTTAGAATTTTAATGTGTAATTGATATATTTAATATATGATATGTTTTTAGTTTTGAATTTTTTGTTTTAATGAATTGATTTAATAATGATATTAAAGTTGTCGTCATATTTGATTTTTAGAAAAATAGAAACTAATTTAATGAAAATAAAAACAACCACCCATTACATAATCATAATCCAAAAACATAATAAAAATTAATTTGATAAAATAAAAAAAATAAATAAATGTCTAAGGGATTTATCAATTTTACATAATTTTATCTTTGGTGGGTAGAAATAATTTTTTAAAAATATTTTTTTGACATTTATTTTTGTCAAATTAGTTTATATTTGATCAAATTGACAAATTTGCCTTAAAATTAAGTAATGGTATCTTCAATTGTTTTTATTTAGAATAAAATTCAAAATTCAGCGTCAAATAGGCCACAATTGAAAAGTCAAGACCAAACTGACACAAATTTCATACTATTTTTTTAATATAAAAATAATTTAATAATCTCATCACTAACCATCTCTCATACTATTATCAAAACAAATAAATTTTTACTTAATTTGTTTGCTAACAATTCTCACATTAACAATCACTTTACTAACCATGTTTTTACTAATAATTTCTTCCAACCTAATTCGCCAAACAAACGTAACCTACGGCATAGTTAATCCCCCACTTATGAACCCCAACCAAAACAATCTATGGTCACGTTTGTTTCACCTATGTTCATGGATCAGTTTTGTGCGGTTCGGATGACGGGTTGACTCACCCGATGGGGTGCGGGTTGGGAAAAAATGGAACCGTGTCCACCAGCAATGCGGGTTGTTGATTGAACGGGTGGGTCATGCGGTTGTGCGGACGGTGTGGGCGGTTTGTGAATTAGATTTTTTTTTTTAATTTTTTTTTTTTTTTTGTGTTTCAACTGCAGTTGGAGGTTTTGTATGGGACAAAAATTAGACTGAAATATTTATAATTTTTTTCTTTGAATTTAGTATGGAATTCACACAACAAAATGAAAAAGATTGTAGTGTATATCTATAAACTTGCCCTCATAGTCATATTATCTCGATCTATATCATCTTGCCCACAACACAATACAATCAAAAGCATTTTCTTTTATTAAATAAAAGAAGCAAAAAGTTACAAAACCCATCACTATCAAACAACACAATAAAGCAAGTCCTGAGGCATGATTGCTATCTCACTGAACTCCATTGTTTTCTCATCAATCTTCCACAAATTAAACGACGGGACACAAGGCCATTGCACAATCCAGCTAATACAAGTTGATCTTGATAAGAAACCAAGAATGAAAACAAAACCCCAGAAGGCCTAAGTGTCTGGACCTCACTTCAAAAGTGTTTGTTCAAATCAAAAGACAAAACAGAGCATGATCGAATCCCAAATACACAGAATTTCCCTTTAAACAAAGCAGAGGACAACCATTGAGATGAATTTGCTGACCTGAAATCTGCAGGCAAAGGAGAAGGATTCTAGATTTGGGTACCTTCGTTCATGCAATGAAACTTATTTTATTTTTATTTTATTTTTGTAGTAGATCTTCTAGATCTGGTATCTCCAGATCTGGTTTGCGATTGAGCGACAACGACACTGCGACAGGGAGAAGAGAAAGGGATGTAGAGACGACGGCGATGGAGTAAGGTTGATCTGCGAGAGACGACGGTGATAGTAGAGGAGAGGAGAGAGATGGCGATGGGGAGGAGATGAAAGAGATGGCGAGCAAGGGGCGAGAGATGGTGGTGGTGACGGCGACGGGGAGGAGGGAAGAGAGAGGTAGGCGAGATGTGTGAGAGAGAGAGAGAGAGAGAGAGAGAAACAGTAAAGGAGGATGAAAAAATGAATTCAACATGTAAAGAGATATATTTTTATTTTAAACATAGACTCCGTTTGGGAAGTGGGTTGGCTTTTTGGCTATTTTAGCCTGGGCTAAAAAGCTTGGTTTGGGAAGAGCTGAGCTTTTTGGCTTTTTGACTTTTTTGACTTTTTTTGTGAGAGAAGAGTGTAATGATTATGGGTTGGATGTGATGTTTTGTTTGTTGTGGCTAAAATAACCTATTTTGTCTTTTGTGGCTAAAATAGTCCCAAACCTCTTTGCCAAACGGAAATGTGGGTGGGTTTCGGATTTGCACGGATAGGGTCGGGTCTGACCCGAACCCGATTTTATATGAAAAAAATAGACCCGCACTATTTATGCATACGGGTAGGGTCGGTTTGGGCGGATTGTGCGGATTAGATAAACCGTTGCCTATCCCTAAAGGGTGGGATTCGACTAGCATGCTTGCTGGGTCCACAATGGCATGTTTGGTGCACTCTTGGAGTTCCTGAGAGCATCTCCAATGGTTCTGCTATATCAGTTGCCAAAGCTAAAAAATGACAGGAATGGCAAAAATGAGTCTCCAACGGTCTGCTATTTCACTTGCCAAAGATGGCAGATGCCATATGTGTTCTCAAATTTGGCAAGTGAAATGGCAAATGCCAAGCTTGCCAGATCAATAAAAATCAGACCGTTGGAGACCCAATTTTCAAAATCAACCAAATTTCAGTTTCAGATATCAAAACATATATATCAATGCAAATTTCTGTATACCGGATAATCAAAAAATTGTTCATGACAGATATAAAAAATTGAAGACAATATATATATATATATATTTGAAATATATATATATATATATATATAAAATAGAAAAATTGATGAAGACATATATCAAAAAATTTCAAAACATATATATCAAAAAAAATTGAGAGGGAGACAGAGTGAAACTAGAGAGAGGGGGTTCCGATCTGGGAGGAGAAGGGGGAGATCGGGTTCCGACCGATCATGGAGGAGATCATGGAGGAGAAGGGGTTCCGATCTTGGAGGAGATCATGGAGGAGAGGGTTCCGATCTTGGAGGAGAAGGGGAGATCGGGTTCCGATCTTGTGCTCTGTTTGGTTTGGTTTGTGCTGTGTTTGATTTCGGCCATGAAGGAGAAAGAGTGAGAATGAGAGGGAGAGAAAGAGCCGTGGAGGAGAAGAGTGAGAAGAGAGTCAGAAGTTCTAGATGCTTTGTCTTGATCTGTCTTGATCAAAACATATAGTGTTTGGTTTGTTTAATAAAGAGCCGTTGGGCTCTATTTGGTTTGTTTAACAATGTATAATGTTTGGTTTATTTTTTCAATGGATAATGTTCACTAATTTGTATTATTATTTAATATTTTCAATAAAGTATAATGTAAAAAAATAAATATATTTTTTCAAATGAAGATAATTTTTTTAACAAACAGATAATTTTATTAAATGAAGATAAAATAATTTTAGCTAATATTAAATGAAGATAATTTTATTATAATAAAAAGACATTATAATATAAATATATAATTTTTTTCAATTTTTCCAATTTTTCATTTTTTTTTTATTTTTTATATTTGTCTAGTTGGGAATAATATAAATATATAATTTTTTTAACAAACAGATAAAAAAATGTCACAAAAGACAAAAAAATAAACAAAAATAAAATCACAAAAAACCTATATCCAAACAACACCTACAAAGTTGGAGGAAAATTTGGTTGAGATTTGCCAAAAATAATAAATGACTATTGGAGCACCATTGCTATAATTTGGCAAAATAATACTATTCATTGCCAAATTATAACAATAGCAACCCCAATATAGCAACAACCATTGAAGATGCTCTGACTACCACTCTAGTGCTATTAACAATGCTCATCAGTGACTGGATAAGCTTTGATGAGTTGAAGGTGAGATTAAAAAAATAATTAGGGGATTAAGTGTATTAGTTTTTTTACCCAAGTGTAGCCTCTTATTTGTATAAAAAAATTTTTTTTAAAAATTTATGTTTGTTGTAGAATTTTTTTTAATATAGAAATATTCTATTTTTATTTTATATAAAAATAATTTAACAATTTCATCACTAATCCTCTCTCATACTATCATCAAAATAAATATATTTTTACTTAATCCTCTCCCTAGTAATCCCTACATGAATAATTTCTTCACTAATCATCACTTCACTAATAATCTCATTTAATCTAATCCGTCAAACAAACGTGGTCTATAAATAAATTTTACGAATTATTAATCCAATTCCGTCCTCAAAATACCCAATAAACATGGCCTTACCGGAGGTGTTGTTTGGCAAGTTGGTTTGTGGCTAAAATAGTCACAAAAGACAAAATATGCTATTTTAGCCACAACAAACAAAATAATACATCCAACCCATAATCATTACACTCTTCTCTTATAAAAAAACTAAAAAAGTCGAAAAGTCCTTCCCAAACTAAACTTTTTAACTTAGGCTAACATAGTCAAAACATTCAAAAAGTCAAAAAATTAAAAAATCAAACAGAGGCTCATTCACTTTTTAAGGTTAGAATTCATTACTTTACATAAGGGACCTATAAATAAGTGGGACTATACTAGTTATGCTGCTAACTGAGAACTAACTAATTATGCATGACAACTTAACTCATTTGGTTCGGTTTATAATTTGTTTTTTAACTTGATTTTTATTGTTATGTTATTATCATTTATTTTTTAATTAACGTTTTCTTTTTCTTTTTCTTTTCCTTTTCGAGCTCATAATTTAAAGAAATAGATATATTACAAACAGATCATTTTATATTGCATATTTACAATGTTAGTGGGATCTACACATAATTTGTTATGACCAGTGGACATAATGTGTCCATAATTTTATTAAAATAGAAACAATCACGAGCCTTTGGCTTTTTTTGAGAGGATAATTTATATTTTATACCTTTTATTTTTATAATTTAAAGTCTTCGGTTGATATTGTTTATTAAAATAATAAAAATTAAAATAAAATTTGAATTAAATTATAAAAATAAAAATATAATTTATTTATTTATTTTTAATTTTATAACCACTAGAAGTGTCGTGGGCATGCAAAATAATTATAATAGTTCTTTGCGTCATGATTTTAGTTATTTAAAGACCAAAGTATCCTTTAGCAATGAGTTAGGGTAAATTATCAATAGGCCCTAATAGTTTGACTTAATTTTCAGTAAGTCCTATTGAAAATAAAGCTTGGTAAAATTGTTACTAAAAATAATTTTTTTGTGACAATTTTTTATATATATCGCTAAAAATTGACAATTAGTGACTTTTTTTTGTCATAATTTTTATAAATTGTCGTTAAAACTTACAATTAGTGACTTTTTTTATGACAAATTTTTTTCCATAAGACCTATTAGACAATAAGTCTAGTTATTAAAACCTACACATAAGTACTCCTTAATTATACGAAAATATCCTAAACTATAATAAAATATCATTTTATTCTCATGAATTATCATGAAATATCAATTTACTCTCTAAACTATAAAAATTTATAATTAAACCCTTTAACTATGCGTTTAAAAAAAAAAAAAAACTTCAGCTATCAAACTGTCGCATACTCTTTAATATCATTAATGAAAATAATGATATGATCAAATTGTTCTTTTATTTATTTTTATAAATAAATACCAATTTTGTCCTCACTGGGTAAATTATATTGACACCCCTCATATTTTAGAAATTACAATCCCCTTACTAAGGTTTAAAGTAGCATTGCCAATTACCCCATCGGTTAGTATTAGTTGGAAAAAAAAAATTCATTAAAAAAAAATTAATTGAAAAAAATTTATTTAAAAAAAAAATTATTAGTAAAATTTTTAAGTTTTTGTTTAAAACCAACGTAAACTTATTTTTTGAATTTACGTTTTTTTCTCAAATTTACAAACTAAGACAACAATTTATAAACAAAAAAATTATCAAACAAGTTTTTATGATAGTTTTTAAAATTTTTGTAAATATAAATTGAAAACTGAAAACGAAATGGTTACCAAACAGGACTCAGATGGTAAAAATGTTGTAAAATTAACAAATAATTAAATAAATTACACGTAAGAAATGATTTATCAAAAGATTCTTAGGCTATGTATGGTTTGATTTTTAGAATTTTTTTTTAAAAATTAAAATTTAATTTGGTTAAGAAATAAAAAATAATTATCATTTAAGGGTAAAAAATAATTATCATTT
This sequence comes from Camellia japonica, assembly GCA_030407325.1. Taxonomy (NCBI): domain Eukaryota; kingdom Viridiplantae; phylum Streptophyta; class Magnoliopsida; order Ericales; family Theaceae; genus Camellia; species Camellia japonica. Next base: position 15,626,361 of record JAPPVO010000007.1, on the reverse strand, counting down.
TAACTTTTTGGCAGGTTATATACATACGTATAGCTGTTTCAATTTAATTTATAAAAATTATTTCTAACCACTCGAAAAATAAAAATTATATAAAAATGATAATTATTTTTTATTTTTTTATTTCTTAACCAAATTAGTTTTTAATTTTTAATTTTTTTTCTAAAAATTAAACCATAAATAGGTTAAGAATTTTTTGATAAGTCATTTATTACGTTGGTAACTCATTTAATTATTTGTTAATTTTATGACATTTTTACCATTTAATGCCTGTTTGGTAACCACTTCGTTTTTACTTTTCAATTTATATTTACAAAAATTTTAAAAACTATTATAAAAACTTGTTTGATAATTTTTTTGGTTTATAAATGGTTGTCTCAGTTTGTAAATTTGAGGAAAAAACGTAAATTCAAAAAATAAGTTTATGTTGGTTTTTAAATAGAAATTTAAAAATTTACTAACAAAAATTTTAATTAATTTTTTTTCCAATTAATTTTTTTTTTCAATGAATTTTTTTTGCAACTAATATTAACCGAGGGGGCAATTGATAATATTACTTTAAAACTTAGGGAGGGGATTGTAATTTCTAAAATGTAAGGGGTGTGAATGTAATTTATCTAGTGAGGGCAAAATTGGTATTTAAAAAAATTAAATTTCTGAGAGAAAAATCTATAATGAAACTTTAAACCTCAGGGAGGGAGATATAATTTTCAAAAGGTGAAAAGGAAAATTGTAATAAACATAAATCTCAAGGAGTGTGAGTATAATTTATCCTAAAGTTTAGAAGAAAAGATATTTAAAAAATAAAGAAAAATAATAATTTTTAATTTTTTTATATATATTATAAGAAAAATGTTTCCGACCCCCTCAAAAGTCGACCCCCTCGACCCCCTCTAAGCTGGACCATCACGTGATTGGTCACGTGATATAATATCCCACGCACCTTCCTGTTTCACAATTCAAAATCCTCTTCAGAATTCAAAATCCTCTAACTGAAATACACTTCACTCGGACGAACTCTCCCTCAGCTCCTCCCTTTCACTCCGACGTCCTTGACTCCGATGCCCGACGACATCCTTAACTCCGACGCCCGACACCCGACTGTCGTCTCTCTCTCTCTTTCCATCTCATTCGGTGGACGACTCTTACGCCCGACTGTCGTCTCTCTCTCTCTCTCTTTCCATCTCATTCGACGAACGACTCCTCCCCTTCACGCCGACGACAGGTCGTCCTAGTACAGTCTACTCTGTCCTCCCGAGTCCCGACTCCCTCTATTTCCACGAGGTAATCTAGTGTGTATATATATATATATCTATATATATGTATCTTGCTGAAATTAGGGCAAAATTCCTCAATCTGAAAATATGTATCTTGCTGAAATTAGGGCAATGTTCAATAAAAGGGCATTAATTTAATGATTATGATCTTGCTGAATTTTTGAACCCAATATGTATACAATGTACAGTCTACAATGTTCAATAAAAGGGCATTAATTTGATGATTAGGGCAATGTACAGCCTTATTTTCTTGTTTAGTTTTTTTAGTAAACAAGCAGATTAACATATACTATGTAAATCTGCAGATGATGGGGAAGTCAAATGGTCCTTATTTTCTACATATTTGTTCAGATTTCTGAAATCTGTGTAAAATCTGAACATATGGATTGAATTTCTGAAATTGAAAATCTGTGTAAAATCTGAACATATGGATTGATGCCCTAATTAACATATATTTTATTATTCTCAATTCCATATTTTATTATTATGTAAAATCTGTGTAAAAATCAAATTTCTGAAATTGAAATTTGTTGAATCAAATTTCTGAAATCAACATCTTCTTAGAGATGTAATGGGTAACATTATAGGCTTCTTCCCAGTGGAGGTATAACTTCTTCCTTTGAGTCTTACCATGAGTTATTGGGGAGGTATAACTTCTTCTTAGAGCAGCAGCATGATGTTTGTTCTCTTGAAAACACAGGAATTTGAGTTACGATTAGAGATGTAATGGGTAGCATTATAGGCTTGAGGTTGCCATTAAGAGATTTTTCATCTTTCTTGGAATGCCTCAAAGAAGCCTCTACCGTGTTTTTTCTGATGTTTGTCTCATTAAGAATTGGATGATACCTTATCCATCTTTGCTGTTGTACTCTTCTTTTCACTATTGAAATTTCTTGTTTGTCATTGAGAAATGAGTTCACATAATAAAGTTGAAGCATCTTAGAATGTTTATAAAGGAAGTAAAGAAATATAGAATCATTAAGCCATATTGCATCTTTCAGTAGAAACCTTAAACTCCATAGTGGTGTCGTTCACTTGGGTTTCATCTAATACAATTATATTTTTACTTATCAATAAAAAAATACTAGTTATTTTTATCCAAAAGCATTCCAATAAGAAATGGTGATGAAGTAGACAGTGATATGGAGAAAGCACAAGACCCAAACTTTTCCAATGAAGTTCATGCTTTGATTTGGACATTTCAAGCTTGCTCAACTACACTAATGGTGGTCTTGGATTTGTAATTTGTTGAATAAATTATGTGAATGATGGGCAGGTACACTTCATGGGACCTCTACAATGTTGTGTTCTCTAAGAAATTGACAAAGGAACATATTTACCATTCTAAATTTAGTGGTGCCCTGTTTTAAACAGGGCCATGATTTTGTCCAAAAGTGGGCGGATAAAAACCAAACATTTATATGTCATGTTTCCAAACTAGGAACCACATTGAGCAGACTAGAATAATGCTCACTAAAACTTGTAGTTAAGGCATGAAGATTTCCTCTTGGGATTCTCAATGTGACTACTTAACATGCTGCCTTTAACTAGTTGAATCATGTTTCTATGGGAAACCATTAATGAAACCATTTGTTTATTTCATAAAGGACAAGCCCAGTATGGATAGCGGAAACAAATCCAGAATCACCACCAAGGTAAACCGTTCAATTTCATAAAGATATTTTCTGTTTTTACTCTTCCCCTAGTCTGAGTTATGAATTATGCTGACTTTGTCCTGCAGAGATCAAGTGATGGACAGTCGAAAAACAATCTGAAGCTATATGATGAGAATTGTGAGGAGGATGAAGATGAACATGGTGAAACCCTTTGTGGGAGCTGCGGGGGAAATTACAGCGGTGACCGAACAACAAAGATCTATGACGGAACAACTTCGAGCTATGACCGAACAACAAAGATCTATGACGGAACAATTTACCTTTGTTAGTGCAAAGATGCAAAAACTAGAATTTGTGATGTTTTTCTTGCTTGTAATTGGTGTGTTATTACTTATGAAGATGTAATGCTAGTTAGAAGTAGAAGTAGAAGTAGATTGAACTATGTTTTGTTGTGGAATGGAATATGTATTGTTGAATATGTTTTGTGGAATGGAATATGTTTTGTTGTGAATTGTTGAATTTTTGAGTGGAATGGAAATGACCCACTAAATTGTTGAATTGTCATTGTTGAATTGTTGAATGAAGATGTGGAATGAAGATGTGAACCATGAACAGGTTTTAAACCATGAACTGAACCATGACCCATGACAGATTTTAAACCATGCCAGATTTTAAACAGGTTTGTTGTGGAATGAAGATGTTGTGGAATTGTTGTGGAATCAAGATCTTGAGCATGAACCATGACAGATTTTTTACAGATTTGAACCATAAACAGACATATTTTGGCAACCATGGTTTGAACCATAAACAGATTTTAAACAGCATGAACCATGAACCATCAATTACAGAACCATGAACCAGATTTGAGATTTGAGCATGATCTATGAACCATCATTTACAGAACCATGAACCAAATTTGACATTTGAGCATAAACCATGAACCATGAACCAGATTTTTATACAGATTTTAGATTTTACACAGATTTTTACAGATTTGACAGATTTTACACAGATTTTTACATATTTGAACCATGAACCAGATTTTGACACAGATTTCAAATTTTACACAGATTTTTACAGATTTTACAGATTTTACACAGATTTGAACCATGAATCAGATTTTTACACAGATTTCAGATTTTACACAGATTTGACTTGTTATTACAGATTTTACACAGATTTTTACAGATTTGAACCATGAACTGTCAAAATAAACCATCAAAATAGCAAAATAGCAAAATAGCAAAATGAAACACTGTCAAAATAGATTTCTCAAATTTCTGAAACGAAACACAGATTTCTCAGATTTCTCAAACACTGTCAAAATAGCAAAATGAAACAGGTTTTTTTACAGAATTTTTTAAACCATCAACTGTGAACTGAAAATGCTGAAAGACAGATTGTCAAAATAAACCATGAACTCAATAACCAACATCTTCATTTCTACAATCTCCATCATTCATTTGCGCTCTGCAATGTCCATCATTCATTCCCGGTGTGCATGCATTAGAACCCGATGGGGTTAGAGATCCAGATCCAAACATTTGAGTTGGAGCACTCATCAAACTTCTCGGTGTGTCGCTTACAAAGTTCGATGGGATAAGAGATGTGCCTCCAATAGCATTTACGACCTGTCATAATTGAAGTAAAAAAATACATGTTACAAAATATTTGTAAATGAAAACAAAAAATGTATTGTCATATTGTCATATTGTTCAACAAATTGTTTTAATGTAGTCTTCGGGTTGACATATCCATCAAAAAAAGCATTCATGCTTTCACTTCGTTGTGTTGTTGACATGCCAGCCCAAAAAATGTCTTTAACATATACAGGAACCCATCGATGCCGCTCATGATATAGTACCCCCAACCACTCATTATCATAAAGATTGAATTTAGTAAGCATCTCTTCCCATTTTTCCTCAAATTCATCTCTTGTCAAACAATCATAAATTGCATTTTGCATAGCCAACTTCATGGGTTCATACTGAGCATATCCTTTCAACTTCTCCGGTATTTTCTTCATTACATGCCATAAGCACCATCGATGCCGGGCCTGTGGAAAAACAATTCTATAGCATTTTGCATAGCTCTGCACTGATCAGTTATGATAGCTTTTGGAGGTTTATTTGACATGCAACTTATCCACGACTTGAATAGCCAAACAAATGTGTCGGTGTCTTCACTAGATAACAATCCACAACCAAGCAAAATAGACTGTCCATGGTGATTGACTCCTACAAATGGAGCAAATGGCATGTCATATTTGTTCGTCAAATAAGTTGTGTCAAATGAAACAACATCTCCAAATGATTCATACATAGCCCGACTCCTTGCATCAGCCCAAAACAAGTTTCTAATGCGAAACTCCTCATCAACATCAATCACATAAAAGAATTTCTCACTATGTGCTTGCATCCTCATAAAATAACTTTGAAGTGATTCGGCATCACCTTCACCAAGCCTTAATCTTCTAGCTCTATTAATGTAATTCCTTGCATCTCGCTCATCAAATGTCAATGACTCGTATCCCCCCGCTTCAACAACCATTGAATGATAGTTCCTAGACACCCCAATCCCTGCTTGATCATTGATTTCTAATCTTCTCTTCACAGGAGTACGAATTTTCTTATTCATTGCAAAATGACGAGAGTCGGTGGGAATCAAATCATGATTATGCTCAAGGTTAACTGTGGTTAACATATATGTCCCATTCTTTTGTAGAGTACCTCGCACCCTTGCTTTGCAACCAATTTTTGTGGACAAAGATGGCTTCAAAGGGTTCACTTCTGATTTCTTTTTTCTCTCCCCCGCTCGAGAACATTCAATTGCAAAGTTTTTTAATTCGCCATCATCTCCAAAATGTTGTGCTCTATGAGCTATAGAAAAGCCAACATGCTTAGCATATGTGGCATAAAATGTGTACACATCTTCCCTTGAGCTAAAACACATACCCTTGTTAGGTTCTTCAACTTGTTCACCCTCATTTACTGAAGGATTGTCACCACCATTTGAATCAACCTCCATTCTATGAGAATCAAAAATAAAATTCAAATAGAATGATTTTAGAATAATTATGAAACTGTTATGTTGAACTTCACATTGTGATAATTTCAATTTATGGTATAACTAAATTATAGAAACTTCAATTTCAACCTCAACCTCACATAGTCATGGTATATGTGATTTTGAAACTGTTAACTTCAATTTCAAACTTTGAAACTGTTATGTTCAACTTCAACCTCACATAGTCATGGTATATCACAGAACACATATTAAACACTGTTAAAAAAAAATTACAAAATAAGACAATAAATAAATAAAAAAAGAAAAAGAAACATATTTTCAGATTGAGGAATAGCTAAACAGCCATACGCATAAGGCCTCGTTTGGGAACAGGCTAATTTAGTAACTTTTTGACTATTTGGCTAAAATATAAGCTAAAAAAAACTAGTATGTTTGGGATGACTTTTTGGCTTTTTACGAAAAGATGTGCAAAAAGTAGAGAGAAAAGAGAATCTTTGACTTTTTAGTATGGGTTGTTGGCTTTTTGGCTAATTTAGTAACTTTTTGGCTTTTTGGCTAAAAATGAGAGTTCCCAAACGAGGCCTTATTTTCATATTGAGGAATAGCACTCATCAAACTACTTTCAGCAAGACATATTTTCATCATTCAGCAAGATAATAATGTCATGACAAGATACATACTTTCAACAAGATAATGTCATGTCTTGTATTTCTTTTAATTGAAACCAATGACATAAGGATCTTAAGGTTGACCAACTACACTGCTGCAGTGAAATTGTCCATTTTTATAATTGTCTTCCAAGATTTTTTCTGTTTACATTACTAAAATTTATTTGTTTTCCCTTCTACCTGTGTGAAGTGGTATACTATCTATGCTTATTTCTTTATTGCCTTGGGCTGTCTCTTCTCAGGTGCTAACATATGGACATTATTATACTACTATTTACTGATTCTCTTTTTCTTTTTTCTCTTTTTATTTACAAGAACAAAATTAATTTCCCACTCCTGAAGACACCAAACTGTATATCTAACATCAAGATGGCTAAATATGGGGAGGTTCGTAATCTGTCACTCAAATTTATAATTTCATTAGTGAATTTTTTTTTTTTTTTTTAAACTCTGTTCTAACATAGATATTGGTTAAAATTATTTGCCAATTCCTCTTGTACAATTTTGGCTTTATCAAGCTTATGCATACTACAGTCTATCTTCTTTGGACCAAACAGTGGTTTAATGATTGCACTGACGACATCAGAGTCTGTTGTTCCCATGCTCTATACCAGCTTCCCATGCTCTGTTTCCTATGTTGAGAATTTAAAATGTGAAAACAAACAGAAAATTGTTCGGAAATCATTTTTCAAGAAATCAAAATCATTTTTCAAGAAATCATTTTTCAAGACCTCTTTTGTACAAAGCCCTGATTCAATAAATCATTTGTACAGTTTTCAAAAGCTCACACCTAGTACAGAACATTGAAGAACCTCCTGTATGTAGATCATTTGTACAGAACATTCAATAAATCATTTGTACAGACATTTCAGATTGATCAATGTATGTAGATAGAGAGAGGGGAGAATGAGGGGTTTTCGAATAACATTACCTGACAAAATGTGAAGAACCCCCTTCAAAAGAATGTGATCGAAGATCCGTAGAGCGAGATACAGAGAGTTATGGCCGGAGAGCTATGGCCGTCGACGGAAGAGAGCTATGGTGGACGCACGATGGAAGAGGGAAGAGGGAAGACGGACAGGGTCGTCAACGTTGTGTAGCTTCCCGTTTTTTTTTTCTTTGTTTTCAGCCTCTGTTTTTTTTTTTTTTTGGTCTTACAGGTGCGTATATCACACGTTCCTCATTGTGCAAATGTTCTTCATATGACTTCAATAACTGCCACCTCAGAGGGGGTCGTGGGGGTTGGTTTTGAAAGGAGTCCGTATCGGAGCTGATATTATAAACTCTTTAATTTTTTAAATAATTTTTTAACTTTTAAATTAAAATACTCACATGCGAAACGAAACAACAAAACAAAAATTTAATCCCGTTTCCTTGAATTGAAACGGGCGTATTCTCTCCTTTTGCATTCGATTCACAAACCCTAATTTCAATCGACGTTCTCACAGAGAGATTGCCTTCACTTTCAATCAAATTAGGGTTTTAGATTCTCGTGTTTACAGATCTGCTGCGATCATCGCTACTCTGCGAACCCTCCAACAATGGGAGGTCATGGTGGTCTGAATATTCTTCCTCAGAAACGATGGAACGTCTACAACTTCGACAACAGAGAGAAAGTCCGCAAAGACGAAGAAGCCGCCGCCAAAGAAGAGCAGCTCAAGCGCGAGCAGTCTCGAAAGCGTGACTTCGAGCTTCGTCTTGTCCAACTCCGCCAAGCCCGTGGCTTGGCCCCTTCAGTTCAAGCCTCGTCGCCTTCTTCAGAGACAAAATCAAAATCAAAATCGGAATCGAAATCGAAATCCCCGGAATTGGAATCGAAATCGAAATTGAATCACATTAATTTGTTTGAAGGTATTAAAATTTTTGATCCAGTAGTTTTTGGAGGAGAGGGAAAAGGGGAAGATGAAGGAGGGGCATTTAAGAAGATGAAGATGGCGAAGAAGGAGGCGGCGCCGAGGGTGGTGATGCCTGAAGATGAGAAGTATAGGTTGGGTTATGGGATTGCTGGGAAAGGGGTGAAATTGCCGTGGTATTTGTCGAAGCCAAACGATGATGCCAATGTAGAGAAAGAAGATGATGATCATCATCATAGGTCTAGAGAAGGGGCTAAGAGTGGTGTGAAGAAGACTTTGGAACAGCTGAGAGAAGAACGGTTGAAGAGAGAAAAGAAAGAGAAGGAAAGGGAGCAAGCTCTGATGCTAGAGAAACGGTTCAATAGAGATAAGAAAGAGAAGGAAAGGGAGCAAGCTCTGATGCTAGAGAAGGGTCGAAGAGATGTACCTTTCTTGAAGGACCGAGGATTTTCTAGGAGGTAGGTCCTAAGAAGTTGCAGTTGTTTTGCAGTTTGGCTGAATTTATTGTCAAATTTAATAATTGGTACATTGGTATTGATTCTGGATTTATTCTTGATGCTTTCTTGGATTGTTTGTTGGAAATTAGGTGAAGAAAAATTCTCTAACTATAACATATTGTGACATTTAGGTGCTAAGAAGTTGCAGTTGTTTTGCATTTTGGCTGAATTTATCGTCAAATTTAATAATTGGTACATTGCTATTACTTAAAAGATTTATTCTTGATGTATTCTTGGATTGTTTGTTGGCAATTAGGTGAAGAAAAATTCTCTGAATATAACATATTGTGACATTGCATGATGAAATTGTTTGGCCTCATGTTTGATTTTTGAGTTGATTCTTGATGTACATATGCAACTCAAAATTCTGTCTGGTCCCTCTACTCTAAAATCCATGTTTTTTGCACCCTTCATATGTTTTTAGGCGAACCAGCTGCTGCTCAACGCCTTGGCCTCAATAGTTGAGCTAAGCTATTTCATAATCATATTATGGTCTCAAGCCGTAGCTGATTATGTTTCAGCGGTGGTTGTCAGCTTTATTGCTTAGTTTCTTTAACTCAAAAGAGATTCACTTGAATGCATTATCTTCAAGTTTCTGCCACACAAAATTAACTTTTTGAAAGATACATTCTCCTAAGAAATCAATGGTATAGGAGGAATGCATGCATAGATAGATTCTATTGTGCTAAACTAGACAAAATGCATGTTACTGTATTGATCATAGCATTCTATAATGTTTAATAAGTTTGTATTTGGAAACTTTATATTTTTCTTCTTTATATATATATATATATATTTGTATTGAAAATAAATATCCAAGGCTCAAAACACATTGTTGATAGCTAATCAAGTAACTTATAAGTAGTTACATAGCCACTAAGAAGGCTAGGGAGGATGATGGACAGGTTCTCCTTCATGAGTACGGGAAAAGACATTTTAGTGAGATTTGTAGTGCAGAAGACAACTGCCTGTTTTAGTAATTTAGAGTACCATCATTCAAGCAAGCAGAAGCATAATTTTATATACCTATTTACTTAGGACTCTACTAGGTATTTTACATTATTAGAGGTCATCTCTTGTAGTTATATAAATATTGTGTAGATGTTGTATGGCCTTTCAGAATGAAAGACATAGTTTGAAAGGGGGATATGCTCTCAGGAGGTCTGGATCTCTGCAAACTGAACAGGAAGCTGTTGCCTTCGGAATTGGGAGTTTCTGCTTTTTTTCTTCTATTTTGATTTTTAATTTTTCAGAAGGTACATAAAACATCACTGCATGAGGTAGTGCCACAAAGATCCTATGGGCCAGAGCTTGTGAGGTACAAAGACCAAAACAAAAGCAAGAAACATTATGAAATCCACATTACATCACTGAAATCTCAGGGAAAACAAAAACAAGGGTTTTCTTGTTCAAATAACAATGCAGCTATGAACAGGAAACGGACAAAGCATGTCAAACCCCCTGTTCGTCATGTGGGTGCTGAGATCTATTAGAGTGGAATTCTGTCACCTGTTCTCACTAGAAATTGAGAAATCTCAAAAAGCCAAAAAATTGCATTAGACAAGTTTTCTACGTATGTGTACCAGTCAGAAAGCTAAAGAATCCCCAAAAAAGAAAATGCGCAAGAGCCATGAATATGTCTGTTGTCAAAACATCTTAGCTTCGGGGTATGCATTCATTTAGCATGCTCATCAAGATGCCTTGAACTTGAAACAATGAGGTTTTCTTGATAGTTTGGAGTATGATTTAGAAGGTAAATGTGGTTACCTTTGTTGATAGTTTGGACTATTCGCTACCTCCTAGGCTCAAACACGTTCTTCCAGACTATTTTTGCTTTGATCCACAGTTTAGTGCCCCTACTTCTGGATGTTCTTTACAGAGCTGATGTGTGTAATGTTAGAATTAGATGGGTTAATGAACTATCATTATTTTTTCTTTCGACTTTGCTAATAAATATTGCATCATGATTCATGACATATGTTTTCTGAGTGTAGGAGTGGGAAGTGAACTGGAGCCAGGCTTGGGCTGATTACGTACAAGGGAAGACCTGAAAGTTTTCAAATGGGCAAGGTCATGTACAGTTACTAATCTTGGAGACATGTTCATAGTTTTTGCTTAAATTTGTGCACAAGACTTTTTGAAGAACAATGGAAGCCGATTTCATGTATTTTGTTAGTTAATTTTAGGGCTGAGCATAAAAACCGAAAAAATCGTAGACCGCTCCAGTCCAAACCAAACCTTATAGTTGGTTTGATTTTCTCAATGCATGATTCGGTTCTGATTTTGAAATAGGTGAAGTGTACTTTATAGTTCAGTCTATGATTTTATAGCTACGAATCTAGTTGAAATCGAACCGGACTGTTGAGATTATATATAATTTGTTACCGAATATAAATACTAAAATATTTTATTAGTATCAAATTATATATATGTATATTTTTGTATAGTGATAGAACTAGTTTTAAACAATTATGTAAATAATTCTTAGGTTGTGAATAATATTTTGTGTTCTTATTGTGAATAATGATAATATTTTGTAATAGCTAGGGAAGAAGAAACAGAAATATAGAGAAAGAAAGTAGCAAATCTGTATATTATTTTCAGAAAATTACATACCCTTCATATGGGAGTTCCCAAATTATTTATAACTACTTCCTTGCATACCTCACACCTCTAACTAACTAACTTCTTTTCAACTGAGTTCCTCTAACTAACTAACTAATTTCTCAACCAATTACCTAACTAACTTCTTCTCAACTGACTCACAATTCTTGACATAACATATTTTTAAAATTTGCTGTTAAAACAGAACCAAATCGTGGTTTAGTGGTTTGGTTCGAATTGGTTTCAAGATTTTTATGGATTTGGTTTGGTTTCAAATCTGATGGAACTGTATGTAATGGCTTGGTCTTGGTTACGGCTAAACCGAATTAATCCGAATCATTTTCACCCTTAATAAATTTTGTGTCCTGATTAGTTTGTCATCGGGCAATCAGATCAATACAGAGTTTGTCTTGGCTTATGTTCACCTGCTTTCTTTGCATGAGAAATCAACTGTTTCAGGTTAAATTTCATGACTTTCGATTTACCCATTCGCATGATAGGAATGTTATACGAAATGGCAGGATTATGGCAAATTAGGTCACCGTGCGAAGGACACTAAACTTCTTGAGAAATCGGCCTTTTACTGTCCGTTTTGTGTAGCGAAATGTGTGCCGACAATGATTTTTAGGGATTGCGAAATAGCAAGTTTGACTCTGGATATAATTTAGTTGTCTCTGAAAATAAAAGAATAAGATTTGATAGTTTGTTTAGCATTACTATATGTATACAACGAGTTTGGGCCTTCTATCTAGAAAAGTTTTTAATGAGCTTCCACCTCAAGATTGAACCAGGGCCATTCCATTTGCCTTCCTCACCTTACCTTGTGCTTTGGGTGGTAGACAAGCTAAGTAATAAGTTGTTCAAATTTATTTTAATGTATTTTAAAATATGTTCAAGTTGCATTTGTTCATCTATCAGTGAATTTCGAACAAACTTTGATCAAGCAATAACGAGCTGAACTCGAACAGTAGCTTATTGAAATTTAACTTTAAAACTTAACGAGTTTTAAAATGCACAATGATACTTGTTTACTTTTTAAGTCAATATCAGGCAAGTTTTAATTGAGCCAATAACGAGCCAAATTCATTTAGTTTGAATTTTTTATAATGCATATAAATTTATCGGGTCAAACAGTAGTTTCACACGAGTTTCAAAATGTATTCAAAATTTAAATTATTTACGTACTAAATTAATAACAAACAAATTTTTAATGAGCTAAATATGAATCAAACTCGAGGTTTGAAACCTTCTATGAGTAAAAAAATTTTTGGGCTAGTTTATACGGGAATTTTGTTTTGATTTTAATTGAACTCCTTGTTAGTGGACTTAGGATTAGTCCCCGAGGATAGTCGATTTAATAAACTAGATATCAAGTTATAATAATAATAAAAAAAACCCTTGATTCATTTTATAATCTTTCATGTTCTTCAATACGTGAATTGAGCTTGAGTAATTTGCTTCGTTTTACTCACATCTGTACTGCTACTTTGTGGCGTTGATATTTCCACATTGATCACATATCAGAGCGTAGTGTTAACAACATAGAATCAAAATGCTATGCATGTATACAAAGAAATTGTCCTCTTTTGGAGTTTCTTGGGACATTCTTGTTATGCCATACATGAATAGAGTATTATAAGTAAATGAGTACATCATATGAATTTTATATTTTTGGTCTAACTTGGCTAAGCATGATACTGTCGGCAAAAATTATTTTATTAAAATAACATGATAGATTGGATCTCATTTAATGTCTATGACATTACGGTTTTAACCAATCTCAACTAATGTTATGAGAGTGTTTTGTTTGGACACCTTGTTAGGAGAGTGAACAAAATTAGATTTGGTGGCATCATTAGACAACTATGAGTCTTTTTTTTATGTTCTTTTTTTTTCTTTTTTTCTTTTTTTTTATTATTATTTTTTGTACAGTATGAGAATGACATCAAATTGGAATTTTAACTGTGAAAAAAATTAAATACTTGTAAGTATACAATAGATCCAAAGATTCCAAACAAATACAAGGGAAAAACACCGACCAAAAATTTTAGTACACTTTTTAAATGTGCATCAAAACTAATGAACCATCTATTAGACGATCATTAGCTCATTATTTAGATTCACTTAAAAATAGATAGAATCTCAATACATTCTTCACATATTTTTTTCTTATCATTTTACATATTTCTATAACAACCATACATCTTTGATGAACCAAGGGAAAATGCATCTACCCATAATTTTCCTTCCAAAAATACCCCTGAAAATGAGGGTATTATTGATGAACAAAAAAGTATCAATATCTCCATACCTATTCCCTTTTATCTTACAGTAACCATTAATAAGCTTCTTAATCCCAATCTTATCTTACAATTAAAAAAGAATATATATATATATATATATATGTATTATGGAGATGAATTAGCTAAAGGTTGGTGACAACAGGTTGGTCTTGGTGGCCATAACATGTCAAATCTGCCAAACTATTCCCAACCAACAATATAAAGGTTATCCTTTATGATTATGAAATAAATATAGTTTTGTTAAGTGTTTAGGTTAGAGATGTGCCTAGCAAGAGGAAACAGTTAAAACTCACATGCTATTACAATATTATTATGCTGACAATCACAAAGTTGAATTCAATTTTTTTTTTTTTTAAATTTCAACCTCTGAAATATTACCTGCTTTCTACTATAATTTATTACAACAAACTTGGAACATTTCTAATACCTGTAGCAGCCTGAAACAAGTATGTAGCATACATTATATAGTAAATATATATGAGATAAGTTCTTAATCCAGAAAAACCATCTTCTCCTCCTCCTCTTTCTCCTTCTCATAATATATAGAAGAGAGAGAGAGAGAGAGAGAGAGAGAGAGAGAGGTTCTTGTTGGAAAGCTACCATGGGAAAACTCACCAAGCAAGCTCTCATGTTTGCCGAGAACCTTACGCTTCCCTCGGTAGGTTTTACGACATTTTTTTAACGTTATACAAACGGAAAAATTATATATATACATATTGTATATAATGATGTGGTTGAAGTGAATGAAGATCATTCCTGAATTTAAACAAAAACCCCAACCCATTGAAGATACTTGTTAATTTCAAATATGTTGTCACTAGTCATTACATCATTCTGCATGCATTTTTTGTATAATTTTTTTATTTGTACCCTTTTTTTTTTTTTTTTGTTTTGCAAAGTAACCTGTGGGAAAATTATTCAATATTCTTGGAGTACCACGTGTATATACTCTTTAACCAATCATTATTCAATATGCCCCTCGTGTTCTCCAATCACAAACACAATACCCCACCTACTCACATTTTTCACCAATCACAATGCTATAGAATATCACGTGTCTATATTTCGGGATTACTAAATAATTACCCCTGTTTGTGAATTGCTTAACTTTTCCTAACAAAGCATGTTTTGAGGCATGACATTCTCTATTGGCTATGTTTGGCATGGGTTTTTTTTGGCTATTTTAGTCACAAAAAGATAAAATAAGTTAAAAAGTCAATAAGACAAAATGTCACATTCAAACCATAATTATTTTATTTTTTCTCTCACAAAAGTTAAAAAAAGTAAAAAGCCTATCTCAAACGAGACTTTTTAGTCCCATGCTAAAATAGCTAAAAAGCCGAAAAGTCAACTCACATCCCAAACGAAGGCTCAATGTATTTTTAACTATTAGATCATATCTTGAGATTCACAATGTCCTGAGTTTTTTTGTGTATGTATTAATAGTTATGAGTGCATTATAACAAAAAAAAAAAATGAAAAATTTGAGACTGATGATCTTTTGGTCATGTTTTGATTGTGCACAAAATTGATCTAAACATTGTTGTTTTTTTCTTCTCTAATTTGTGTGTTGGGTTTTTTATATTACCAGTTTCAGGTGATAGTAGTAAATGGGAACCTGGGTTGTGCTTATTGTGGAAGGAGAGTCTCCCAACTTATATCCAAAATGCGTGGTGAGATCAATCTCTCTCTCTCTCTCTCTCTCTCTCTCTCTCTCTCTGTATATTATACAAACTAATATAATTTATAAATTTTTTATATAGTATACTCATAAATATATAGTGATTTAGAAATGGATAATTAAAAGAATTAAACGAAAGGCCTTGTGACTTGTAAGTAGATTTGGATGTCTAATATTTACTTACATGCTGAAGTAATTAAGAAAAATCGAGGTCTTGGAATAAGATTTGGATTTCTAATTTGAATCAAGTTTACAAAATGAACTAAATTATTTGAGTTTAACTCATGTTTAGCTTGTTAAAATCTCATTCATTATCAACTCCTTACATAAACAAGTCAAATCAAAACATATGTTCAAGCTAAACTTAAACAATCTACTATTTGACTCGACTTGACTAATTTATAGCCCTAATTTGAACTTGGGGGGAAAATGATTAATGGATATTCAACGTAGTAAAATTCACAAGAAATCGTTTTGCAGGATTGAGAGAGTACACGGTGGATGTGCGAAACAAACAAGTGATATTGAAGGGTGATTTCAAGTTTAGTTGCAGTAATACAAGCATTAATGATGTTGTTCCCATGAAGAAAATGAAGAAGAATGATAGGCTTCCATTCAAGTTCTCCATCAATTTTCTCATAGCAACTTGCATCCCCAGATGTTTTTCTAGTTGATTATAATTACCAATAATTTATTTTTTGGGTAATACAAAAATGAATTAAATTACAAGTATAGCAGTGAAGGCACTACATGAAGCACCGTTTCATCTTGTGAGGTGGCGATGCTTCATATTGTGGCCAGTTTGCCATTTGTCTCTGGCAAACAACAGATTTTAATTTAGAAATGAATTTTTTTTATTCTTATAGATTTTTTTATATAAAAAGAACTCTGTATAATGATTTCGTAAGACAATTTTGTAATTAATATATATATATATATTCTTATCCATATTTCTAAAGAGATTATTTATGTGACTCAAACCGGTGCCACTACAAATGCTAGCCTCATAACAAGAAGAATAAAGACTCATAACAAGAAGAATAAAGACTTAGAAAAGTCCAGCAAAGTTTTTGAGAAATAAAAAGGAGAATAAAATAAATAATTATCCTAAATTACAACAAAAAAAAATGCTTCTCGACAATATGAGTCATCCAAGAACAGTTTACAATTAACTACAAATCCCATGAACCACCCTAAACAAATTTTTTTTTTTTCTACTGCAACAAAATTATGAAAGAGCACCATCCGTCCTCTCTCCTCGCGAATTTCATTCTCTTTCTATATTGTCTTTTATGTTGGAGGAGACGAAAGAAAAAAGTATGGAAAATTTGATTGCAAAAAGATGAATTACCAGATGAATGATTATGTCCTCTTCATGAGATACCCCAAAATGATGCCAACCAAGCCAACAATGATCACGAACATGAAAGGAACACCACTTTGATTTCCTTTGCTTTCGCGCCTCAAGATTTCCTACACATCGTAGTTTTATAAAGATTAGACATTCATCAGTGATATATATAACAAAAACAGAAAACTATATCTCAACAGCACAGCTTAACAGCGATAAATCTGAGTTACATTGAGAACAAACACTGATAAATCTGATCATCTTGTTATAAATGAATTTGTTTAAAAGTGAGAGACACACTGTCGACAAGGAAACTTTAAATGCAGGAAAACAGAATAAATTGAAAACAAAATAAGCAAAAGTAGTAGAAATTTGGCCGAGAAAGTATTTTATGTAATGGATACACTACGATTTAGCTAATGTGATGTACTATTCCACTCATTATTTGTCGTGTGATAAAAATTGAGATCGGAGTTTGATGTGGCTAATCATCATCTCAGGTCAAAGCACAAAGTGACTTCTCAAGTTCCACATTTATTACATAATAAATAATGAGTGGAAAAGTACATCACGTTGGCTCAGCCACGTGGCGTACTTGTTACATAAAAATACTGTTCCCTAAAATTTAAAAATAAAATAAAGGTGGAGAGATTAAAATGTATAAATTCACTTTTTTTTTTTATTTTATTAAAAAAATCATTGGATCCGAAGTTATTTCCTTTAATTGCAATGATTTCATGAATATCCAAAGCAATGGACATGCATATCGGTATCCAACACGAGTCCAATACAGACACAATACATTCTTAGAAGTGTCCATACTTCTTAGCTTTACCTTTTTATAAGTCCCATATGAAGCAAAGAATGCCAATTGCATCAAGGATATGTGCATTCATTGATATCAAAATTTAAAAGCATATTATTAATTCCATGTAAATCATCACATTCATAACGCACCATATTCAAATTCCATGTCCGCCAATAATTTTTTTTTTTTTTGAAAGAAAGAAACCAGTATATTAATTAGCCAAAACTGCTAGCAATGCAGCAGGTGGATGGGAAATCCAATTACAGGGAAGGTAGCCACCAAGGCAAGCTTGGGTTATCCAATGCGCCGCCTCATTGGCACTCCTAGCACACCAAGAAAAACTCAGATTACATTGTCTAGCAAGGACCTAATATCATCTATAACAGTGCAAAACTCCCAAGGAGGGGCATCTTCTGACACAGACAAGTGAATAACTCTCTTGTCATCACTTTCAACCTCCACCAAGGACAGGCCCAAGGAACTAACCATGAGCATGTCCGCTAATAATTAGTTTTAGTTTCAGTTTTTGTCCGCTAAATGAAAGTACCATAAACACTTCTGAATGCAAGATTTTACAAAAAGAAAAAATTTAAGGATACAAAAGGAAAAATCATAATGTAAAATAATATAGAATTCCCTTACCAATTCCTGACGAAGTTTGTTACTTCGTTGAAGTGCAGCAGCTTTTTCCTCAGTCAACTTCGAAAGAAGAGCTTGTACCTGAAATTTGTGGAGTTAAATTTCGATCAATTTAACATAAGCAATCATACATACTTGAACAAGCTGTCAAGAGTAATTGCAGTACAACTGCGAGTATATGAGCCCTGATACGTATCCAATGACAAAAGAATTCCAAGCACCTAACACTCAATGGCAGAATACTCAAATCACAGCTGCCAGGGATGGAGCAAAAAATTCAGCAAGATTTATTATAAAAAGAAAAAGCAGCACATTGACGCAGCAGATATGAACAATCAAGGTCCAAACATCATCTGTGATAAAATGTGTATATATAGCTACATATGTTTGATGAATCAATTGACTTAATTGTACGAATTATCTCTGTAGACTAGATTCTGGTAAAAAATTAAGGGATGGAGAAAGGGTTATAACTTACTGAACTTAACTGCAACTCTACTAGTAGCTATAAAGGGGAACAAGAAGAGAGAGGGAGAGAGAGAGAGCAGTTATACCTTGTTCACAACTACTGAAACATTGTATGTTTCGGGTTAAAAAAATTAATAATAATCATGAAAATGCATTCTCCTAACTACTGAGGACATCACAAAAATGGGTTGAATTGAGATAAATGCAAAATAATCTACAATCAATCCATGTACAAAAGGAAGATTTAATTAGTGAAGAAACAGAAGAGATGCCAACATTCCAGTGTGTTTGAGCACTATCAAAGGTTAAAAAAGCATTCTGTCTTTCCTGCGCAATTTAAAATAGCAATTAGAAGGGGCAGAAGAAAGTTGTTTAAAACTGAAAATTTGTTTTTCTCAACTACCTTTTTTTTCTATGCCTTAATTGTACTCAAGATGCTATTAATTAGGCCAGATGTTCTTGCTGGTGCCTATCTGACATTAAAGGATGATCTAGCAATAGCTCTTACCGATGTTCATACTAAAAAAATATAAATCTAACTTAGACTTCCATATGATATTAAATACTCCCAGATGACACTGATGTTACCATAAAAAATAAAAATTTGCATTAATAAGTTCATATATGAGAGGGGGGCTGGGATTTCACCTCTGAAGATTTGTCATTAGCTTCAACAAATGCTCGTGTAACCTGCAAAGTATCAACAAAAAAGTTCATATTAGTATCTTCGTCTTCTTCTTCTTCTTTGTTCCTATTAGCATCTTCATGCTGATTAAAAATAAAAATTGAATGGGAAACAAAAATGAGGAAAAACAAAAACATGAAGGAGACATCTCAGAAACCAAAAGAATCAACCTCAGAAGCATTGGAATTCCCATTGTCCAACAGTGATGCTTTCGGTGAAGCACCTTCTTCCGAACCCTCTGCAACTGGTGACGGTGGTTGGGGTGGAGAAACATAAATCACTCTCAATTTGCACTCCTCAACAACACGTCCTTCCGCCTTAACGAACTACAGAACCACACCACTACCACAAATTATAATCCTTATTAATTAAAGACAACAATATTGGAATATACTACTTTTAGCTTCTTGCACTCCACATCACTAGTGAATAAAAATGCAAAAGTGGAGCTTTCAAATCTAATTCACTCAAAATAAATAAGCGTCGATCATATAACTAACCATTTCTGCGGTAATGTCCTTCGGGGTTGCATCTGGACTTGCAACTATGCTTTGAAGGAGAAATTTGTCCTTGCATTGCATGTCAGGAGGAGCCTCCTTTTGCGCTTGCATGGTAACTATAAATCAAAGAAGAAAATAAATGATAAACTATTGATAAAAATAACAAGGAAATCCAAATCCAGTTTGGTTGCAGAGAAAATGCAGGGGAAAAAAATTGGGGAAAATTACAAATCAGTGGTGCCTTCATAAAATATTTACCAATTCATTAAAAAGTTTACAACTTTAATTATTAAAGTTGGTAAAGTTTACCATTGATTTGAATTTTTTTATTTTATTTTAAAACATACACTGAATTGCAATTTTCCTAAAAAATTATTACTACCGAATCCTAAATGTTATAATTTAAAACCAGCCAAATAAAGCCATTAGGCTCTTTATTAAACAAATTCTTTTAAATAACTGTGAAACCAACATGTAATAAAACCATAAGATCCGAATTTCGTTTTTCTTTATCTAGATTCTCAGCAACCAAACAAGAGGAGAATGGAAATGATAAATTAAATTGAATAGCAAAAGTACCTATAACATCGCATGTTGAACGAGGCAAAACAATTCCGGTATTTGGACGAACACAATACTTCTTTGGATTCGTTGTCTTCACCTAAACATACAAAATTCGCAATTTGTATAACCTAAACATAACTAATTCAAGATACAAAAATTGCAAACGACGAAAAACTAAATCTACATTTTCATTTTCAAAAACAACAATGCCAATGATTTAATTGTTAAAACAATTGAAAAAAATAAAATAAAAAATTACCTTAAACGCGACATGACTTTCGGTCTTATTAGATAATTGAAGAGAACAAGAGATCTGTTTCTTGAGTTCAACTAACCACAAAAAACAAAAAACAAATCGAAAAGAAGCAAATTTAGAAAACAAACACTAGAAGATTGAAAACAGATCGATAAATAGGGTCGAGAGGGACTTACAGGGGAATTTGAGCTCGACAGGCTCGATGTTGAGAAGCTCCATCATTGTGCTCATTTTTACCAAACGTGTTTTCAAAAAGCAGTTTTTTTTGTTTTTGTTTTTGTTTTTGTTTTTGTTTTTTGGTTCTTAATTTTGTGAAGCAAAAAGTTGAGGAAGATCCTATAATGAGGTCTAGTTTTTGGAAACGTTTTCTGAAAACAAAAATTAACGGAGAAATCAAGGATGTTTGGGGAAGAGAGAGATTAATTAAATTGTTTGATTAAATGTGAAGAGGTTTTTGTATAATAAATGCCAAGGACAACGAGGGAAAACTAAAATTGCGAAACGCGCGATAATCGAATGCTCAATAACGGTAACACCATGTAATGTGGCGTCAGATACCCAATACTATCACGCCACGTCACTACGTGTTTGCCTGGGATGCGATTCCATGTTTGCACCAACACCCATTGTATCAAATACTGCTACCATTTTATTGTTTATTATTTTTAAGTTTTATTTAGTTTTGTTGAGAGGTTTGTCTAGGATGCAACTTGGACAGATTCAAATTGATTGAAAGGTTGTGTTGAGAGGTGCTCGAGTCTACTCAAGCTCAATTTGTAACTCAATATTATCTGACTAAGTCTAACTCAAATTAAAGCCAAATTACCTGAATTTACATTTTAACTAAATTGATTAATTTGTTAAAATTAGATTGTTAATATTTTTTTTTAATAAAATAAATAAATTGATTGTAAGTTCGTGCAAGGGTTATATGTTTACATAGTCTAAAAAATAAGAAAAATAATGAACAAATCATGGCCTTGTTTGGCAAAGGCTAAAATTGAGCTTTTTAGATTAAAATTCACAAAAAGACAAAATATGTTAAAATAGTCAGTAACATCAAATTTATATAAATATAACTGTTCTTATTTGTTTATTGTTTTTTACCATGTTTACATAGTCAGACATATTCATATGTTATTTTACACTCATGCAATAATATTTGGTTATTCACACTCTCATTTTATATAAATATTTTTTACATTTTACTTTTGTTATAACAAATCCTTCTCATTTTACAATGCAAAAATAAAAAGAATTTGTTGTAATTTTGTATAATGAAAACAAAAAGTACAATGTAATTGTCTAAAGATAATGCAAAAACACATTCTCATTTTATATTCAATTGCACTAGAGCATGACCAACGTTATTTAAAAATATGATTAATTTAAAAAAAAAAAAAAATAGAAATTACCACACAAGTTTAGATTACTATGTAGCATGTGTTTCAATGGTGTTTTGTGAATTGCCCAACCTTTTTTTTTTTTTTTTTGAATCATGCAAGTACATAATTCCATATTATTAGGTGAGCACATAACAAAAGCGATATTCTGAAAAGACAAAATAATTACTCGAAATAGATCAAATCAGTTCATAGAGCTCTAAATTTCTTGAAATGTTTTCTAGCATTGATAATTGCTCTCTCTGAATTGTCAAGACCTAAAAATCAATTACATAAAACTCCAAAACTAAGAACATGGGGAGAAAAAGGGATAAAGAATGATAAAATCATTTTAGCAAATTAGGCTCTACACTTCTACTTGCCAATGAATTCATTTTTTCATCTCTTCTATCTGTCGTACAAGTCCTTGCAAGGCCTGTGGAGACATGGAAAAAAATCGGACAACAAAAAAAATCATTATTTAGGAGCAATTATTTGGTGATACTGAACCATCATGTCGATATATGAAAATGCAAAAACACGAAATACAATTTGGGACCCAGATCCTCGAAATGATTTGGGACCTCAAGTTCACTAATTTTTATTTTTATTTTTTTCTGTATATCTGATCTGATAGTCCGAACTATTGAATAATTTTCCGTTGTTTAGATGGCCAGTAATTATAAAAAAAGCATATCTATTTCTCACTCACCACCTTGGTATCCTCAAGTGCACCTTCCAATGCCTGAATTTTCTGAGACAAAATTATCAACATATATTATACAAGAGGCAAACATATATAACAGGATATATATATACATATATATGTATAAGTTAACTCACCATCTGGGCATCTTTTAGTGCAGCTTCAAATGCCAGGATTTTTTGTGGCAGAGTCTTGTCAACTTCCTTTGTTTCATGGACATCTTTGATTTGGACATCCTCCTGCATGGAATAAATTCAATTCACAGTGGAGACAATTATGGGCCCGTTTGGTGCGCGTTTTAGAACAAATTATAGATCATAATTTCAAGCAGAAACTATTAACATGTTTGGTACATTGATTGGATTATAGATTTAAGTTGAAAAGTAATGTTTGTTTAAATAACCTGTAAATTGACTTTTTGTTACATAATTGTCCTTTTTGTCCTTATTAGAGGTTTGGGAGCGGAAGAGAAATGAGAGAGTAGGTTGTTTATATAGAGCTGGTAATATTGTTTTTTTTTTTTTAATAAAAAAATTGGGATATTTAAATAAATTTTCAATTAAAAACAATTTTCTGCATAAGCAGAAAGCTAAGAAGCACCCCTTAAACAGCTTTTTAAAATCAACTTTTTAGCCTCAAATAAGTTGAAATATATTTAACATATTTCTCTTTTGGCAAAAAAAAAAAAATATTATTATATTCAAGAATGTTTACAATATTGAAGATTTCAAGACCTTGATGCCTCTTTTTAAGTACCCAATTGAGCAGTGCCAATGCACATAAGCTACAATCCTAGTAAGTCATATAGTTTAATAAAATCAACATTATACAGTATACTCAAATATTATGGTAAAACTCTAGTAAAAGTTTTGATGAATATAATAGTTGATGATTCCTTGGAAGAGCCGAGGTTGCTTACTGTATCAGAAACCATACCGCTCCTTTCACCATTATTATACTCCTCTGCAGTGCCAACCTGTGCCTGAAGAAAACAAACACCAAACCTTGTTTTAATTAATCAACGTCACGGAATGGTTAAAAAAAGTTTCATGTAGCATTTAAATTTCACCTGAAGTATTTCTGTAATTTCCGGATCATTCCAGGGTCCTTTGTCGTTTAACAGGCAGCCGCCATACTCAGAACATGTGCAGTTTCCACCCAGGAAACTTGGCAAATTACTGTAGAAAATGAAATTAGCAGTACTACACATGCGCTATGTATAAAAATATGCATGAGTCAAGATCAAATTAACAAGCATTTTATGCTTCATTTTTTATGCAAATATACATAACTATGCATCAGAAATGTTACCTTGGATCAATAACTTCAGCCAAGATACTATGGTAGTTGCTTCCAAGCACCTGAAATTGTAATTTTTGAAGTTTAAATGAAAACTTACACTGCTTTTTTTTTTTAACGAGAAAAAATTACATATGTGCTTACTTGGATCTTTGCTAATGTACGTGCATCAAGAAAAACCATGAGTGCTTTCCAGAGGACCCTAAAACCAGATCCAGCATTGACAATAAAAAGTTGATGAAGTGTCTGCCAATATATCACTGTCAGAATTCATTAGGTGCTATGTAACAAGAGTGTGATCATACTTCTTTGTCCATTTCTTTGATGATGAATCATGTGCATACGATTATTATACCAATTTTTTTTTTTTTTTTCACATGAATGATCTAGGCACAATGATCTTCAAGATGATCGAGATATCAACATTATTTTCATAAAATCAAATGTCGAGGCAACAGAATCCTACACTGATGTTCTAGTATACATATGATAGAACCCAATCCGCTGCTGTTGAATAGCAGTTTTCAAGGCATTTTCTACATACCTCAGGATAATAATTGCTGTCAATCTTTTGAATTTCTGTGAAGATATTCCTTGCAGGCTTTGAGAAATTAGAGAGACCCTATGCAAAGAAGATAAACTGGTTTTATTTAAAGGTAGCTAAAAGCGCATCAAGATTATGGATGATGACAATAAATTATTTTTTGAGAGCTTTTGAGAATCTGTCACGAGAACAGCTCTTAAAATCAAATGAAATCAATTCTTCACAAGTTTGCAAGTGTATATGTTTATAATCTGTGTTTGTGAATTATAACAACTTTCAATGACACCAATCCATGTGTAGCAATAATACCCTGATAAATACACATACAGACAAGTGGTGTTTTACAATCCGAGCAGCACTCACATGTTTGGCAGTCGTTTGTAAGGGTGTGGGCCCCACATCACACAAACCAATGACTGCTGAACATGTGACTCTTGTTCAGCTTATAATTCGCACTGTAGATCATTTTCCTAGCATTCCATATCAAATCTGAACACGAAGTCTTAACTTCTATATTCATTCTTTCTAAAAATTCTATTTAAGCGAATAGTACATAACTACAATATGATGATAATAATCTAACCTGTAACCGCTGCTACTGGAAAATAATTATAATTCCTAATTTCCAAGGTTGTTTTTCAAGATTAAACATATGTTTTTACATAATGAAACTTACAACTGTTTGACAAACCAATTATTGAAGACAATCAGAACTATATTCAGCATCCAAACAGAACTAAAGACACTATCAAAACTAAAGGCAGGGTACAAGACTTTACACAAACATATCAAAACCATATCCTCAACATCCAAGAACTTAGGTTGTGTTTGGATCATGGATTTTGGTAGGCATTTGGAAAGAGAAAGGAAAAGATGAGGGAAATACAGTACATGAAATTAATGTGTTTGCATAAATAAGACTGAAAAATAGAAACAAGCTGATTTGCTCACCACACCCTTCACATCTAAGATGCTTGTGGTGGAAGCTATATGCTTCTTTGCTGAGACCGAACATGCAGGGTATCTCCAATTCAATGTTTTCTCTTGTTCAGACACGTGATACTTCATGAATCTATCGATAGTAGTTATTTGCAAAAAGGCATTAAGATCTACCATTCCAACCCTTTCTATGTATAGTGGTCTTCCATACTTATCAACTCCATGAAATCCATGAGGATAGCATTTCTTAACCTCTTTGTACTCTTCGAACTTAAATTCCTGCAGTATATATTAAACAAAGAATTCCACAAGAATCAACAGATATAGTTTGAGCAAAAAGGCAGTGTATTTGATTAAAGAGGACCACCAAATAGATTTTTCGATTTTCTGAATGGGAAAATGAAAAAACTATCTATATAAAAATAAAAATAAAAAAATATTAAAAAAACTCATGATAAATAAATGAGATCCTCATTCTTAAATTGAATATGCATAGTTTTGGTGCTTTGAACTTCTCATCCTAAATATAGCATGATTTTAAAAAACTAATCAATCTTCTTAATTACAGACATTCAAGCTGATGTGTTTACCTGTCAGCTAACTCCTCAAAAAATCAAAATACATGGGAGGATATCAATGAATTAACCTATAATGAGACATCTATGTCATGGAGAGTTGTGTATGCCAGATGTGGAGACCTGTTTTTGTCACAAACTAGAATAACCCCCAAATCCTAGGACGTAGTGTCAAATCCTAGAGCATAGTGACACATTAATAGCACAAATTTTAGCAGATTGTAAAACTTAAATTTTACTTTTCCTTTCTTAATATGCTCCGTTTTTTCTTTCCTGGCTTTTGGTACTAAATTAGAGGCATACTGCAGGAACCATACAACTTAGCAGTTAGAATAATTTAATTTAACAATTTTTGCAAGGTTTTACTATAATTTTTTTTATTAAAAAAAAAAATTACTAATATGTTAAGTTCAATGAGGTAAGCATCATAATTTGTGTTTTTACAGTTAGGCATCATCAATATTCATAGAGAAACAGTCATTATCTTATCGTCATGATGCTTCCAAACGGCATCAAAAGCATATATTATGTACAGGTTTCAAAATTCACCAACTCAAGAAAAAGAGAGAGACACTTCCTGTCTAGACCTGCCATAGTAATTTGAGTGAATGCTTATTAGTACCTATTCTTCATAAGCAACAGCCTTTTCAGGGGAAAAAATTGAAAATAAATCAATTATATTATCTAAGGACTGCAAATATGATCTAGACTTCCACTCATGGGCATCAAAATAGTTCCAACAACAAATTGCTACAGGTAGATAGTCTGAAATTCACCTTTACAATTGTATCTACTTCAAATTCTTCTCGCCATTTAAGATATTGTAAAAACATATCTTTTGCTTTCATCAGATCAAAATCCCTCATTCGCAAAAATCTGACATGACATCATGGAAGAAAACCACTGTAAATATATGTAATAGTAAAATTACTCCAAACAGAACATCATCTTTGCCCGATTCACACTTCACCACACAGTACTCAAACAATGCTACATAAAGAGCTTAACAAACTTCATTGAAACTACTTCATCCCAGAAGGAGGCTAATTATTTATGTATGTAAAAATGTCACAGCAGAAACATACCGTAAAAGTGTGTGGTAATCACTGTGTTTCCCTGGCAGATGGCCCTCGAGCAAAAGCAATTCACGGAAAGATTGAACAATTTGATCATCTTTTGGATCACGAGCTTCTTTGGGAACTGCTAGCAAGCTTTGGCTCTTTCTAATTCTCTTTAGTGAATCCCGAATCTTGAGTGGGTAAGACAACATGGACTTGCAATTTAAGTTTAATGAAGACAATTTCTTATACTCCTTTTGAGGAGGTAAATTCCAATGGCTTTCTATAGGTGGATAGATAGATTTAGCTTTCTCTTTAGCAGAATTAGTATCCTCAAAACTAGAGGACTGCTTGCTCCCCACAGAACCTTTTGATATAACTATTTCCTTATTTCTCTCCCTTGAATTATTATGCATATGTACTTATCAAAGCTATCGAGGAATGAAAAAGAATGAGAATTTCTTCTTTCACATCCAATCCTATTGTACCCAAATCATGATCTTGCTTAGAAATTATCTATGACCAAGATTTCAAAGTTATGTAACGGAAACATGCAAGAGCAGAATCTATAGCAGCAAGAACACAACAACTCCCTTCTAGAACTCTGTTGAATCCGAAGATTACCTGAATATAATAATAGAAGGTAAAGAAAACTGTCAAAAAAATTCCGATATGACTATTTCCCTAAATCTGTTCTTTGATTTATGCATATGCACATATAATAGCTACAAACGGACAATAACTTCTTCTTCTAAATCCAATCCTTCTATACCCAGATCAAGTTTTTATTTATTTATTTATTAAATGACCTAGATTACAACAAGGTCAATTAAATCCCTCGAATTCAAACTAAAAAAATGTCATATAAACCAGTTGGCATCAAATTTAGGAGGGCAAGAGAAAAGTACAACCCAAGAATGTCAAAAAAAAAAAGTCATGTTAACGTAGAAGTGGCAAATAAAAAACATTAGAGAAACCCATTTGAGAAAAAACACGAAAATGAATTTAAATGCAGAGGTAATACAAACCCAATTAAGAATGAGTAAGAGTATCGAGTTTGAAGGAGAGGAGATACTAAGAAAAAGAAACAAAAATGGAATTCTGTGACGAATGAACAAAGCAGAGAATCGAGTGAACAAGATGGAGGAGATTGAAAGCAATGTTGGGGCATCGAATGCCATGCTTCGTCGTTCGTCATCGAATTCGAATTCGAATTTTGGTTGTTTTTGAATATCAAGGAACAGATAAAAAGTGAAGTCTCCATTTTTAACGACTCTTTTTGTGTCGTCTGTCTGTGTCTCAACTATCAATGGCGCCAAAAACCCTAGAAATTTATAGGTACGAAAATTTCTCATGGAACTGTTTTTTTTTTTTTTTTCCTTCACCTTTGATGGTGTTTTTTAACACCTGTTTGGTTTTAAAAAATTAAATTTTTTATTTTTCGTATATTTTTATGTTTTTACTCAAAAAATTTAATATTTTTTTATTTTTTAGATAAATTTAACTTAGATATATTTTAAAAATATAATATTTATAAAAAAAATTAAAAATTCATCAATCAAATACAAAAAAATATTAAAAAGATACAAAAATTTAGTATATTTTTATATTCTTATATACTTATTAATTTTTTTAAATATTTTCTTACAAATATTTTACTTTTTAAGTGCATCTAAGTTATATATTTAGAAAGTGCAAAATTTACTTAAAATATTAAAAAAAATTCACTAAAAACAAAAAATATATATATGAAAGACAAAAAAATTTAAAATTGAATTTTTAGAAAATCAATCAAAATCAAACAAATTAACATTTTAGATGATTCCATAAATTTTATCCACTATTTGAGTCATGATTTTACACATGCACCATCAACCAATATTATAATTGCCAGTTACATAATAGAGTCTACATTTTAAACGAAAATAGTAAATTTTTTAATATAAAACTCATTATTTTAAATTAATTATAATAGAGTCTACATTTTAAACGAAAATAGTAAATTTTTAATATAAAACTCATTATTTTAAATTAATTATACATTATGTTATATGCACACATTTAAAAGAGTGGACAAATTTATTTTCTGCATATTTAAAATTTGAATTTGTGTTGAAATTAGTGGAGTAAAATGAAAAAACCAATGAAATTTTGACAAAAATAGAAACTTTTTTTTTTGGTTCACTTCTCTAAAATTTAAACACAACCTAGAGTGTGATATTTGCCCTCACTTTTTGTATTACATATAGGAAAAATTAGTAAAACATCCCTCTCTAATTTTTAGTAAAAAATATCCAATATTTTTTTTTTTATTAATTAAGATCCCTCAATGAAATTTTTCTATAAAAATTAAAATTTCTATATGTCGGAACGAAAGAAATTTCTCTATTGAGTATAAATTTCTCTATGTCGAATTTTTTCTATGAAAATATTGAGAAACCAATTACTATACAAATATTGTATGTCCATATATTCCATACAAAATCTTAATATCAAAAACCTTAAAAAAAAACCTCCCCTTACATATATTCCATTTTTCTTGTCTTAAAAAATGAATAATAATGTCCATACTGATTTTCAAGTACCAAGCACAAAGAAGGGCATAATTGACATTTTCCTCTTAATAAGGGGAAAACTACATTTTTTTTGCCCTTCCTCTCTCTCCCTCCATTGAAAAACAACAATGCTAGGGACCTTATTCACCAGAAAGTGAAATTATAACTGCCTCATTGTAGAATTTCACCAAAACAAAATTAATTTAAGGACTAAGAATCCACAAACTAATTTATTTCAAAGCTTTCAAGATCAACTACACCATAAACACATTCTCACAATGCCCTTATGAAATGTTTACAATTTTAGGACAAGATACAACATAAAAACAAAATAATCAGAAATTTTTAAAAAAAGAAGATGTGGGTGATCTAGTCAAGGATACCTAAAAAATCACAATGAAACAACCAAAATTGGAAGAGGAGATTCAGTTTCTAATTCAGAATCTTGGATGACAATCAGATTTTGTGCGCTGCCTGGGGAATCAAGAGTTCTTCATAATCATCAACAACCACCTGTTTAGCATTTTAACCGAGTAAGTGTTGCTAATCAACAAATAGTTGAATAGGAAGAGAGAAAAGCGAGTTTTTACCTCGTATCTATCACCGTGATAAGTGTATTCCACGCGCAACTGCTTAGGTTCTCCTGGACAAGGATCACAGAAGCCCATAATCCCTGACTTCTTTACACCCTCATGAAGCTGCACAAAATTATTGAAAGCCGAATATTATAGATACGTATGAAATTTGGAATCTCTAGAGTACAGATATGTTCCTAGAGCATAGTATAAAATCCCCTAACTGGCATACTGAACATTAAGAAATGGGTAGTTCTATTCGCACACCACCATTTCTCTCATTTCACTCCATCTGCTAAATTTTTTTAATTATGATTGCATCCCTCAAGCAAATTACTCTTCTGGGGAGGGGCAACAGGGCTAGGGAGGTGGATCACAGCAGCAGCGACAAGTCGTGACTGTTGGGCTAGGGTTGGGGTTCAGGTTTTGAGATTGGAGAGGATGGGGGTATTTTGGTATTATTTAAAAAATAATGGTGTGAATTGAGAAAAAAATAAGAAATTTATATTAAGTGGTGTGAACGAGTAAGATAATGTGTGGTGTGCAAATAGAATTATCCTTAAAAAATAGCATTAACATATGCAACGTAAAACATGGACAAAAATGATCAAATTTTGCATTTACATTACAACACTAGTCATTAATTAGAAAATTCAGTTTTCATCACCTGGTACTAAAATAGGAGCCATATTAGGTCCTCAGAATATGCAGAAAAGATATTTGAAAAGAATCATAGATATACAAGAAAAGTACCTTAAGTTGCCCAGAATCGTTGGCCAGAAAATTTAGAGGTAAAGTGACATCTATGACTTGTGAAGCTAATTCATCATTCGCTTCTGCCGCTTCATCTCTTTTTTTGTTCAAAGATTTTTTACTTCCGTAAACTGCTTTCGTAATTACCAGTCCATCTGTTTCTAGTTGTCTGCTCCTTTTCCTATTAGCCACATTTTGTAGCAACTGCTGAGCTTTCTCCGCTGCTGCCATTGCCTCTTGAACCTACATAAAGCAGAGAAATACATAAAAATAAAAGGAGAGAAATGCCTCGATATTCCTGGATGTGGCCAAGGAAAGAAACAAGCTATATAGGCCAAAACCAATCAAGAAAAAACGACACAAAAAAGATGCAATTTGCACAAAGTAATAGCATACATTTCAAGTCAAGCATTCCCACATCACTTAAAATCATCAAGTCCAAAGTAATATTAAACATGTATAAGTAATAAAAGCAACATTGGGTATGCCTTTGCAGTTGAATAAATGAACCAAATCAAATCAAACTAAACTAAGCCTTGTGTTGTAATCAGAAAGTTGATTAATGGAATACTTCATTTGATATAGTAGATGCATTTTTGCATAAGCTTGCCTCAGAAAAGCCTTATCTAGCTACTTGACATCAGCTAAGAAAGATTTTCAGATATAAACAGAAACAAACACATTATAATAAATCAGAAGACCATTTTTATCAAAAATACAAATACAACCACAAACAAGAAATATCAGAACTCTACAGATGCATAAAAGAGTCAGTCTACTTAGGTTTTGCATTTTCTAGATGTGTATTAATGCGGGTATACGGCTCATGAAAGACGGAATCAATCATCAGGCTAAAAAATAGGACAGGTTCAGCAACAACTATGTATGATTTAT
Source organism: Camellia japonica (assembly GCA_030407325.1). NCBI lineage: Eukaryota > Viridiplantae > Streptophyta > Magnoliopsida > Ericales > Theaceae > Camellia > Camellia japonica. The sequence continues at coordinate 15,594,287 of JAPPVO010000007.1, read as the reverse complement.
GGTAAAACAAATTGTGGCAAAAACAATTAAGACAAATTTATTGAGAATGATATTACTAGAGATAGAAGGTTGAAATTCAATGGAATCAAAGATATTGGACACCCTTGGGCCAGACCAGAACAATCCCACCTAGTGTTTGGTGTATTATTTTTGTTTGAAGAAAACGAGCAAGCACGCCTCATGTAGGCAGATTAATGAAGTTCTTTCTTAGGGGGGGGGGGGAACAAAACAAAAAAAACCACAGGGTGTTGTATACCTGAGTTGATGTCTTTTCCATATTCTCTAACATCTTCTGCTTTTCCCGTTTAAGGTAATAAGGTTTGATAATGAATGTCTGCAAATATACCAAAAGGAGTTAAAATTAACAAAATTTGTGGAATTGCCTGCTCAAAGGAACTGTCAAAAACCCATTCTTAACTCAAACAAAGGATATACACTAAAAAGACAATAACAACTCATTATTAATGAGATCAGTCAAAAATAACTATCACCATTGCCTTTAAATGGTATAAGCAAAGATGCTTTGTCCATTTACTTATTTGAGCATCTTTGCTTATAACATTTACTGATGCTTTGTCCAGCAGGAGATAAATAAGTTGTACTCTTCAAAAGTCATCCTCAATTATAATATACAAGTACAGATGCATAGATGTCAACCGCAGGGATTCTACATCAGAGATCCACATGGCAACAAAACTGACACAATCAAATATTCTCCACCACTAATTCTAAGGAATTCTTCAGATTGAAAAAAGTATTGGAAAATCTGCAGGGAAAAAAAATATTGGAAAAATCTGCAGACCAGGTCGACAAAAACCATTTGATGATGCTAATTTGCACAAAAGAATTAGAGTGACAGGCACGAAGTGGTGGTGTGTCCTAATTTCCTCTAAGGCAACCCAAGGAATTGAGAAAGTTTCTCGAACATAAGATTCTACCCTACTAAATTAACTTGCTAGATTTTTATTTCTTTTTCCAATAACTAAATCAACTCTCTACATGTCAGCATAAAATGATTTTATATGTGACATTCTCAATCTTTTTATGTTCTGCCTTCGATCATGCACATATTGAAAGACATTTTGGAAATCTTACTCAATTTCTGACCTGCATCATGTTAGATATTGCACTTTTGCATAAAACATATATGCTGTTTAATTACTGAATTTGGTTACAATTGAGTATTTCGCATTCCACCTTAAGCAGCATTGACAAGAAAATTCTTTATATACAAGTTATTAACAAGAAATTAAGGAGTGAGAATTATAAATTATTCAAACAACTAGACAGATTGAAAAGAAATAGAAGTGGGCATTCCTTGACAACCTTGAGAAAAAAGTAGAGTGATGTTGGAATAACAAATGCTCCAGTTGCAAACACAGCATTCAAATGCCTGGAAAGCAGAATCTGCATGCAGTAGCCCATTAACAACATATCAAAAACCCAAGGCATAACGCATAAACATAGAATGATATTAACAGTATTACAATCACGTACACAAATTTATGCAAGATGTAAGTACTATCTAAAAATGGAAACAAATAATATGATTGACTTGAATTCATTGCAAACCTTTATTTCTTTCTCTAACATAAACTAGGTATGTACTATTGCTGATACAAAACCTTAAACCATAAGCAGCATGAATCTAACACAAACTAGGAACTGCCTAACCCTGGATATTAGATTTATGTCGTAATTCATGACTACTTCACCAGCTAAGAGAATGCCACTCAACCAAATTGAAAAATCACTTATGTGGCTCAAACTCCCATTTATTTTCTCTTTTCTGTTGATAATTTTACTTTGTTAGACTTTTTGCCACAAAGATGTAGTATCTGTTGGTTGTGCTCATGTCACAGGTCAAAATCATGATCACTTTTAGTAGGTTGTTAATATGAAGATATAATTTGAAGAAGAGCACACCATAAACAACATTCCACCCCCCAGCAGATGCTGAAACACACAAAAACTGAAAAAAAAAAACAAAAAGAAGAAAAGTTTGTGAGGATGAGATCCAAGCCTAAATAGAAAAGGTCTCATATAAAACACACACCTTTTCCATATAGAAAAAGGTCAAATGAACATGAAAATTTGTGGCCCAATAATTATAAGCAAATTTTATGGGGCTCAAACAAGTGAGAGCATGAGGATGGCACTTACAGGAACAATTAACTTTTGTCTCCCACGATGCAGTTCAAATTTCCAAAAGATACCCTACCAATAATTAGAAAGAACATGAGCTAAAACCAACTGAACCAAAATACAATATACAAAGAAAAATCACCACTAAAATCAACATATAAAATGGAATATATCCAGATGAACCAAGATGTAAACATGAAATGTTGTGAATTTTTGTAAGTTAATATTCTGATGGAATGATTTCTTTATATTTTACTAGGTTTTAGGAATTGGGGGTATTTCGATAATTTGGAATTCTCTGGACATGGGTTGTGGAGTTGCCAATGGGTCTTATTATGGGTGAAATCATGTGTTTTGAGTCCTATAGACAGACAGCCTACATTAGGTTTCAAATATTCCAATAGTCAAATTTTATTAGATTGAAATAAAAAAGTCATACCAAAAGAATTAGCAGAATCCTGAAGCCTATGAATACTTGCGGAATCTCTGTATCCATTGGATTGAGATTTTAAGAATGTATTTAAAGTTTTTGTGCCCTTGTGTGATGCTTTACGCAATCCCATCTCATGGAGTAATTCCTATGGAATTTCAGATGGGATTCCTCTTGCTTCTTCTTCTTCCACAAAATTACCACTCTCCGGCTAGTGTTTACAGACATAAAACAAACCCAATTTCAATCAAAAAAACCCAACCTAATCTAGCCCAAATCATCCCCAATTTTTTTCCCTGCCCTCTAAGCCTTTAATTCCACATCTTAAACCTTAAAACCTTTCTTGTTCAAATTGTTTCTAGAAATCCAACAACCTGCACTTAGAAAATAAGGCACTATGTCTCATTGGTACACGTCACATCAATACTTCGTATAAAGCATACTGTTGTTTCACTATGTTTCTTCCAATGGCATCTCCAAAGAAGCATCACCGGGGAAAAAAAGATAACAGGAAAATGATATTTTGGTATACTGCTCTAGACATATCCACTACCAAAGATTTGCAGATATTACCACTCAAATTTGAAAAATACTATTTTTTACCAGAGTAACAAAAAAGAGCATATAAAGGAAACAAGAGCAAGAACCTGAATTCCTACTGAATACAACATGCGGACAGTACTGAACTGCGATATTTTCCTTCCACCCCCGACTTCAAGCTCAAGCATAGTGCTGCAAAATGGTGCAAAAAGTCACAGGAGAACAATCTCGACTTGCACAAAGAAATAAAGTGTATAGCAACATAGACACTAGAAAAGTTGGTCAAATAGATGGTACCATACTACATTGTCTTTATATGGGGGGATTCTTATGGTTGCTCAAACTAAGAAAGCGAAGACAGCATGACAAAGTATATGCTCTTTCACTATCAGATGACAGCAAATAGCATATGCATTGAATTGCAGTTAAAACACATGCATAAAATTGTATGAGATAACAATTTGAAATGCTTAGTAAATGCTGTGGAATATTTAATCAATGAACATCTTGCATCACAAACGTAAGCCCTTAAAGATATCCACTCTAACTGAAGACCTTCATGGTTGGTACTACAGTACTTTGCACCTCCCCATAAGCTGCACCATTGAATACATAATTTCCAATATAAACCAAAATTTCTTACTGAATGTGTTTTGACACTTTCTGACTTTGACTAAGAGCGATGCATTGACTCTCATTGGAATAACACAAACAGTCCCATGCCTAAGTTGAAAACAGACTACAGGAATACAAATAGATTCTGATACAGAATTGTGGTGAAAGAAATCAATAAATAATTTATCGGGTGCAAAGGTAAATTACATCTTCCATTTCTTGACATATAAAATAAAAGAAAATTATGCTGCCAATTGAGAAGAATCAGTAACGAACATTAGGAATCTCCAATTGCCAGCAAATAGGTGAAGTGGCGGACCATAACAACACATTAGGTAAAGCTATTACTTTTCATGAAAATGAACAGGTGCATGCCAAGACCGAAACAAAACACATCCACGAAATCAATATCCGAATAAATACAAAAGAGCATACCTTCCAACTCTGCCAGCGATACGCCCATGAGACTTTGTGGAGAAGCGGTGAGTATAATGAGCCGAAGCTCCAAAAGAACTTGTGCCAATCTGCAATGGATTGAACATGAACAAAGTATTTGGGGTATCTCAATGTGCTGAAAGTTTAAGGTATCTATGATAAGGTGGGAAACAAGAAAAAAAAATCTATATGGTTCATGCAAGTAGATGAAGAATGAATTGAGTGAGTATCAATCATATAAATTCACCTCAATTGGCAGACAGACTAACAGAATACAATTCAAGTAATTTTTATTTTTAAAACAAAGAACAAAAATTAAAATTAAAAAAGAAGGGTAAAAAGATGTTGGGCCCTGGCTTGAGTCATTTTCTTTTCTTTTATTCCCTTTTTTGGCTAAGGTTCCATGGCACAATAATACTCTAATGATCCATTGGTACAAAGCCCTGGTGATGTTTTAAAAGCAACCATAACTATCATGATGCTCAGCTTGTGGAACAGTAGACGGGTGCTTAAACATTTGCTTTAATGGCTTAGGTTCAACTCCTCATGGCTTCTAAACGAATAAATATTTTTTAGTGATTTTAGTATATTATGTACCTGCCTGGTTATGATCAACATGGCCACATGGGTATCCAAACATCTGCCCAGGTTGACGATTCATTCTGGGTCTCTCAGTTGAACAAACCAATTAAGGAACCAGCCCAATGAAGTGCCAGTTCACAGATTCTTCTGTGCAACTCCTGGGCTGAATAGGGTTCATTGAAACTGTAAAGTTTAGGCATCAGAATTTCAACTGCATATTGAATGATGCCTTGATGTAAATGTCCTTTCTCAAGATAATTGCAAGTACAGAACCTCTAGTGATACCATAACGTAAATGTGTCCCTCAAGATAATTGCAATTAACAAACATTCATTCTTTTCTAAAAGATGTTTTTCACTTGATTAATGAGGAAAATTAGATGTACCTTAATCTCTCCAGCAGCAGACATTTTCTCTTCTTTCTTCTGCCATCCAACAGCTACAGATGATTCTGGACCTAAAACAAGCTGTATCTGCAGGGAGGAAAAGAAAAACAAAAAGAAACAGATCAAATACATGAAAAATGTTTGAAGCAATAGAAAGCTGATTTATATAACAAAAGAAAGCCAGGTCTATGTTATTTATTGCTTCTTTTTGGCAATGCTTCCTACTTCAGAAAGTCATCCTTTTTACCAGCTTAATTTTTCTTTAGCTTAAAGTGAAAAATAAATTAAGGACAAAAATGATTGTGATCAAACAGCATTAAGTTAAATAAAAATTCAAAGCTCCTTTAGTTCATCAGCAGATTCCTGCAGGCATTCAAGTGCATTGCATTATTGCTTCAAAATTAATCACACATTATGTTCAACATTAGAGGGATGCTGATAAGATACAAAGGAGCCTACTTGCAACAGAAAAAGCATACATTTCCACCAGATGTGTCGGAGAGTTGGCGAGTCCAGGAATTAGAAAGATTAATTGAACCGTCCCTTAAAGACATCGTAATGCCCATTGTTGCCGTGGAGTGCAGAGATAGGTTGCTGAACAAAGACACAAAGAAAACGTGGAGTAGAGCTAGTCAAATGGGAGGAAAGCTGAGATATCAAACCAACTTACAGAAGCAATTCTCCTACCGAGATGTTTGCACCCCAATCAGTGCACGTAAACCAGTAGAAGCCATGAATTCTATGGAGGAGACTGACGATATCTGATGCCTAAGCATAACAGAGGCCGCACCACCACCAGCATTTCCGTTAACTGCCAGATTTCCACCAATAGCAATACCATTGCGTTTGGAGATTTGAGACTGAAGTTCACTTGACATTGCCATTCTGAAATGTATATAAATGCACACAATTGGTTTAGATGAAATGATATAAATTAAAACAAATCTTTACATATGCATGAACCTAGTGCCTTTACAAGATATAAAAGACAATACAACATAGACAGAAAACTTATTGGACACATTCAAAAAGATAAAAAGGATATTATGGTACTGGTTATTATGGGAATGAATATTGTGACAACTACCCATTTCAAAGTGTATTTACATATTTATGTGTGAACAGATCTGAAGTATTAGAGTCTAAGCAACTTAAGATGTGGCAAAAACACCACTTTGTGATATTGAGTATCTAGGAAAAAATGGATTTTACAGCAACAAGTAAGCCATCATTATATTTCAAAAAGAATCAGAGACAGAAAAGGACAAAAATAGTCCTGGAAGTGATGTGAATAAAAGAGAAATGGTGACGAGGCTGATTCCTGTAACTTGAACCTGTGCCACAATGCATAATCTAATTCAAAATTGCAGAACACAGAGAAGTAGCCAGGAAAATAAAATGAACTATACCCTCTCATGATGCTACCACCCTTTAGAAACTGTGGCAAAGACAAATTGGCGAGAATCGAACCAGAAGGTTGGACATGAGCTGAAACCTTTTCCATTTCTTTCCTACGCCGTAATCTTTCTAGTTCTTCCTTGATCTCTTCAGCTTTGTTCAGTTTAGGACCAACTTCCAAACCAGACGTCAATCCTTCCATGCCATATATATCATATATCTGCCTTTTCCTCTCATCAGATAAAATTTCATAGGCTTCACATATCCGTTGGAAGTTTTCTGTTGCAATATCCTTCATCTGAACAATAAAAAATAAAAAATTCCATGCAATAAAAAAATGTAGTCATTTAATCTCATTTCAAATCAGAAAGTAAACTCAAGATTCAAATGAAACCACATAAAAAGGACTCTGAGAAACTAGCAATCCATATCTTAAATTTAGAGTCTTAGACATGCAAATCCTTACATTCTGATGAAGTCCAAGAACTGCAAGAGCGGGTGGGGGAATTATCAGTTCTATAAGCATATCAACCAAAAGACTACTATTGAACTAGTTGCAATTTGTAAATATATAGTCACAGATGAGCCCAAATTGAGTATAATCTAGTAAACTGACGACATTAGATGACTTGAGTTTCCTAACACTTCTAAATTTAATTAAAAACATAAGGACAGTAACATAGTAAAACTCCGAATTTTACTTACCCAAAAAGGTAAAAGTATGAATTTTCAAACAGAACATTCCGAAAACACTGTCATTTTCAACAATCCTGATGGATTTATATTCTAATAATCTGATGACATAAGTTGACTCATGAGAATCTTGATCATTTTTTTCACTTATACCATGACTTCTATGTTCAAATTTAACTTTAAAAAATTGGGGAAAAACTAAAAATCATATATGCTCTCCCGGTCGATTTTTAAGGTAATCATTTCTTGTAAAGCAAATAGATTAAATACTACAAAGTTTTGATAAAGGAGCATTTATATCACTAATTGACCTTGCAGTGTCCTTCTCAATTCGCAGTGTGTTTAAAAAGTAACTGTCATTATGAAAATGAACGACTAACTTATCCAACCAAACAAGTCCATATATCTACTAGAAGGAAAATATGAGTACTCCGTAACACTGAAAAATAATTTTGTACTAAGAGATAACACAACAGTATCTTCAAACAACAGTGAATATAATGATAATAAGACTTCAACAAGATAAAAGCCAGTCCATTAACAAGACAACCAAAAAAAATGCTTAATCTAAATTGAGTACTCCAAAATTGGGAGTTTCAATATCTAATCTTATGTTGGGGGCCTAAAACAAATTTGAATTAAAACATTTACCAATTCAAATATTTTGAATTAGTTAATCGAAAAAAATGGAGCAATTCATTATATAGAATAATTCACGCAGGCCCTTTAGAAATCTATAATGTCATCATGAGTATAGAGCACCAAATAAATATGGGCAAAATCCACTTACCCCCTCATAGTTTGGGCTATTTGCAATTTACCCTTTGTACTTCAATAATAGGCAAAGAAATCTCTTGTGATTTTGGACTAAAATGCAATGATAAAACTATTAATGAAAAATGTTTATTCTTAATCTTATCTACTCTCTCTCCAATGTTAATATTCTTTCTTTGTTAAATTTTCAGCTAGCTTCAAACATAAATCAAAATTAGCTTAATTTGCGGCAAGGAGATCCTTTATCTCCGCTGTTGTTCATTCTGGTTATGGAGGCTTTGGAACGTTTGTTGTCCAGGGCGGCTCATGGAGGTTTGTTGCAGGGATTTGAGGTGGGTTCGAGTCCTGCGTCTTTGCTGGTTTCACATCTTTTCTATGCAGATGATGCTTTTATATTTTGTGATGCAGATGTGGACCAAATTGGACATCTTCGGTGTGTGTTGTTGTGTTTTGAGGTTGTGTCAGGATTGCGGATTAATCTTTCAAAGTCTAAATTGATCCCGGTTGGGGAGGTGGCACGGTTGCCGGTTTTGGCAGCAATTATACGGTGTAAAGTGGTTTCGATGCCGGTGTCGTATCTTGGTCTTCCTTTGGGAGCTTCCTTCAATGCTCGAGGGGTATGGGATGGAGTGGTAGCACGGGTGCAACAGAGGTTAGTTGGCTGGAAGCGTCAATACTTGTCAAAAGAAGAAAGGCTTACCTTGATCAAGAGTGTCTTGTCGAGTATCCCAACTTATTTTATGTTTGTTCAAGTAATTCCGGTGGCAGTGGCAAAGAGGATTGAGAAGTTGCAGCAAGACTTTTATGGAGTGCTGAGGGGGTGGTTTTTCATTCCCATTTGGTAGCTTGGGATCAGGTGTGTGTTCCAAAGATAGGGGGTTTGGGGGATTAAGCGGTTGGTTTGGTTTAATTTGGCTTTGTTGGGTGAGTGGTTGTAGCATTTTGTGGGAGAAAGGGAGCATTTATGGAGAAAGGTGGTTGTAGCGAAGTATGGATTGGGGAGAGGGGAGTGGTGTTCGGGAAGGGTAGGGATGACTCATGGTCGGGGTGTTTGGAAAGGTATTTGGTTTGGGTTGGGAGGAGTTTTGGCGGCGGGTTCGGTTGAAGGTTGGAGTGGGGGATAGAGTGTGCTTTTGGCTTGACAAGTGGTCTGGTGATATTCCTTTAGACCAGATGTTCCTGTTTATTTTTGGGATTGTAGAAGATTGTGAGGTCATGATGGGGAATGTTTGGATTGGCCAGGGAGAGGAGATTGTTCAGAATGTCCGATTGCGCCGTTCTATTCAAGATTGGGAGGTGGATCAGTTAGTGGAGTTGTTGGGTTTCTTATATGGGTTGTGAGAAGGGGGTGTAGATGAGGATTCGCTGGTTTGGACTTGCCCGGGTTCCAAAGGGCTATTTTCTGTGTCTTCATTCTATGGTGCGCTTGTTCCTATTGATATAGATCTCATCCCTTGGAAATGTGTTTGAGTCTTTGGCACGCCTTCCAAGGTATCTTTCTTTGTTTGGATAGCGACTTTAGGCCGTATTCTAACCATTGATAATTTAAGGCGGCGGGGGCATATTATAGTAAATTGGTGTTGTTTGTGTTGTGGCAATGTCGAGTCGGTGGATCATTTGCTTATTCATTGTCCAGTTGCTTCTAGGTTATGGATGCTTCTTGTTGCGACTTTTGGCTTGGAATGGGTACAGCCAGGCACTATGTCAACAGTTTTACAAAGTTGGGCTGCGGGTAGGGTTGGGCGGAGGCGTCGGAAAGCATGGATGATAGCTTCTCATTGTTTAATGTAGCTCCTTTGGTTGGAGCACAATAGGCGGGTTTGCCAAGGAGTGTCACGTTCAATTCCTTGGTTGGAGAGACGGTTGCTTATGGTGTTATATAATTTTGATTGATCTAAATGTTTTGGCTTTTTTAGATTTTGTGGAGAATTTATTATCTTAGTTTTTCTTTAGGGGCCTGATATTTGTATTCTCTGCATCATCTGCATCATCTTCATGCTTTTCTAATAAAGTTAGCATATTTATCCAAAAAAAAATAATAATAACACTAAACTAATTTGCAATTTATTTTTTCTAACAATGTCTTTACTTAAATAAAATATACTGATTACCAAATATATATTAATTATGGGTATAATAATGTGTATGATCAGTGCAATTAGGTCTTTGGATGAAAAAGACAAAAAAAAAAGTCATTTTTGGGTCTTTTTTCTTTGAAATTTGATTTTGTAAAGTAGATTTTGCCCAATATATATATATATATATACAGAAACAAAACAATTATAATATAGCTCAGTCAGTCACAGAGTAGATGTACTGAAACAATACCCAAACAAGCCATAAACAAAAACCCAAAACAAACACAACATCATAGTGAGGTTGCAATTCAATTCAAACAGGCTTAGAGAGAGAGTTGCCTGGGGAGATTGGTATTTGTCAGGGTGATAGACTTGGGCCCACTGGCGATAGGCTTTTCTGATTTCTTCATCGGAGGCTTCTGGAGATATGTGTAGCAGAGCGTAAAGCTCTTTGTTCGGGGGTCCAACCTCTGCTTCTTTCATGTTCTTCGGAGAATCGAAGGACTAGGTGGCTTGTTTGCTAGGGTCGTGTTTTAGTGGGACTGCAGTGATGATCAAGTGTCGAGTGTTTTATGTTTTTATTTTGCTTTTGTTTCTTGTGAGATTGTGTGTTATTCGACTATGGAGCCAGCCATCAATGGAATCTAGGGGTCCGGTTTGATATAATTTTTTTTAAGTTAGGCCTTGTTTGCAAGTTTACTATTTTAATTGATTATTTAATTTTTTTTGTTATTTTAATTTAGTTAAAATAGTTATATTTAAAAAAATTAATTAATTTTTTTTATAGTTGATTTAATGATTATAAAATAATTATAAATTAAATACGATATTTTGTGTTATTAATTATTTTAATTTATTTTATGAACTATTTTAGCCCAATCTTCCCAAACACCCCCAAAAACTCAAAAAGTAGGAAAAAACTTAACTCTTAAAAATAAAAATAAAAATAAATCCCTTATTATTGTGAGAAGGCAAAAGCCATTTACTATGTTTGGTTTTGATTAATTTTTTATTTTTTTATATTTTTGTACTTTTTATTTTTAGTAAATTTTTAAATTTTTAATTATTTTTATATTTTAAATATACATAATTTAGATACATTTAAAAAATAAAATATTTGTAAAAAAAATATTTTTAAAATTCAATAAATATATAAAAATATACTAAATTTTAGTATTTTTTTTGTGTTCGATGAATTTTTTTAAAAAGAAAAATCATAAATATTATACTTTTTAAGTATATATAGATTAGGTATAGGTAAAAAATAAAAATAATTTTTTAAAAATATTAAATATTTTAACTAAAAAAATTAATTTTTTAAAAAATTTAACTCAATTTTCTAAAACCAAATAAAGTGATTTAGGCCCTGGCCCGACAATCCTGTTTAAAGTAAAAAACAAATTTCATGTGGTAGAACAATGGGCTGATCTTATGGGCTAGTTCACAAATAAAAAGACGAGTTGAAGTCTATAAAGCACTTAATTTTCTTTTTTCTAGCAAACACTTTTTTTTTTTTTGGAAACCTTACAAGTTTGATATAATTACATATCCACTGAGGTTTAAATTTCATAGCACTTTACCATCAATTATACTATTAGTAATATAGATTAGGGCTACAAATGAATTGAGCTATTCATGAACAAACTCGGCTCGACTAGTCAAGCTCGGCTCTTTTTATATTTATTTAAATTATATAATAAATATATTATTTATATATTAAATAATATATAAATATATCAATAATATTTTTATTTAAATAATATTAAAAAAATTATCAAGGCGAGCTAAGCCGAACTCGAATTTCATTAATATTAACGAGTCAAGCCGAACTCAAGATCAGTAACGAGCTCGATAAGTAAACAAGTCGAACTCGAGCTCAGCAAAGCTTGGTTCGGTTCGTTTGTAGCCCTAATATAGATTTTTTTTTTTAAAAAGGATCATATATTTGCTAAAATATGTATTTTATCTTTCATTATGCAGGTGTTCGTACACCACTTGTATTAATTTTGCTTACTTTACCTTTACTAAAAAGAAAGTCAATATAATTATATTAATTTTGTAAAGTTTATTATTATTTTTTCAAATCTTATGAGAAATCAATATAATTTACCACTTTCGCAACTATCATTGTATATCACTTACTCCTTCAACTTCAAAAGTATACATTTGAACAGTTCAATTATAAAATTACATCGCTTTCATTTCCTATAAAAATAATGTTCTTGCATGTGACAAAAATGAAGTAATGGATGCATATAATATAAGAAGAATGAATTAGGGCTTTTGTTTTGGTGGGTGTGTTAAATCAAAGGCAGATTTGGTGCTTTATCAGTTAGGCCTAAGTTCTTGAAAAAGTTGGGCTCACTTTTTTTTTGACAATTCTTGAAAAGAATAGAGATAAAAAATAAATAAAAAGACTAGCTCGAAACGATTAGGTTCTGGGTGGGCTAGTGTTGATACTTGACAAAAGATCTTTGTCCTAATTTCATTTTGTTTCTCGTCTCAATTCATTTGTCCTAATTTCATTTTGTTTCTTGTCTCAATTCATTCCTAATTATTCAATCATGTCCCAAAATTCAAGAGACTCGAGGGGCGGAGGCAGCGTGTGACCAGGGGGTCACGTGCCCCCCCTGAATTTTGAAATTTTTTTTTTTAACATAAAGAAAATTAAATAAAAAATTATAAAAATATTATTAGAATGAAATGTCAATGACATTTTAAAAATTATGAAAATAATAATGGTTGTTTTGATTGAAAATGAAAAGATTATTATAAATAAACCATATTAACTATGAAATTTTTTGAATGTAACGACGATGTCATTATTAGTAATATGTAAATATAAGTAATCTCACTATAAAGATATGAAATTTATTAGATTGTTTGTTACATTTGACATGTGAGGTTTACTATTTATGCGTTTATTTACCATTAGTGGGTGATGTTACATACCAGTGATGACGTGGTATTACCATTATATTGAATTTTTAATCAAATTTTGTATCAAAAAATAATTATCATTATATAATTTATTTTAAGGCTTATATCCATATTTTTTTTTGTATTGTCCATGATACACTAGTTACAAATAATATTTTTTTTCTTGATATTTCCTGAAATCAATCGTAAAAAATTCACGTGAGATATTTTTTCAAAAATTATTATAATTAGTAAGTGCCCCCTCTAAATTAATTTTCTGGCTTCGCCACTGGAGATTATCATATGATTTAAAAGAAAAATGTTATATAAATTAATAATTATTACTAACTAACAAGATATATAATAAACAGAACTTTATAAATTAAAACATGACATATTTTAATAATATAATAGGTGTCAACAAAAAATTTGTAAGATTTATTAATTTTTATAATATTACTAATCATTTATTGAGTAAAAGTATATTAAAAAAAAAAAAAGAGAAGAAGAAGAAGAAGAAAAGATTAGAAGACATCAATTGTAACGTTCATTATGAATGAGTCGATTGTCAGATTTCAATAATATGACTCTATGTGTGTCGTTTTCTGATCACACTGCCAAATAGGTACCCAGCTGGAGAGCACCGGCAGAATAGATTAAACCCGAACAACCTGTCACAGAAAGAAGAGATTCTGGCGGTGGTTCGTCCACCCCGGGGGTACTCCGACAATCAAGTCAGTTATCTCTCAAAGATAGAAAAAGTGCTTAACTCACTATTCAGAATATTAAAAGTGTACCTTAGACCAACGAGGGTGCCTCTCTTTTATAGCCAACACTGATCTAATCCCAATAAAAGCCTAACTTCAATGGTCTCTGGATTACTGCTAGTCTTGGATTCCCAATGGAATTGGGATAAACTCTCTAAGAGTCTTATCTTTATCCAAACTGAAGTCCTCGCTTATTCTAGGACTCTTGTCCCTTATCCGCTTATCCCAGATTCCGGTATCTTCATAGATAACCTCGGCCTATCCGAGATCATCTCGGTATCATGACCAGGACACGTGGCACCTCGGCTGGCACTTTAGTGCCACCTCGGCCACGTGTTGTCACTCAAAAATTATGTCCCCACAACTGCCCCCTAGGTTCTATTACCTTGGCATTCTGAGGTGATGGAACCTATATCGTTTCTTCCATTTAGCACGTCGGCTAAGCTTTCCTTGTCCTACATTACCGAGGTCATCATTCGTCGGCTCAAATATGACCAAGACTTAGTCTGTTTTCACTGTGCCTTAGAACCATCAACCAAGTTAATTCAAGTTATTTAGCCGAGGTCGTCCTCCTAGCCGAGGTCCTGTTCCGTTAAATCAAGAACTCCAAGAGTTTCAATACGCGTATGAGCTATCACGTACAGTATCTCAACCATTTCTACCACGTGTCTTTCCCCTACTGAGCCGTGTCTGACATGCGCCATTAAGTCGCATCGCTCGTGCACGCGCCGTCTGAAAAGCACATCGTCCTAGGCACCATAATTGCCATTTTGCCGCCATTTCGTGGTTTTGATCAAAATCACTTTCCTCTCTCCGTCTTTTCACTTTACATCACCATTTTCTCTTTGTGCTTCAAGCTTTCTCTCTCTAAAAAATGTCATTTCCGTTCTCTTAAAGCTTTCCAAGCTCTGCATGTTGCTCCGTTCACCTCTTCCGCGCGAGGCCTTCACCACTCTATCGCTTTTGCTATCGTCGTCTGACATCGGCGAACCCTACACTGACCTCACATTCTCTGGTAAGCCACTGTTCCTTCTTGTTTCGATCCTTGGTTCACTTCGAACTCTGTTACATTTGTACTCTGTTACTGTGACTTTGTTCATGTTTTTTTATTACAAATCTGTGTGTATGAATTCAATCATGTATTAGGGCATGTTTATCTTATGAATCTGCTTTTGCCCAATACGTTTCTTGAATACACACACTGTGCACCTATTTGTTCACTTTACCACTGTCTTTGGCCTTACATTCTTGTACACACTTTGTCACTGTGTTCTTGATAGTTCATCACCATTCTTGATTCTGAATCACGTTCTTGTTTCTGTTTTTTGTGTTTTCTCCGGATTCTTGCTTTCAATCCTTTGCTTACATAGACTTAGGTTTGAGATTTGTCGTAGAATGCACAAACTTTAGGAAAAAAAAACAAACTTCACTTTAGATTCCAAAAAATCTTTACCCCAGCATTCGTTTAGGTCTTGTCGAGGTCATCTAAACCTTCACAAAACACTTCTTTTCCAAATCATACATCCTCCCGAAGACTTTGTGTTGCTTATCGAGTTGTTTGTTCTTTCAATTGTTAGTTGGTTCGCTACCTGATTAAGACAATGCAATTTGAATGTACAGTTTACAACAAAGGTCAATCTTATTTTCATGCTGTACGATGTTATGCGATGCTTAGAATGCAAAATTCAATGCTTTTTAAACCAAAGTTGAGTTTTCATTCCAATCATGGTTTCTTTTGCAAAAGAGTACAAGTTTTTTTAAAAGAAAATAAAACTACCTAAGGCTGTACAAAGTGCTAACACTACTAGCAAAAAGAAAACAAAACAAAAACTGTCTAAATCGGTGCTGGCTGTCTCAAGCTCGAGAGGCCCTCTTCGTCCTCTTCCTTGGCGGAGCGGACTCTGGAGCACTATCACCATCGGCGTCGCTATCTGAATCTGAATTAGAGTCTGAACCGGAGCCCTCCTCAGCCTCTCCAGCCTCACCACTAGCAAAATCTGAGCTGGTATCACCGTCTCCATCCTTAGATGACTCTGACTGTGGACTCGCAGCCTCCTCACCCTCGCTCGTTTCATCATCATCGTCGCCTAAGATAGGTTCTGAGGGGCCACTCTCACTGTGGATGCCCCTGGCTCTACCTCGGCTGCGTGTCGGAGCCTGTCTCCTCCTCCTCCCTACTGCTGGAGGAGGTACTAAAGGTCCTGCTGCAGCTCCTACTGGGACATCCGGTGGAACTGGAGTCTGAAAAGGGATCTGAAAAGGGCAGTTCATCAAGATACGTTAGTTGCAATGTATATCAGATGCAGTGTATAGATGTAGTGTATGCTTGCAGTATATGAGTACAGAGTATCTGTGTAGTGTTTTGATGTAATGAATTAGATCAGTGTAGTGTGGGGCAGATTATAGTTAAAATGCTAATGCGTTAGTAGAGACTTTCATGGCATGAAGTGCAAACATAAGGAAATTACCGGAATCCTGTAAAGGCTGAGCAGGTTCATGCTCGTCTGAACCATCCCCATCAGAGAAGCCGCTAGCTCTAGAGCCTATCCGGTATACTCTAGGGATGCCTGTAAATGTGTTGAGATGATCAGAGGTCTATAAAGCATAATTCAAATGAACTAAATGTGCAAAATGTGAAGTATAGTACATACCGGGGTCGGGCCTCGAACTCTGACAAGCTCGTGACCAGCTAGTACAGGCTCAATGGGAATCTGATAAGTCTCTCCAGAACGTCCCCAGCAGGTCAGTGAAGTAGGCAGCTCTGGCCATCCTATCCTCTGTCTCTCCCCAGAATCTCTCCTACCCCGAGTCCTAGTCACTCGGGTCCCTCTGCCTCTCTCTCTCTCGTAGCTGGAGCTCTCGCTCCCTCACCTCCGCGAACGCCGGACAGAGGCGACATCAGATGTGTCTGGATGAAGGTCATGTAATCACCCTCTACATGGAAGTATCTACCTCCAGCCCTACCATGAATTGGATCACTTGGTCGACAGACAGTCTGTGTGTCTCCCTCATGGACGCTGGGGGTGCCATCAAAATAAATGGGGCAGCCAGTCCCAAAGTCTGGCGTGTGAAGCGCTCGCCCAAGAACCAGGCACGACAGATCGGGCCCTCAAGAAGGATATGACAGCGAGTGATGACCCTGGCTGTGTCATACTGGGCTCGGAGCCCTGATGGTATCGTGTCCCACGGCTGCCATGTGATCTGAAACATAAGAGAATAAAAAGATGATTAATCGCTGTCAATTGATTAATAAGTGTATCAAGTCTATTGAAAGGCAGAATAAACTTTGTTTTGGGTTACCTCATGCGCCGTAACCACATCAAAGTACTCACAGAAAAACATGAAGTTTTCCCGGGTCCTATGGCGGAGCTGGCGGTCGTATACCCGAGAAAATGGAACTGTCGCCGGAGTCTCTTCTATGTTCTCTGGAGCAAGAGCTAGGAAGTATGCGTACACCCACAGCTGCAAGGAAATGTGATCAACACAGTGTATGAACAGAATACAGAAAATGCAGAAAGCAAAGTGCAGTACAATGCATAGAAAGTGCAAGTGTAGAGCAGAGATTAAATTTTGTGTGTGCGGTGTGCAGTGTGCAGTGCGCGGCGTGTGTAACATACAGAAAATGCAAGGCAGAAAGCATGCAGTATATGAGCAGGCACGGAGAATGCAGAGCAGAAAGTACATGTGTTGAACAAGTGTAAAGCAAGAAGTGCTAAGCAAAAAATGTAAAGTGAAAATGGGGAACTAAGCTATGTACCTCCCAAGCCCGCCAGTAGCCACCAATCAAGCTCCCACTCATGCGAGAAGTCGAGCTCATGTATCCATACAAGGTAGTGAGACCGGCTCCGCCCCAGTCGTAGAACTGAACTCGCTGGAGTACTAGCAATGCGCTCAGCAAGTACAAGCCCACAGTATTCCACCTGTTCGAGAACAAGGTGGTACCGAAAAGGAACATAAGGAAGCCCCTAGCGTACTGCTTTGTCGCCTCGGCTGTCTCGGGCTCAAACCCCTTGTATTGCTCCTCGAACCAACTATACCGGACCATGCCTGCCCAGAGTGTCAGTGGGCGTGCCCCAAGCAGTGCGACCCATGCTGCCTCTCACTCTCCCATATCAAGGTCGAGAGGGATCGGATCGCCCCCTGTGCCTAAGCCAGTGATCATGGCAAAGTCGTAGGGAGTCATCGTCATCTCCCCCATGGTGGAGAAATGGAAAGAGTTGGTAGTGTCCCACCACCTCTCCACTAAAAAGCCCCTAAGAGAGGGCGGCTCACTACAACCTGCGTCAGGCTAGAGCAGAATAGACCAAAGCTTGTCTCGTCAATAATGTCGCGAACTCTAGCCGGAAGCTCGCCATACCAGTCACGAGCGGTCGTCGTGCTGTAGCCTCTGAAAGAGCGGGACCCGTCCTGCAGTAAGGCATGAGATGCAATTAGATCAAACAATGAAAGCACAGTTGAATACAAAGCAGTAATGTATGGTATGCAATCAGATGCAGCTAGAGCAAAACAGTGAGATCAAAACAGTGTAAGAAATGCAAATAGTTAAGGGTAGTACTATAGCAAAACAGTGTTCATACCTCTAGAGCAATGGCCGACAAGTGAGATGCTGGCTCTCTCAGAAGAAGGTCATCTGGTATATCCTCAGCGAAATCGATAAAGGCTTTGATGCCTCCCGCAACAAGTACTATGTGTGTCTCAGGGTGGTACCTTGCTGGGTCAAAAGGGCGTATGCTCGGTGGTAATGGCTCCGGCTCGGCCTCAAAGTCTGCCGCAAACTCTACCAGAGAAAGTGCGGGGAAGGCCCCATCATGAGGGACATCATCTGCCATCTGAAATAAATGCAAGAGAAGCAAAAATGAGGAAAAATGAAGAAAAATTGTGAAACTTTGAAAAAGTCAACCCTAGGAGAGAGAAAAAGTCAAAGAAAGTCAAAACCCGGGAAAGTGTACTAACCTTGAGAGAAACTCGAGGAGAATGAGCCTAGAATGGTGGAAATGACAAAAGAAGCATCGAAATCAAATTCTGATCGGTTCAAAGTGAAGAGAACAAGAGGGTTTTAGCAAAGAAAATGTTTTTAGGGTGTTGGAAAACATGTGGAACGCGCGGATCTAGAGAGAAGGAGCACCTAGAGAGCAAGAGAAAGGATTTTCGTGCAAGGGTTTGTGGGGAAATGAGGTATAGAGATGTGTATTTAAAGACCCGTGGGTGAAAAGACAAAATTGTCCAAATCTGCCATCGATGGTCGGCAGTGGCGCATTGATGGCCGGCATTGTTCTATTGGTGGCTGGGAGCTACCATCAATGGCCGGCAGGGGGCCGACAGCCTCCCCTGATGGCCGACGGGATTCCACAAGCTTTCTATGCCTCTTTGGCCATGATTTGTGTCCTTAGATTTCAAGAAATGCAAAGTATGTTCAAGGTTTGATTCAAAATGCCTCCGCGAAAGCCCAGAATTGCGTTGCCACCGCGCGAGGGTCATCATCCATCAACACAAACAAGGTGTATCTTTTTTAACATATTGCAACTCTTTCAGGAGGTAAATCGGAAGTTGCCTTCGAGTCGTCTTTATCAAGCATGCTTTTGTCGTCGCATAGAATTTGCACGTTGCATCGAGCATGCATTTTGAGTTATTGCATAGAACATGCATTACCATGTTTGCATAGAATATGCATCGTTGATTATCTTGCATTGAATATGCATCGTTGATTATCTTGCATTGAATATGCTTGGTTTCGATTCTCGCATGTTGTGCATGGAACGTGCCTTTAACATCATGTTACGATCATTCGTCTCGCATGAGACATGCATTGTATTGCATTGTACCTATCAAGTTTTTTTCTTATGCATGCACGATATTGTATGTGCTGTTCATTCAGAGGAATCCCGGGTAAAACCATACCTCTCCCTTACCTCGTTGGTTAGAAACGTTCGGGTACACCCGGTATTTACACCGACATGTTGCTTTGGTTAGAAGCGTTTGGGATGTGTGTCCGACGCTTATACCTCGTTGGTTAGAAATATTTGGGTACGCCCGGTGTTTACACCGACATGTTACCTCCAGTTAGAAGCATTTGGGTTGTGTGCCCGACGTTTATACCTTGCGTCGGTTAGAAACATTCGGGTACGCCCGGTGTTTATACCTCTCCCTTTGGTTAGAAGCATTTGGGTCGTGTGCTCGACACTTATACTTCGTTTTGGTTAGAGGTGTTTGGGTCGTGGGCTCGATGCTTATACCTCGTTTTGGTTAGAAGCGTTTGGACCGTGTGCCCGACGCTTATACCTTGTCTTTGGTTAGAAGCGTTTAGACCGTGTGCCCGATGCTTATACCTCATTTTGGTTAGAAGCGTTTGGACTGTGTGCTCGACGCTTATACCTTGTCTTTAGTTAGAAGCATTTGGACCGTGTGCCTGACGCTTATACCACCTCTTTTGGTTAGAAACGTTTGGAACGTGTTTCGATGCTTATACCACTCTGTTTTGGTTAGAAACATTGGAACGTGCTCTGATGTTTATACCACCCTCCGGTGTTTGCACCGCTCATTTTTCCCTCTCGCGCGTGTCGCGTTAGGATGCTTCGGTTAAACGCATCTAAATAGATTTTGATGCTTATACCACTCTTTGTTTTGATTGCATAATGGTTGGGTGTGTTTCACCTGTTATTACTGTTCTTTGTGACTTGGAACCTTAGGGTGTGTCCTTAGGTTCGCACCACTTCTTTCCTCGCGTGTGCCACTGTAGACACCCCATTTTTGACCGTCCATAAGACTTGGACGCGACGGATGGTTTACATGGTGGAGAAAATTGTGCAGGGGAAAGGTCCAATTTCTTCGGCAAAGAGAGAGAGTCAAATCTCAACTTCATACCCCTGTTCTGGACCAAAACAATCTTGATCAAAAGATTTTAGACTTAAAACCCTCTCTTTCAAAACGTTTTTGAAATAAAGTTTCTGCGATGTTCCGATGCTCGCATTTTGTCAAACGTTGTGCTTTTCGGTAAACCGAGCAAGGACAAAGTGGAAATGAATGAAAGAGAGATGAAATCTTTGAAAAATCTTTCAAAACACCTTACTTAGGGGTTTGGAGTTGAAGAAAAGAGGAGAAGAGGGAAGAAATCCAGTTGGGGGTAAAAACGGGCATGAACCGTTAAGAGAGAGTCGAGCAGTCCTCGTCGAATCGGGCCTATTCATTTGGATACTTGGAATCAAGAATTGAGGCCACCACCATTGGAAAGCTTACTCCCAGGGCTTCATTTTGCACTCAAGAATCTCCTAAATTCAATTCCGTACGGAGGAGATATGGTTGATTGAAGTAGGGCATCACTCCGGTTGGACCGAAATCTGCGCGGTTTCACGGAAACTGGCATAACTTTTTCCACAGGAGGAATTTTGATGCAAGGTTTGCACCATTGGAAAGATAACTTCCGGGGCTTCAATTTGGACACTTGAATGGCCACATTTGGACTTCCCAAGCACCCACCGGCCACTTTTCTTTCCGGAAGCCCACCTTTTTTGCCCTGAATGTAGCTGGCCGGCCAGAAATGCCAGAAAAAGTAGCTGGCCGGCCAGAAAACCCAGAAAAAGTAGCCGGCCGGCCACTTTTCTAAAAAAATGATTTTTTTTTTCCTTTTTAAACTAGCCGACCATTCTTGCCCTGGGAGTGTATTCTAGCCATATATTTTGTTTTCCACTACACCCATGTCCGAGGGTTTGGCCATTTTGGGGGGAAACTTGGTTGGTTTTCCCCCCCATTTTTCCCCCCATTTTCCCCTCTTTTTGCCTATATAACAGCAGCCCCAGCTCTGGTTTTTAGGGTTAGAAAAACTACTTTGAGCCTCTTGTATTGAAGCTCTCCCTCTCTACACTTTAACTCTCTAAAACTTCAAGTTCCTACCCCCTTTACTCTACAACCCATAGCACAACCAATCCAACCTCCATTCCAACACTTGGAGCTGGTTTTTCAGAGGCAAAGAGCATCCAAACTTGGTCCAAAAGGCTGTCAAGGTTGAGTCTTCAAGGGTAAGTCCTCCTCCCCTCTTTTTGACCCTTTTCTTGGTTCATTTCTTAGCCCTATTTTCTTGCTGTTTTGAGCTTCGACCAAAACTGAAAAGGTCATTTTTTTGAGCTCATTTTCATCTTTCATTAAGGGTCTTACCCTGTTTGGGACCCCCACCTTGCACTTTCTTCATTACCCTCTTGAATGCCATTGTTTTGCATAGTATTTTTGGCTTATACGTAATCTGTTTTGGAGCATGAGGTAAACTGTAAATAGGCTTATTTTGAGCCCTTCTTCAACATTGAAGAAGGGCTCACCACTGTTTGGGACCTCCATATATCACTTGCCATTGTACCCCTCTTTGGTCCCCATTTTTGCATGATTTATTAGCTTATTGGGATTCTGTTTTTGGACCTTGGTACGAACTGAAAATGGCCCTAAAATGACTCCCTCTTCATGTTTCATTAAGGTTCTAGGGCTGTTTGAAGCATCCTTGGTATACTTCATGTTATAGCCCTCTTGGTGGCCTCATCTTGCATCATACTTTGAGCATGCTTGTGTTCTGTTTTGGGTCTGATCATAAGATGTAAACAGCCATATTTTGGGCCC
This sequence comes from Camellia japonica, assembly GCA_030407325.1. Lineage (NCBI taxonomy): Eukaryota > Viridiplantae > Streptophyta > Magnoliopsida > Ericales > Theaceae > Camellia > Camellia japonica. Next base: position 15,571,928 of record JAPPVO010000007.1, on the reverse strand, counting down.
CTCTTCAACATTGTTGAAGGGCCCTAACCTGTTTGGGGCCAGCGTGCACCACTTGCTTCTTTGCCCCTTTGTTGGCCCATTTCTTGCATGTTAATTTGGCCATACTTGTATCTGTTTTTGGGGGTTGTCATAAACTGTAAAACATCATATTTTTGGCCCCTCTTCAACATTTTAGAAGGGGCCTTCTGTGTTTGAGATCAGAAGCTATGACTTGCTTCATTACCTCTCTTGGCCCCCCATTTTTGCATGCTAATTTTTCCCTATTTGTACCCACTGTTTGGCCATGCTTCGAACTGTAAAAATTCTTGTTTTGGGGCTTCCTAGCTTCTGTCTTCACACTTCATGTACGAATCATGCATGCATTGCATAGCTATAGGCCATTTCATGTGCTTAATTCCATGTTTCGGGACTCGTTCCTTGCATCAGGTTTCATTTCGCCATGTTTCGCGGCTGTTTTGCATGTCATTTTGCCTCTGAAATTTGCATGTTTGCATATCATATTCCATGTCTTGCCATGTCTCATTAGAGTGGCATTCCGTGCCGTAGGTTCGGTCCTCGGTTTGCGTGCACGCGTGCACGTATTTCGAGTTGTCTCATTTTCATCTAATGGCCTCTTATGTGAGTGTGGCTGAGGCTCTCTCATGTTGGTGTAAGCCCATATTGCATTGCGTATGCCATTTCATCCATAGTATTGTGTATGCTCGATTGTGTATCACCTCGTGTAGCGTGTATGCCATTCCATAACATTGTGTATGTTAGGATTGTATCTTAGTTGCATTTCACGCATATCATGCATATTGCATCGTGTTCGGGATAGGAGTTAGCCCGGGCACGGGAAACGAGGTACGTTCCGTACTCCGAGTAACGGAACGTGTCTCAATTCCCAAGTCACCGACACTCCGGATTATCCATGATGGAGTTAGGTTTTGTTGTAGTGTTCATATGCATTCATTCTATATTGAGTTGTGCAATTCGGCTCCTCGGCCATCATGCATCGAGATGCGTGATTGGTGGTACGAGGATCGAGACATGCATACATTTGTGAAAATACATTGCTATGCCCCTTTCCTGCTCTCTGTTGCAGCATATCAAGAATCAGCGATCTTCCGAGGCTTGGCGCGCTTTTCAAGAATCATTGCAAAACAGAGGCTAATTGGGGCATTCTAGTGGATTTCCGCGCAAAGCAGCCCAAACATGCATCATTCCATCATCCGGAGCAGAATCAAGGCAGTCCCTGGCTTGCATGCCAGTTTTATTATTTTCTTAGTTAATTTGTAAATTAATTAGGAATTTGTACATTATTTGGACTGTACTATTCTTTCATTCGGGACTGTATATTTATTTGGACCCTCTGCGCGAGGGCATAATTGTAATAAGTGTGGGTGAGTGTGATGTATGTCTTCCAACCCCACATCTTTTTTCCCTTTTATTTACCTGCTTATGATGGTTAGATTAGGGCATATTTCAATTAGCATACAGTATGACAGCATGTTTGCATCATTCATCTGTTTTGCACGCACCGGGCTCGGCGCATCATACAAACTGCATTTGTATTTCAATTCCAAATTGAATACGTGTTAGTTGTAGCATTCCATATGCCATGTTTAGAATAGCCGAGCCTGCTATAGTTGCATTCTGCATGTGTTGCATTAAGCATTTCAGCATATTTAGGATCATGCATGATTTCTAATGAGCGTCTGTTTTGGCTTGGAGTACTCGGTGAGTTTTTATGCTTTAGCATCCTTGCATGCGTGTGAGTGACTGCCATGATAGCATGCTTGCCATGAGGCTATTTGCTTATGTGATATAACTACCTGAATGCCTGTGGGTGAAGGTTGGGTTATTTGAATTGGGACAATGCACTGATTGTTTGTTTTAAGCCCACTAGATAGTGGCAAAACCATTGTTTTCTAAGCCCACCCGAGGGTAGCAAATCCACGTCTTAGCCTACCTGCGGGTAGCACCATCAAACCATTTTCAAACAAACAAACATGAAGTGTTTTGTTCCAATTCAGACGACTCAGTCTATACTTGTATGCTGTGCGCATCACATAGTAACCTAGGCTAAAAACCGGAATAAGAACACACAATGTTTTCAAAAATAGATATCATGGTTAGTAGAGGCCGGTCTTTGACCGGGCGAGCGGGGGTGCTCACGAAGTGACCTTCCCTAATCGTACCCAAGTTCCCGAGCCAAGACAACTTTGGTAATGACAGACACGTGGCCTTTGGCACCGAGTCAGGGTTTCCTAAATTTCCCAAAAATAAAATATTTAGGTGGCGACTCTGTATCTGACAAAGCAGTCCATGTTTGGCACTTCTTTCAAAAATCTGTTTTCTCAAAACGATTTGCCGGATTTAGACTCTTTAGTTCAAGATTAAGAACCGTGACACAAATCGAGTCCGAGCTGTAGCGAGGTCCCCCGCGGGCTTGTTACAGCCACGCGTTGAGATCTTGTTTGCCGCCTCGGGTGCGCTCGACAGTTGTTGTTCTTTATCTTTTTCTGCGTGAGGCGCGATTAAGATGGCATAATTTTCTTACATCTTTTCTGTGTGAAAGGCGGTTTGGCTTGTGATTCTCACGCGTGGCGTGTTTGTTTACTCACTTCTTCTCATATGTGAGATTGTTGTACCTTATTCGTTTACGTAAAATGTCACATTTTCTTTGCATGATACTTGCAGTTAAGTGCTTCATTACAGTTTTCTTTGCATGATCATAGGTTATGTTTTTGCATTATGCATGTCATTTGCATTTTGCCCCGGCCTGCGGGCGCATCTTTGTATTGTTATCTTGAATGTTTGTCTAAGTTTTCAGCCTCGTCAAAAATGGGTCGTTTCTGGGGCTTTGACATTCACTCACGTCATTTTATGACTTTCGAGTTCTGTCAAAGAGGGGCAACTGTAGACACCCCATTTTTGACCGTCCTCAAGACTTGGATGTTCTTGCAAATACATCCGGTGACAAGTGATTGCTCGTTGAGCGCTCGAATGTCGCGGCAGAACGCCACAAGTTTGAGCTTTCCAAACCCTACATCAATTCTGCCTCATTTTTGGACCGTATGTTGGTCCTTTCAGCATGCTTTTTTTGGTGCACTATCGGCCACTTTTGGGCACTACCGACCATGGACTTTGGCCTGCCGGCCATTGATGAGCCCTGTCGGCCATCATTGATGGCCGACCGGCCACTAGTGCATCAGTAGATATTTTGTAGATATTTTTGGCAGCTGTTTGCACAGATTGACCCATCTGCTTGCACGTGGATGGCTGGATTTCTTTGAAGGCTTATTGTATCCTCTATATATAGAAGCCATCCTCTTGCATGTAGGGGGTTACAAAATTTTGTGAGAAAAATTTCTCTTTCTCTCTCTAGAATCCTCTCTCTCTTGATTTTGTGCTTGAAAGTGAGAATTCTCTACATACTTCAACTAAGAACCTTGACCAAACACCTTCACCTTGGAGCTAAGGTTCTTTGAGGCTTGGTTTGAAGTCTTAAGCTTGGTTTTGGCTCAGAATTTTAGCTGTTTTGTTGCTGTGCTTCAAAGGTATAAGCTTACATCTTTTAAGCTTTGTTTTGGTGAGGTGCTTGGCCATTTTTTTACACTACTTTGAGGCTGGTTTTAACCTCTAAAAAACTCTGTTTTTAAGGTTCCAAAATGATAGTTTGAGCCTTGTTTAGTTAGGGGGTGGTTTCCTCCCTTTGCTCTTTGGCTTACAAAGCCTTTTGAGCCATCTTTCAAAGCTTTTGAAACCCCATTTTCTTGGCCTTTTAACCACTGAATTCCAGGGGAATTTCAGTGGTAAAAAGTTGGTTTTGAGGTCCAAAATAGGAGAGGGTGGCCTCCCCTCCTTGTATCTTGTTTGCATGTGTAGATAGCCTAGCATGTGAGCATGTTTTTCTACCTCTTTAAGACTTGATCTGAGCATGTTTTAGCTACTGATTTAGCATGCTTTAACTCTGTTTTAGGTGTTCTTGGTCACATGAGCTTCGCCTTGCATGGTTGTAGTGTAAATGGCTTCACTAGCTTTGTATTTTAAGGCCTCTAACATGCTTTGCTTAAGTTGATTGCATGCTATAGCATCATTTTACACATGATTTCAGTGCATATATCTCTGTCACACTCTCACATATTCCACTCTTTCATTGCTTTTGAGAGTTGTGCTTTGTATCTTGTTTGTGAGCCAACATGCGAGTATGTTTTTCTTGCCTTTCATGCTTCCATCTCAGCATGTTTTAGCCACTATTTTGGCATGTCTTAGCTCTGTTTTGAGCTGGTTTGATCATTTAAGCTTGATATTGCATGCCTCTAGTGTAATTCCCTTCACTAGTTTTAAGGCTTTTGGCTTTTGAGCATGTCTTGCATGTTTTGCTTGCATGAATTAGTGTCTTTTGCATGCCATTTCAGTACTAAAAGTCTGCAACCTCCCTCATTTCTTCATTTTTCTATTTGTTTTGAGGGTTGGTTGACTTTATGATTGTGTTTAAGCTTGAGATAGAGCTTGTGGTCAATGACTTTAACTCTCTTTTGAGGGTTCCTCCTAGCCAAAGGCATGATCTCTCTCATGTCTTAAACCATTCTTTGGTTGACCCCTCTCTCATTAGAGGACACTCATCTTGGACTTAACCAATTAAAGAATGACTTGGTAATGCTAAAATGAGTAAATAAAATTGGACAAGTAAAACATGACCAAGATAAGCATGTTGTGCTTGCATTGCATTGTGTTTAATCAGACGTTATATTGAACACAAGATAGATTGGTCCATTTCATACTCAAAATGATGAAATAAGCCAATCTCCTTTGTCTCCATCACCTTTGATCATGCATGATAAGGTGGTGGTCCTTTGAGTTTTGTTTTTGTGTATTTATTGAAATTGTGCAACTTGGATCTTTGGCCATCATGCATTGAAAATGCTTGATTGATGGTTTTGGATCCAAGAGTGCCACTCCTTTGATATTTTGAGATGATAAGGAGAGGCACAGTACAAACATGTCATTGGAAAACCTCATTTTTCCTTTGTTTGTGCTCTGTTGCAGTTTGGTGATTCAGCACACCAGTGGTCGGCAGTGGCTCACTGATGGCCGGTAGTGGCTTCATTCTTGGGCGGCATGGCACATTTCTGGCCGACAGGTGGCCGGTAGCAAGCATTCATGGCTGGCAAGCCACTGGTTCAGTCCTCAGCATTGAATCGGTAAGGTGGAGCAGAAAGTTCTCAGAGAACCCCTGCAAACAGAGCCTCTCAAGAGCAAACCGGTGGATTTTTTGAGGCGAAAAACCGAATGCATGCATCTTCTACTTTCCAAAGCAGAGCTGAGGCAGTGTTGTTTAATATTTCACATGTTTAGTTAGCATGGATTTGTAATTTAATTAATTAGTGTGCTAATTAGTTAAGTGTTGTAATAATTAAGTAGCTTAGCTTAGCTATTTCTTTATCTTGTTGTGTAATAATTAGTCTAATTAGTTTAATTAGATTAGTTAGATTAGCTTAGCTTGGAGTAGCTTAGCTTATTCATTCGGACCCTCCTTCGTAAGAGCATAATGTTGTAATAAGCGTGAGTGTGTGTGTGCATGTCTTCTAATCCCACGTCTTTCTCCCTTTTATTTATCCGCTTTCGGTGGTTAGATTAGGGCACGTTTTGATTAGCATACCTTATACTTGCATGTTTGCATCGTTCATTTGTCTTGCATGCACCAGGCTTGGCGCATCATTCAAACTGCATTGTATTTCAATACATTTATTTGAATACGTGTTTAACAGCATGTTATCAAATTGTTACATTCATATGCTATCTTAGATAGCCGAGCCTATTTAATTGCATCATTGCATGTGTTGCATTAGGCATCTTGTATAGTTAGGATCATGCATTGTTTCTAACTAGTTTTTGTTTTGGCTCGGAGTACACTGTAAGTTTTACGCTTTAGCATACTCGCATGAGTGTGAGTGATATCATGTTTAGCATACTTGCCATGAGTTTATGTGCTTAAGTGATTAACTGCATGAATGCCTGTGGATGAAGGCTTGGTTGCTTGAATTGGAACAATTCATCAAATGTGAGTTTTAAGCCCACTTTGCGAAGTGGCAAATCATGTTTTAAGCCTACTTGAGGATGGCATTTTCAAACCATTTTCAAAAGCAAACATGAATTGATTTGTTCAAATTCTCGCGATTATAGTCTATACTTGCTTGTGTGCGTCACATAGTAAAGTTAGCTAATAATCGGAATGAGAACACATGTGTTTATAAAATAACATATCATGCTTAGTAGAGGCCGATCTTTTGATTGGGCGAGCGGGGGTGCTCATTTCAGGACCTTCCCCTCTCATACCCAAGTTCCCAAGCCGAGGCAACTTTGGTGATGACGGACACGTGGCCTTTGGCACGAGTCAGGGTTTCCTAAATTTCCTAAAAACAAAATATTTAGGTGGCGATTCTGTAATCTGGCAAAGCACTGTAGTTTTGGCATTATTTGATTCAAAATCTGATTTTCCAAAATGATTTGCCGGATTGGACTCTTTGGTGTTTATCAGTCTCACATTGCACTCTGTGAGATTAGATTCAGAACCGTGACAAGAGTCCAAATTGTAGGACCAATTCGAGCTCTCCGAAAGGAGGCGTGAAGAAAGTCGAGTCCATAGCAACCCCGAAGACATCTTTGCACAAAAACCAAAAGCTCCCAGCAACACCTCTCCGAAGATAGGAGCAACTTATGTATTTGGTTCATTAGAATAAATTAAAATGGAATGGAGTGATTATTTTTTAGACTCTCATATCGAATGAGCATTCTATTAAAAAAATGAATGATTATTTTATTTGCAATACATTTTGCCATTATTTTTTAGTCAATCAAACATTGAAATGAATATTTTAATAAATGAACATTTCATTCCGTTTCACTCTAATGAACCAAACACTATCTTATTTTCAAAAAAAATATTCCATGTGTTTCGTTTCAATTTTCTGAAAATTGAGTTTTTGGTTATTCGTATTTTTTGTTTTTAGTGAATATTTTTTATATTTTAAGCAATTTTTTATTTTTTTAGACGCACCTTACTTAGATGTATCTAAAAAATAAAATATTTGTAAAAAAATATTTTAAAAAATCAATAAATACACAAAAATACAAAAAAAAAATGTACTGAATTCTCTTTTTTTTTTTTTTTTTGGTATTTAGTGAATTTTCTAAATATTTTTTTTGCAAATATTATACTTTTTAAGTGTATTTATGTTAGGTATATCTAAAAATTAAAAAACTTGCTTAGAATCAAGGTTCTAAATATCGGCCGGTACGTTCCGTACCGGCCGGTTCGTACCGGAATATTGAGGTGGCGAGTCGGATACTCACCGGTATACCGGTGAGAACGAATTTCACGTCCGTAGCGGCCGATTCCCGCTACGTATCGGCCTGAATCCGATACGTGAGCGATATATCTCCGATACGTCCGGTACGAAGCAAAAAAAATCGACCAAAGCAATGCAAAGCACCTGCAAAAGTGGAGGAAAGAACCTGCAAAAAGTCATGCTCTGTTTATATATAGAGAAGTCATGCTCTGTTTATATATAGAGCAAAGCACCTGTAAAATTTTCGATACAGTTCGGTTTATATATATATATTGCCTCTGTTTGCTCTAGTCATGCTCTGTTTTTTTTCCCTTTGGCTGAGTTGGTCGTGTTTTGTGTTTGGTTTATATATATATATATATATATTTTGCCTCTGTCTGTTCTGTTTCTTCGGTTATTTTTTATTTATATTATGGTATGGTATGGTGTAGGAATGGGATACATTTTAATATATATTTATGATTCTTTAAATATTTATATATATATATTAGGAACATTTATATATTTATATTTATATTTATATATTTATGATTCTTCAATATATATATTGCATTAGTACCTTCAATATATATTTATGATTCTTCAATACAAATATATATATATATATATATATATATATATTTATGTGCATGTGGAAGTATTTCATTGTTGAAAATAAATAAAAAAAATATTTTCACATCAATTTTATATTAAAAGTTTAACATATATGCCAAATAGAAGCTTGAGACTAAAATAAATACATATCATTTGGTTGAAAATGAGTCAAAAGTACCTCTACATATCAAAATTTTGATTAAAATGTAATAAATTAAGGTTAAAAGAGTCAAAAAATGCATAAAATTGAGTTTTAGAGGAATTGCTAATGATTTTTGAAATTTCACAGCCGTGACGCCCGATACCCGATACGTACCGGTCGATACTACCGATACCGATACTCCGCGACCGATACCGTTACGTTACCCGATACCGCGATTTAGAACTATGCTTAGAATATTAAAAAAAATTAGTAAAAACAAAAAAATACGAAAAATAAAAAATTTTAATTTTCTAAAAAATGAATCGTGAAAATCGAAATCAAACAAAGTGATTGCTAACATCAATAGACTCAATATCCTACAGGTCTTGAGCACTGCTTGTAGAAGATTGATCGATCCATGTGTGTTTTTCCTAATATTTCTATCAATAATGCTATTTTTTTTTTTTAATTTATCACTCTTAAATGATTATTAGTGATGTAACATTGAAATTAAACCCCACATAATAGAATGTTTGATAAATTAAAATTTAACACTTGTCAAATACAAATTATATTTTTTAAAAATGATAAATTAAATATCTCAAGTATTTCTCATATTTCTATCTCTCTCTATCTAAACATTGGATGGGATCATTTGTCCCCCCACATAATGGGAGGCATCTTTTTCCCTTAATAAAAAAAAAAATGGTCGGTTTTGTTCTCTTGTTCTGATCTTGAAAATTTCAAGATTCAAGATCAAGACAGGAGAATATCAATTTTAAAATTATTATAATTTAAAATCCTCACATTTTTTTTTTATCAGTAAAAAAAAAATTTATTGATGAAAAAATCATACATGAAATGAGATTACATCAAATAAAGGAGAAAAAGAGCAGTAAGCATCATATATAATTCCAACTAGGTTGGCACCGATAAGAAAGCTCAATCATCTGCAAACTCAACCCCAGGAGTTTGGTGAGGAACCGAATCCGACAGGAGGAAAGACCAACAAGAGAAACAAAAAACAAAAGCCTGACAAAACACGAAATAGAGACGGATCTCAATTAAACAGATTACAGCAGACACATAATTAAGAGCAAAACAGAAACAACCACAGCAGCTCACAGCGGCAGGCAGGCAGGCAGACCTTAGCCCAGAATCAACCATCTCATGCACAATTATTAGAAATTTAAACGAGCTCATGTGGTGCACCAACAAGTATGGAATTTTTTAATGAGTAATCTTCTGACTCCATTTTTTTACTGTAAATGCTAAGTTTATAAAATTTTCATGTAAAATACTCATAAAATGGTTTGAAAATTATATTTTTACAATTATGAATAAGCATATAGTGATAGATTTTTTATTTTGTTGAATCGATATATTATTCTCTATATAAGTAAGCTATATTATTCTCTATATGAAATTCCTGTATATATGTATAGTTACTTCACAAGTCAATCCCATATCTTGTGCATATGAATGAGAAATGGAAATTGCAAGACAATAATTTTTCTTATAGTGATGGGATCAACCCTTCCAATAGAACCCATTACACATTGCTTACATTTTTTCCTTTGAAGAAATTATTCATTCCAATACTCATAATTATTTGTTGTAAATACCCCACAACAATATAAGTGAAAACAGTGAAAAAGTTCAAAAGAAAGAAATACAATACATTGTGAGAGAAATAAACAAAAGCAGCTCTAAGCACATTGGAAGCCAGTGGGGACTTTCTTTCCACAGTAATTCAGCAACAAGCCCAAAGAAACAGGAACATCAAGATTAATCCCCAAGGCATTAGCTTTAATCGCAGTGCAAAGGCAAATAGCAGCTTCAAGATCAGCAAGTCCCCCAATGAGGGAGCAGCAAGGAGTCGTCGCCGGGGTTCCGACAACTAGGTGCACCAAATCATTGAGCAAGTTGGCACACACACCCAACTTAAGGGTGTCTGTAGGGCAAGTGGCCTTGGCTGGTGGAGGAAATGGGTAGTGGTTTGGAGGAGGAGATGGGTAGTGGTGGTGGCTGGGTGTTTTTGATGGTGGTGGTGGGCATGGGACATAATTGGAACTGACTAGAGTGAAGAAGAGGAGGTTGAGGGTGAGGAGGAGAGTAGTTGAAGCTAGTGCCTTTGAAGCCATTTCAATGACACCAAAAAGTCTTGAATGGTTTGGGAAATTAGGCTGTGTGTGCTTTGGAGAGAATGTTGGGTGTGATGGAAATGGTGAAGTGGCTTAGGCTTTTATAGATGGAAATAATGACTTCTCCTTTTTTGTTTTTTTTAAATGGGTAATATTCAGAATTCTCTAAGTATTATCTAGCATTGTTAACGTGAAACTTCTAATCAATGATGTAATGTACTCAATTTTATTAAGCAGCAGTTGAGAAATAAGAGTTTGCTGAACTAGTATGCTTTGTAATTTTTTATTTGTTAAGAATACTATGTAGACAATTCATCGTAACACCCTGATACTGTTAATAATCTCTTTTTTATTTAGAGAAATTTTATATGTCGCTATTTTTTTGTCACTATATTATATTATGGATACTTTTGATTGGTTCCTTCATTTTGAGATAATTGTTAAACAATTAATGAAGCAAATAGGTGATATTAAGCAGCCTTTTTTTATGAAGTGAATGTAAAAAGAATGATAATAAAAGTGCTATTCAATTAAAAAAAATACTCATAAAAATAATTAAAAATTAAATTTATGGTATAAATTTAAACTTTATATAGGGCAAATTACAAACACCTCCCTCGAGGTTTTGTGAAAATACAAATTCTCCCCTGAGATTTGAGAAATTACATCCCGCTCTCTGAGGTTTATATTTTCATAACAAATTGTCCCCTGAGGTTTTTATTTTCATACAGATTCCCCCCTAATTTTTTATGCAAATTTGACCTTCAGGGGACAATTTGTAATTTTTCAAACTTCAGGGGAAAATCTGTATTTTCACCAAATTTCGAGAGGGTGTTTGTAATTTGCCCCTTTATATAATATGGATATACTCATAATAAAATTGATTCACAAGAATATCTGTTTTATTTATTTATTTGTTTTGGGAATACATAAAATTGTTGGAGAAATTATAGAGACAGCCATGTGAGCAGAGTGGATTGGAAATCTGGGATATGCTAAACAAGTTGGAGGGTGCAAACTGGAGGATAAGCCTCCTGCATTATAGAGTTTTTTTTTTTGTTTTTAACGATCCTGCATTATAGAGTTCGGAGTTTTCTGCTTTGACTGCCTGTCATTTCATTTCTCTCTCTTACTCAAACTAAAATATTAATCAATTATTGATCTAATTTCCAGTCCCTCATACTTTCATACATTGTAAAGATTTTTTTCTCTAATAAATGATTAAGAGAAAAGTTAGGGATCACGAAAATTTTTTCATAAAAATGATAATGAAAGATTTATGATCTTTGAATTACCTTGATTATGTATGGTGCTTTATTTTAAGTGTAATCCAAGAGTCAAAAAACTTTTATGATTATTTTTATAAAAAGTTTTTCATGATACCTAGCATTGCTGAATGATTAAACATGTTATTATTGCAACCTACAAAAGATTATGGTGTATACAGAAAAATCAGAAGAAAATAAATTTGAATCACTTAGGTGCCGTTTGGTAACACTTACGTTTTCAGTTTTCTGTTTATATTTACAAAAATTTTAAAAACTTAAATAAAAACTTGTTTGGTAAAATTTTTTATTTATAAATCAGTGGTCTCAGTTTATAAATTTGGCCAAAAAATGAAAACACAAAAAATGTGTTTCCATTTTGAGTTTTCAGTTTTTTTTTTTTTACCACCCAACACTAGCCACCACCCGCCACCATTTTCCACCGCCGTCTTCCGCCACCACCACCAACCCCCCACCACCACCTACCTGCCACCACCACCCACAACCCGCTACCACCACCTACCACCCACCCTCCACACCCACCTGCCACCCACCCACAACCCGCCACCAGCCACTCACCAGCCACACCACCACCACCACCACCAGCCACCACCCCACCACCACTCACCACCCACCTGCCACCACTATCCACCACCTACCACCCACCACTCCCGCCACCTGCCACCCACTCGCCAACACCACCCACCACCACCACCATTACCCACCACCCACCAGCCACCTACCCACCACCACCACCTACCCACCACCACCCGCCATCCGCCACCCACTGCCACCACCACCCACCACCCGCACCACCACCCACCACCACCCACTCGCTACCACCCAGCACTTGCCACCGTCACCCACCCACCCACCGCCACCATCGGCCACCACCCACCACCACCAGCTATCTGTCACCCACCTGCCACCACACCGCCACCACCACCCACCACCACCACCCACTCGCTACCACCCACCACCACCCACCGTCACCCATCCACCCACCACCACCACCACCACCCGCCACATGCCCGCCGCTACCACCCACCCGCCACCCCCACCACCACCCGCCATCCGCCACCCACTTGCCACCACCATTCACCACCCGCCGCCGCCACCACCACCACCACCACAACTACCCACTCGCTACCACCCACAACCCGCTACCGTCACCCAACCACCCACCACCTACCCGCCACCACCCGCCATTCGCCACCCACCACCCGCCACCACCACCCGCCACCACCACCCACTCACTACGACCCGCCATCGTCACCCACCCACCCACCCACTCGCCACCACCTACCACCACCAGCTACTCACCACCCACCGTCACCACTTTCCACTACCGTCTTCCGCCGCCACTTGTCATTTCTCACTCTTTTTTATATTTTTAAAATTTTTTAAACATTTTGTCAATTACCAAACGTGTTTGTAGTTTATGTTTTTTCTAAAAATAACAAAAACCAGTTTATAAAATTTTTGTAAATATAAACTGAAAACGTAAACGTTACCAAACACACCCTTATAATTTTCTTTTGTGATTTTTTCCATTCACATAGCATTAAGGTTTATTAATGGTACAGTTAATCAGAAATGAGGGTTTATTTAAAGACTCAAATCCTTGCCTTGATAAAATGATTGAGTTGGTCAAGACTAGACTTGCTATTTGGGTGAAGTCATCACCTAAATTAGCTCATTTTTTAATCAATGACTTCATTTTAAACATGAAGCAAATTAGAGTTTGCATTGGTGGCAGAGTGCTAATGTTATTTTTTACTGGGCAGTGCTTGTTGGGTGTTACTATGAGGCCATGATTGTTTCACTGTGCTTCCCCCCTTTGCTGTTGTTTGCTTTCCTTCTTGTTGGTTGGTGTCTCACCGACTTGGTTGGTGTCTCACCACCTACCTGGTTGTATGCTGATATATGATTGGGTTAGTTGCGTAATATTAACCTAGTTGAGCATTGGTATGGTGTCTAGCAGCAGCAGTGGTTCAGTGTTGTTGCTGTGGTGTTTTGGTCAGTTTTTTTTGTTGGTTTCTTACCAACTCTGGGAGTACTAGCAAATAATAGAATGGATTTTTTGGTGTCAACCTCGTTAGAATGATTTAGCTCATTGTGATGCTCTTGCATTTCTCTTTTCTTTATTAGTGTAATTTGTTTTATATCTTGTACTTGATTCTTATATCAATGAAGTCTTTTTTTTGCGGATCAAAAAAAATATTAACCTAGTTGAGATGGTTTAACTTTGTCAAAATATCCACTCCTTTTCATTAGTGTATGATCTTATGTTTGTACATAATCTTTCCATCAACAAAGTTTTTTTTTGTTGATAAAAAGATTTTTAAAAAAAAAAGAGTTTATTAATGTTACTCAATAACATGCATAGATTAAAATCTTCAGATCAATTATGAGATCTTAAGGCTTCCAGAAATATTCATCTTTTGCTGTTTGGCTCTTTGTTTTTCTTGTGGTGAAAAATAATTAAGTCAAATCCTATTAGAGTTCAGATAGAAAAGATTCCCACGTTTGCTCTTTCAGTAAAAACAGTGCTCCAAAAAATTAAATAAATAATTTGCCAAGAATTTTGATATGTGGTTGAAATGGTGTGCTGTAAAATCTGTGCATAGATGAATTTAGACCACACATTGATATTCTTGAATAATATTTTGAGTAGATATTACTGATTGCTTCTCATAACCAAACAATCTCGTTCACCTAAAATAAATTGGTGTTAGGAAATGCTTCAACTTTATAATTAAATGTGTGTTTAGGACGGTTAATCAATGGTCAGCATTTAATCCGCAGAGTTTAGGAGGGTTGCTTGGTACCATGAGTTGAACACCAGGCTCTATGATGCCAATTCTTGATCGTATGCTAGTTCACCTAAATCAATTGGTGTTATAAGCTTTTTATTTTAAACTTATATTCATGACAGTCAGTTGACTATCGGCAATTGTTAACTTCATAACCAAACAAGTCTAATCAAATGTAGGTAGAGACGGAGTCCGGATTTTAAGATAAAGGGGCAAATATTATGTATATTCAACTCCAACTACATTTACTCTTTTTTATATATTCTAATTTGCAAGTTGAAATTCATCAAAATATATAGTCAATAAAAATAAAGATACGTAGAAGGATTTTTTAATTGCCTTCTATTTTTATCACTTATTTAATATTTATTTAGTCAAAGTAAGTAATATTTTATTAAATTTAGTATGAAAAATGACATTTGAGTAGGTAGAATAGCTCTACAAATAATATATTGGTACTGAAAAATTATCATAAAAATTGAATAGGGAGGCTAATAGAATACCTATCCCTCAAATATATATATATATATATATATATAAAGGTTATAGAAAACATGGCGGCCATGACCACTCTTGGCCAAAAGATAGATCGGTAACTAAATGTAGGTAACTTAACCGATCTAAGAATATCTCCAATGTTATATCTTTTTTTTATTAAATTTGAGTAAAACTTTGAATAAAAACTCAATTTGATATCACGCGCTCCAACGGGCTTTCATCAAAATACTGGTCGACCGGGCGGACGACTGGATGGTTGTTCGACCTGTCGACTGGCTAGTGTAATTTTCTCACAAATTTTTGCAAAGAGGTGGTCATCCGGGAGGACATCCGGCTGGTCGTCCGATGGTAAAAATAACCTACAACTTCAATTGCTATAAACAGTGATTTGATGAAAAGCACATCCATCCTCAATTTGATAAAAATTTGATGAAACATTGAGTGCTGGGTTGGAGCAGTAAAAAGTGAGTTTTTTTTCATCAAATTTAGATTTGATGAAGCATTTAGAATTGGGTTGGAGATGGTCTCACTCCTTGCAATAGAATAGAAATCGGCATGACGTTACAAATTAGAGTCAACCCAGATTTTGGAAGAAAACAAAAGTAAAAGTTTATTGCATTCGACGTAAGACATGTGGGCGTACCAAATACCGCACTAGATGAAAGTGGATCGGAGCTCCACAATTGAATGGACTGTTCAGGAACCGAGGACCTGCAACATAAAACATCATCAAGGCTGTCCGGCCGGGGTTGGCCGAAAAAGCCCTCCGATATGCGAATGAGTGATCGGAGAAGATGAAGGACTCTCTCTAGGTGTGGAGAGAGGAAAGGAAAGTGTAAATTCGGTTGTGTTCAAGTTAAGATCAGATACCTTCAATGTTAAGAGAGTGAGACTTATATAGAAAACTTTGTTTGTTGCCCAAGATGGTTTCATGGAGCTTTGGTGCTTCTAGGCTTACTTTAACATTGCTCAAGATAGGGGACTACAATGTAGTTGACAATGGATGCATATACTCATTGTAACCATGCATATAACAGATTACACTCCCTTAGTTAACTGTTTCCATGATTCTAGGGAGAAGGAACCAGCTGAGGTTGCAGCCTGCACATGCATGCATTCATAGCTTCCACGTTTCTCTGAGAGCTTCCCTCAGCTAGGTACCATTATGCCTTGGCTCGGCCTTTTGTGAGAATATTTGTAGAGATAGGCTAGCCTGTTCGGATATCTTTGTATGGGCTCGACCCACTTTGGTTCTAATGATGGGTTCGGCCCATTAGCTCAGTCCATAGATTAAGTCCTGCAGCTCGGCCCAACCTAGTATTGCCGCTAGACTGGCCTTTCCACTATGAGTTGGGCCCAAGTGCTTAAGGACTTGAGTGGACTGTTGATCATGGAGTTGGGCTTAATTGGCTTGCCCACATGTTCATCTGACCCACTTGGATTTGGGCTTAAAGGATTGGATCGACCTAAGGCTTGAATCCGACTTGTTTCACATTCAGTCCCTTCATTTGCCCTCTAGCTCGCGCTAAGGTTTCCTTTGGGGAGAGCTACTGTTCAATACCCTAACCATCGCGTTGCTTCAGATCTGCTCCAGTTCGGCCTTAGTGGCAGTTCGATCCTGACACACGCGCTCTGCATATGTCATTTCATGGTGACATGTGGCAACATGGTACTGATGTGCAGAGATAATACGCTGATTCTGTATAGAGGGACGTGATTTGTACCATCACGCCGATCAAGGGTCATAAATACCCTAAGGTTGTCTCTTCATCCTCCATGCTTGTTTTAAAGTTTTGAAATCCCAAAACCCTTTCATTCTACCATCTTTGTTTCGACAGTGCTCCATCTAAGCACTTGCCGTCATCACTGTGGGTTCCAAACGCTGTTGTTCTCTTTTGATTCCAATCTTCAAGACCTTCGTTCTTTGTCATCCTCTCGTCAAATCACTATAAGTTCACCTGAAACCCTTCTTTCCTTTTGATTTTCTGTCTCTGTAGCCATTGCTGGCCTTTGTGCACTATTTCCGGTGACCAGTGCTATTTCTCTGTCTTTCCCTTAGTTTTGGTTCTGCACGACAAGGCATTTCTCAAAGGCTGGACAAGTACCCTAACTGCTACCCAGGTTCTTGAGGGGTCTCCTCTATTCCAGGACATCCCTGCTCCTTCCAAATTCTCGAGCTTGAAAACTACTACCACACTTGCTACTCTCCAATCAAATATCTCCAGGTACTAGCTCTGCGAACAAGACTTCAAAGAGTGATGTTGCAACAAAACAGTGCATACTAAAGAGGGTGGGAACCCGGAGATTGAAGCTGGAAAGGAAGTGGTCAAGGAGGCCACTGTTTCCCAAGATATTAGAGCTTCATCTGCCTTTCCTTCTACCGACGATTTGGACAAGGCTATAAACCTTGCTCCTGAGATTTCCCCTTGTGATAAAAGTTGAAGTGATCTTTGAAACAATTTGAAGTTTTTCACATTTTGCTTTTTCTTCTTTTTGCTTTCTACTGTACTGGAGCTCGGTCTTCCTGACGAGTTGCCCCCTTATGTTTGCCAAGACAATTTTTTTCTTTTTTGTTGCTGTTTGTGAGGCCAGCTGTGCCTTTGTTGGATGATGGAATTTTCCTTTTGATTTTGTAATTTGATGTTTTCTTGCTTCTATTGCTTCTATGTTTGAATGTTATTTGTACTGTTTGCCCTCGGCCGAGCATTGTTGGGACCTTCGAGCCGAATAGCTGCTTGGTCCGGTTAACGAATATGTTGTACGATTGTGCTTGGTTTTGTAATGAAATGAAAGGATCTTACTTAGGTCCAGGTTGGTTCTGAAAAACAATTGTTTGCCTCCACCTGGAGCTAAGTAAGATTGGTACTGAAGATTGTGCTCTTAGGCAGAATTGCTTAAGTCTGTTGCAACTTTGATAGCACAAATGCATTTGAATTGGGATAAAGGTATAAAGAGGTGTCTTATTCAGGTCCAGGTTGGTTTGAAAAAACAATTGTTTGCCCCCACCTGGCGTTGAGTAAGACTAGTGTTGGAAGTTTTCTCAAGATAAAATTTAGCCAAGTTTGTTCCAACTCTGTTTATATGGAGTAGTACGGAAGTGTTGATGTACTTGTACTTAAGAAAGAGTCGTTTGTGACTGTGAAAATTCTGTGATTTCCATAAAAGAAATGATCAATTGAAAAAAATTGTTTGTGTTGTTTCTACTAAGCAATTCCACTTGGCTAAATTCCATTTTGGTTACCAAACATAATTCTACCAAGCAATTCCACCTAGCATGAGTGTAAACCAAAACCAAATTTCGTTCGGTCGCTCTGAAACTAATTCCATTTAATAAACCCCAAAGCTAATTTCGTTTGGTAAAAATCAAAATTAATTCCGTTCGGTAAAACTCGAAACTAATTCCAAAAGTCACTCCTTGACTTTGCCAAAATCCGTTCATTCCCAATAAAGCTTATTCCGAGAGTTATTGCTAACTCTGTCTTAATCCAAACCATCTTTAGTTTGAATTATGCCCGCAGAACTTGAATCTTAGGGGCTAAGTTGATCAATCTATTCTAGCCTTAAGGCTGTATAAGTGCTAGAAACAAATGTTTAAGGAAGCGGAGAGACTTTTTCCATTGATCAAAAGACAAATGTCATTACACTTCGATAGATATTTAGGGGGGATAGTCTACCGATAGTACTTCTTAAGTTTTGCTATATTCTAGGGCCGAGGTACGGCTTTGCCCTTGAGATCCTCTAAGTAGTATGCTCTATTTCTAGCAACGATTGTAACTGTCACAACCCAAACCTGTCCCTATGGGTTTAACACCGTAACCGACCAGTAATCCGTGATTACCGAAGGCCTGCTAAACAGTAATAACAGTAATACAGAGTACAGGGGCTGGCGGAAACCAAAACAGTAAATGAAAGATGTCCAATGAGCTGTGACAGTCTGTATGCAAAAAGACTTTTCATAACACATTCACATTTGGGACGAAAGTAGTATGTACATACATCATGTACAGGCATTCAGGTTAGGAACCAAATCCCTACCATAACAATACAGTACAAGTCTATACTACAAAACAGAGACAGAATGGTGAACTGAGACACCCCAAAAGCCTAAGCTTGAATACACTTGGAACCTCGCAGTGAGGCACGTTGGTTGGCTTGACAAAAAGGGAGTTTAACCCAACGCTCCTAGCTCTGATCCGGTGCTTGGACACCTACATATATATATAAACAGTGAGCTAAAGCCCAGTGAATAACATATGGATAAAGAGGATAAGAATGAATTTCCTTTCAGTATTTAAAACAGTCAGTTATAACAGTATATCAGTCATTCAGTCATAGCAGTCATATGTGGTACATCCAATAGCAAAACAGTACAGTAGGTCTTAACAGACCAAACAGTCAGTTGATGGCCATCATATCAGTAAACAGTAGTGGTTCCAACATGGAAACTGACAGAGATCTCTGTAACAGTAGCAGTAACAGTACAGTAACAGTAAATTGCTATGGATGCCACGAATACAGTTCGCAAATAGGACAAGCATTCATTCAGTAAGAAATATCATTTCAGAAAGCAGTACAGTAGATCATTCAGAAAATATTCATGATTGAACATATCTTTACGACATTGTTACTCACAGAGTTCTGGGCTACAGATAGGTTAGTGAGCGTCCTCGGATGCCAACCCTACACAGTTACAGGATGAACACACACTAAGTTGCACGTTTGGGAAACAATAACTTAGTCCCTATCTTGACTCAGTGTGGTTCTATAGCATTATCCTCATTAAAATGCCTTAAACTAGGCCTAGGAATGCCTAGGATGGAATGAGGATGCAAAGATGCACTTTAAAACACTTTTCAAATTTTTGCTGAAACAGGGGTCCCGCTCGAGCGTGGCTTTCTCCGCTCGAGCGGACATGCAGACAAAAGAGCTACGCTCGAGCATGACTTTTCTCACTCGAGCAGACTATAAAAGTACTGGATGCATGAAATTCACGCTCGACGGGCGCTCGACCCCCGCTCGAGTGTGAGACCTAAATCCTCGCTCGAGCGTGCATTCTCTCGCTCGAGCGGACTGCAAACACATGCAAAGTACTAGATACACGCATTCCACACTCGAGCGTTACTTTCCCCGCTTGAGCGGACTGCATGAACTCAGAGTGTACGCTTGAGCGTGGAGTTCCCCACTCGAGCGTGGATCCAAAATCTGGAATTTCCAGATTTGTCTCCAAGCATGAAACTCAACATTCAAAGCATCAAATTCAATCATTTTGGGCTAATTTTCTGGAAAACACTTTAAAACTCATAATATGACATGTTTCAAAGATCAATTTGCAAAATCAAAGCCCAAAGGTAGTTCAATTGAACCCATTTCCAAACAAGACTTCAAGAACATGATGTACATACAACATGCATGAATTTAATCAACTTCAAAGCTTTTAATACAAGAGAAAATAAGTCAATCCTTCCAAAAACATAATGAATTCATGAACTATAATCAAGATATGGACATGCATGTGAGAATTTCCATGAAATCAACCTCAAAACTCAATAATATAGACATGCATGTATGGATTACTACTCAATTCAACGTTTTGAACCAATTCTAGACTTAGATCACTAATGACTCATGAGTCATGCAAGACACAACTTCAATTCATAAACTAAAGGATACATATCCTACCTTAGGTCCTCAATTTCCAGTCTAGGAGTTCAATTATGCAATCTACCTTCAATTTCTTCAAGTCTCTAAGCTAAATTTGTTAAAATCAAGTTTTCTCCTAACTCTCTCTCTCTCTCTCTCTAGTCGGTTTTGTCTTTCAAAGATGAGCAAATGATGTATCCAACATGAATGAGGTAGAAAATGGATGGTCTAGTGTCAAGCCACTAAGTGGCAATTAGGTAAATAACTTGAACTAATGTAATTTAATATTATTTAATCTAATTTAATCATTCCAAATCAATTTCAAATTAAATCTACCATAAAATCACATAAATTCTATTTAGCATAAAACACTAAACAATTTCAGATTCGGCTGCCGATAAGGCCTTCAATTTACAGTTCAAACTTAAAACATGAACAGATCAATTAACAGTCAAACAGATAGAAATGCGTTTAAACTAATACACTCAATCCATCAGTTCAGAATATCAGTCAAATCAGTTACTTAATCATGTTCAGTCACAGTTCAGCAGTAATCAGTGGTATTATCAGTAAACAGTGGTGAGGGTTGTCACAGTAACCTTGTAAGGCCCCTCCCAGTTAGGTCCTGAATTTCCTTTGCCAGGCACCCTTTTGTGATCCATAACTTTCCTCAAAACCAATTCACTAGGTGTAAATTGTCTTAGGAGAACTTTCATGTTGAAACCCTTGATAAGCTGCAAGTCTAATCAGTGTTGCTTCTCTTCGGCCTTCCGTCATGTCTAGTGCTTGAGCAATGGCTTCTTCGTTACTTGTATCTTTGAGCAGTTCTGGTCAGATGGTTGGGAGACCAACTTCCAGTGGAATAACAGCCTTCATTCTGTAGGTCAAGGAATAGGGAGCTTCCCCGGTCAAGCGTCGTACCGTTGTTCGGTAGGCCCATAACACATGGGGTAACTCTTCAACCCATTTCCCTGTTGCACTTTTGAGCCACTTCTTTACGCCATTAATGATAGTTTTGTTTGCCTATTTCTTGTCTTCGGAGAGAGTGTCAGATCTCAGAAAACTAAGTATTGGATCCATTCAGCTCGGTCCTAAGTTCATACAGAGGACCGAATCTGGAGATGCAATACTCGGTTTCGGTAAAAGCTCGACCTAAATCTTTCTAGCATCTTTGGTTTCCACTAATGAGCCAAGGCAGGCTAGAGGATCAGCATGGCTGTTTCTATCTCGATTGATTCGTTCCACTCGTATGGACTGAAATTTCTTGATTAGGTCTTTGGCCTTGTCTGCATATATAGCCATTCTTTCATCTCTTACTTCATAGATTTCAGTCAGTTGGTTGACAACCAACTAAGAATCGCTGAAAACCAGGAGCTCTTCTGCGCTTAAGTGTTCGACACTACGCAAACCAACCAATAGTGCTTTATATTTCGTCTCATTGTTAGAGGCCTTCCATCCAAGCTTCAGAGCTTGCTCCTAGATGAATCCTTTTGGAGATATGAGTACCACCCCTGCCCTCGAGCCTTAGTTATTGGATGATCCGTCAACGTAGAGCTGCCAGATGTCATCAATGAAGAGTTTCCATGCTTCTAAAGCACATTATTTTCCCAGTTCGGTGGTGCGTGGCACTTGTACCAAGCTGGAGTTCTAATGTTCAACGCTATGGGCGAGGGTGAATTCGGCGACAAAATTCGCCAAGACCTGGGCCTTGATTGTTGTTCTAGGCTGATACCAAATGTCAAACTCACCAAGCTCGACCACCAATTTCGTCGTTCGGCCTGAGAAATCGGCTTCGCTGAAGATGGATCTGAGGGCGAACTCGGTGAGGACATTGATAGTATAACCCTGGAAGTAGTGTTGTAGCTTCCTTAAGGCAATGAGCAAGGCGTAAGCTAGCTTTTCCAATGGTAGGTACTATGTCTCGGCATCTAGGAGAGTCTTGCTGACGTAGTACACTGGCCTTTGTTCTTTTTCCACTTCGCGAATCAGTACTGCGCTTACAGCATGGTCTGAAACTACTAGATACATGAGAAATGGGAGAGAAGACGAGCCGATTCAGTGTTTGGTGCTCCATCTGATGAACAGTGCGATCAAAATGTTAAACTTTCCGTTCCCGTCGTTGTTCATTTTCTCTGTTCCCGACCAACTAGGTACGGAGATCCTGAGGATGAAGAGGATACTCCGTCTACTAGCTGACCATTTTTTGCTTCTTAGCTTTCTTCCGGCATGAACCACGGGTGTAGCTGCTCGCTGCTTCACTTTGCACCGGAGTTGGTTGACTTCATTGCCTAAAATCATTTCCAGGAACTTTCTTCGCTTGTGGTTCCAGGGATGGACTTCTCCAAGGCAGGCGAGAGGGTTCTGCGTCAATCCTTTTCTCCATCGGGTTGCCTATTATCTTTTTGAGTTGTGCTTTCAATTCTTGTGTCTCCATCCCCATGGAATCGATGATACAATCTCTATAATCTTTCTCCAATAAGAAATGGTGGGAAGAGCCACCATCAAAGTGCTGGCGGTGCTCAATAGAGTCTGGAGTCCGGTTGTTATTTCTGGTCTACTCCTCCGGAACTATTGGCAGCACTAGGCCTTTGTCTTTCGTCTTCTCCATTGGCGGAGTCAACACAAAGGGTGGAATATCCTCAGTTACCATTGCCAGAATCAGATGCAGCTCAAAGATGAAGGTTCCACGTTCACCGCACCAATAGTGCATACCGAATACCATACTAGATGAAAGTGGATCGGAGCTCCACAACTGAATGGACTATCTAGGAACCGAGGACCAGCAACACAGAACATCGTCAAGGCTGCCCGGTCGGGGTTGACCGGAAAACCCCCCAGCGTGGGAATGAGTGATCGGAGAAGATAAAGGATTCTCTCTAGGTGTGGAGAGAGGAAAGAAAAGCATAAATTCGATTGTGTTCCAGTTAAGATCAGATACCTTCAATATGAAGAGAGTGAAACTTATATAGAAAACTTTGCTTGTTGCCCAAGATGGTTTCATGGAGCTTTGGTGCTTCTACGCTTACTTTAACATTGCTCAAGGTAGGGGACCACAATGTAGTTGACAATGGATGCATATACTCATTGTAACCATGCATATAACAGATCACATTCCATTTGTTAACTATTTTCGTGATTCTAGGGAGAGAGGTGGCAGCCTGCACATGCATGCATTCATAGCTTCCACGTTTCTCTAAGAGGTTCCCTCAGCTCAGTACCGTTGTGCCTCGGCTCGGCCTTTTGTGAGACTGTTTGTAGAGATAGGCTGGCCTATTCAGATATCTTTGTATGGGCTCAACCCACTTTGATTCTGATGATGGGTTCGGTTCATTAGTTCGGTCCATAGATTAAGTCCTACAGCTCAGCCCAACCCAGTATCGCGGCTGGACTGACATTTCCACTGCGAGTTGGGCCCAAGTGCTTAAGAACTTACGCAGACTATTGATCATGGAGTTGGGCTTAATTGGCTTGCCCACATATTCATCTAACCCACTTGGATTTAGGCTTAGAGGATTCGACCGGCTCAAGGTTTGGATCCAACCTGTTTCACATTTAGCCCCTTCAACATGCTTTTACTATCAATCATACATAAACTTCATCAAATTTGGTTTAAGATTGTGATTAACAAAGCTAATGAGTCAAAAAAAACCAGAGCAGCGTGAAACTATTCGTGGTGTTGTCATTTAGCCTGTGGCAGGATAAGGATTTCCTGGTGCCAAACAACTTTCACAAAATTGGATTTTAGAAATGTACCTTTTGTCTATGATTGCGCATCAATGCACGTGGCCATGATTCCCTTTGCATCCCAAAATTTCTTTATAAGATTCCAATTGACAAAAGTGTTTTTTTTTTCTCCATTTTTGTGATCAATCAAATCATAAGGTCAATTGCGAAACGGGTTTGAATTAATGTGCGTCCTAATGAATCTCATTTATTGAGCGTTTGTGAAGAATCAAATAAAATCAAAAACAAAAACAAAAAATTAAATATCTATTATATATTTTCCATACTTTCTATATATATAGATTTATATTTATATCAACATTAAGCAATGCCCATTAAACTTTAATGTTTTATGGAAATTCATCCAATGCTTGTGATTTTGTTTGCTAGATAAGACTGATCCCCAGTGGGATCTTCTTGGTTTACCTGAACATTTTTAACTTCAAGATTTTATATTCATTTTATTTTATATAATTGGAGAAAGAAAACAGGAACTTTGAAATGTCAGTGTAAATTTCATATGAATCACATTCACAACGTTAGAGAACAAGAGTCTACATTGTCAAAGACATGGCCCTCTAAAACTCAAAAAAAAAAAAATTAAAAATTAAAAATAATAATAACACCTTATTTGTTTTCAATTTTCTTGATTTAATTTTTTATTTTTAATGAAATTAAAATTCACTAAAAATTTAAAAAAAATACGAAAGACAAAAAAACTTAATTTTTAAAAAATTAGAACCAAACAGTGTGAATTTACAAAGTTACATAAAAAATAAATAAATAAATAAACAAAAGAAGGAAATAATAAATGCACCTCTATATATATAGTTTGATGAACCAATTAGGTATTGCTACCTTACAGTGAAATTAATGGAGCAAAAAGCATGTAAAATAGTCATTAGATCTTTTCCTATCAACATTCTAGCGGAAAAGCTAGTAGGACACTTTGCAAAACCCAAGGAGGGGACACAACAAAAACAGCACCACCACCACCCCACCCCCCACCAAAAAAAAAAGAAGAAAAAACGAAGGGATCTGCAATGCGATTTTGTAAAATTATTAGGGCTGAGCAAGGAATCCGTGAAATTCGTAATCCGATCTAGTCCAGTCCAATCCGATAGGTTTGGATTGGTTTTTTGAATCCGCGGTTCGGTTCCGGATTGAAGAATTAAAAATCCGTAGTCCACGGATTGGTTCCGGATTGAATCCTACGGTTTTGGATTGGAACCGATCCGGACCGTATACAAATAGTCTATATTTTTATTATACATCCTCCCCTATAGTATCTTCTCTTATTCTATATAAAATCTAAACTCAAACCTAAAATCGTATAATATCTTCTTTTATTACTTTTGTTTGTTAGTTTTTAATTTTAATTTGTAATGGTCTAAATACTTATGGTGAAACCAGTTTTCTTATGGTTGTTTAAATTCTAGAATAGTATATCGCTATTATAGAAAAAACATATTGTTATTGTGAAACTAATATAGCGCTATATTTATATTTTTATAAAATAAATTATTATATATATATATTTTTTTGTTATTTAATTATGTGAATCCGTGGTCCTAAACCGATCCAATCCATATTTAAATGGATTGGTTCGGATTGGTTCCATGATTTAAAGGATGATGGTGGTTCCAATTTTTCAGGAACCGTAGATAATAGATTGGTTCTGGTTTTATCCCAATCCGGTCCAATCGGGACCATGCTCACCCCTAAAAATTATGCCATTGCTATCCAAGATTTAGCAAGTTGTCAAATTTTGACAAAGATCCTCTCTAATATGGGCATTTGAATACTATGCCTTCGTTTAGAATATGGGTTGATTTTTTGGCTTTTTAATTTTTAATTATTTTAGTCTGGGGTTAAAAAGTCTCGTTTGGGATAAATTTTTTAACTTTTTTGACTTTTGTGAGAGAAAAAAATAAAATGATTATGATTTGAATATGACATTTTATCTTATTGGATTAAAAAGCCTACACTACAAAAAATTAAGGTTTTAGAGACTAAAATTTAGAGATAAAATTATTTTTTAGGAATTGAATATTTTTGTTACGAAAATTATCATTATTATATTTTTAACAACGAAAATTGGACATTAGTAATGAATTATTATCATTTTGGGACCAAATTTTTTGCTTCAAAAATTATTGTCCCTAAAAATTTATTTATTAGTGACATTTTCAAAATTTTGTCGTTGTTAAAAGTCTTGTTTTTGACTTTTCGGGACGACCTTTTAGCAACTATCCTCACAACGATAGAAATTGGTCTCTAAATGTCTTTTGTAACAAAATTTTCACTTTTAGAGACCAAAAAATTTAGTCTCTAAAACTCTTATATGTCGTAGTGCTATTTTGTCTTTTTATGGCTAAAATAGCCCTAACCCAACCGAAATCTTCATGCCAAACATAACTTATGTGGTGTTTTGGAAAGTTGGTAAAAATTTTTGATTTTTTTTTTTACGACTTTTTGACTTTTTTGTGTTAAAAAAACTGACTTTTTTTGTTGCTTTTTTTTCATGCTAACTGTTGCAATTAGTATTCAAGAATCCCTTACTTGGTTGTACAATATTGTCTTATGTCCAAATTCGAATCTTACTGCTGCCTGATACACCATCCCCCTTCTCCCATGCCCTCCCACCAATTGTCAAAAATTTAAAAAGGAAACAGAGATGTGAGTGGCAAGTGAAACTCTTAACTAACTGCAATACAACAGTGGTTTTAGATCATCTCAAATGGGCTCTCCAAACCCATTCCTAGAGTAATGTGTAAACGCACACAAATAGCAAACTTCTTGTATTTTCTCGGTCCAAAATAGTGTGTTGACTTGTGTGTTAGAGAGACCAATGAAGATATGCTAGTAAATTAACCACATTCAAGCAGTCACTTTCATGCAACTTCTAGTGGACACATGTAGACAATATATATATGACAAGTTGGCACCAAATCAACTGGTACACCCGTGACACTTTTAACCACTAGTACACTATATTCCGAATGCAAACAATAATAATAACAGTTGAACAAGTCATTTTATCAACAAATACAACTACACTAGGGCCCTTTGCAGAAATGGTGGACATTTTGGTTTCAAAGTCCCCTCTTCAACTGTCGAAGAATCTATCTGAGACTTCATTTGGGGCATACCGACCACACGCACAGAGATTTCAGCCATTCATGTCGGCCAACTAAACCGCGTTATTCTAGCAAAATTACAAGTAGGATCAGTTGTGATTGGGACTTACCCGATCCTGAAAAAGTTGTCCACAATTAATTCAGATAGTACGTCCCCCCGAACTAGCAGGGGCAAATGGTCTCATTCAAACCATTGGGCCAACCTAAAAAGTATGAACAAAGACATACCGACACATCGATTTTCAAAAAATATAGGACACGATACGTGAAAAACAAGTATAAAATATTTAATTTTATATATTTATTATATGTTATAATAATATGACATTAATTCCTATAAATTTATATAATTTTTGTTTTATTATTGTATCTTAAGTTGTTTTATTTAAATTTATAATTAATTTCACATGTGTTTAATCGATAGACATGTGTGTTTAAGCAATATACACATGTGTTCTTCAATTGTCCAAAGAGTGTTCGACTCTTTAAAAATATTTAAAAATAGGACAAATTTTCAAGAGTGTCAGACACGTGTCGGGAAAGTGTCCAAAGAATATCGGTGTCCGACACGGATATGTACTTCTGAGGGGCCAACATCTGGGCTTTGAAAGAGCAGTATACTCCTCTAGTGGTTCGCCAATTCAAGTGGTTCATGGGTCAGGTTCATCAGATGTGTTTCAGAAGTTTGAGTCTGCATCTCGGTGATGTCAACTATGGCGCGAAGAAGCTTGACGTCATTCTACATGTTGAAGATGTCAATGCACTAATGTGAGATGGACAAAACACAGTGCAATTCATTAATTTCTATCTTTCTCCATTCAAAGAGACTTGGAATAATTGTAGCTGTTCCTTGAAAAAATTAAAAATCAACTTACTATGCCTCCATGCAATTTTACATTTTTTTTTTTTTTTTTTTTTTTGACTAGTAATAAATTGTATGTAAAAGGGCACCAAGGGGATAAAGGGGGAATATCATCAATCAGAATACGAATTATGGATAGTGATCAATTATAAATAAATAAATAACAGTTTACAAGCGGAATAGTCAGTGAATTAATTATTTTTATCAAACTAGTTATTTTTATTGTTTAGTGAAAATAGTGAGTTTCACTTTCATCAAACTAGCTATTAAGTTGGTTATTTTAATTTTTGTGGTTTTGACTCAACAAATGTAGCTAGTGGTTTCACCTAGTCAAATGTTAAAAAATATTATACTTTTTGAGAGGGTAATTTATATCTAAATTGGGCCGAGCTAAGGAGGAGACTTCCTTGGAAATTGGGCCGCGTAATGGACTGAAGTAAGGATAGATTTACTTCGGTCCAAGAACTAAACGAATATGAGCCGCGGTAGAAAAGACTAGCAAGTGGGTCGCGGTCCAAGTGTTAGTTCGGTCCAAGTGTGGAAGGGACTTTTTCAAGTGTTACCTCGGTCCAAACGTGATTATAAGTTACCAATCGGAGTAGAGATAGTTATCTCGGCCATGGCACTCGGAGCCGAGGTAATGGCTTCTCTTGGTGGGCTTCGCTCTGGATAGCGCGGTAGAAGCTTACTCCGGCTAGCCCAGTCCAAGAGAGCCTTGAAGTTACTCCGGTCCGCAAGAGGTGTAAAGTTACTCCGGTCCGCAAGAGATGTAAAGTTACTCCGGTCCGCGAGAGCTTGCGGTAAGTTCAGTCGTCACACAAAGTTATACCGGTCGGGACCGGAGTATTGGTTATACCGGTCAAGACATACCATGGTTAGCATTGAGAGAGCCGAGGTAAGAGCAGTAAATGGAAGAGCCGAGCTAAAGTTATCTCGGTCTAGTCTGCGGCTTAGCATAGCCATGCTTACCTCGGTCATATTGAAGTCTGACCATGGTAAAACCATCTCACTTGGTTTATGCAGTGAGGGGGGTGTTGAAGGATAAGCATTATCTTTCAGGAGTATGAATCCTAGGAGGACTCTACATGGAGGAGTAAAAGTCCTACTAGGATTGTGCCACACGGAACCTATAAAAGCTCACAAACATCACCTATGGAGAGGTAACACAACTTTGTTTTCTGAATACACAGAGCTTTTGTCTATTTGTCAAGCTTACTGACTTAGGCATCGGAGAGGTTTCCGGCACACACCCGCCGGCTAGCTCACGTTCGTATTTTCAGGTGATAAAGCGACGTCGTACGGAGGAACGCAGACTTGATCAACAGGATTATACGAGAAGGTTTATTTCTTTCCCGTACAATTGGCGCCGTCTGTGGGAACTCAGACAAGAACAAAACCTCTTGATCAAGCTTTTCCTCTTAAGAATCAATGGCGCACAACGAAGAATTACCACAGTCCGCCATTGACGGACTAACTCCAGAAGGGGGTGCGAGGCGCGAAGGTCTACCTCTTATCCCTCCTATGGGGGATTTGGAGCCACAGAGACAGAATCCCAGGAGGGATACAAGAGGGAGAAGGCGGACTAACAGCCCTCGTCACTCTCGTTCGCAGAGCCCAGAAAGACAAAGGCGGAGGATTGATCCTCAAGCCTTGGAGGATCGCGTCAAGGAGCAAGACGAATTGATACGTCGGATGGCGGCGGATATGGAATCTCTAAAGCGTCAGGTGAAGGGAAAAGCAGTGGCGACAGGAGAGGGGCGCACAAACAAGACGCCCCCTCGCCACTCGGAAAATCGTAGTAGGAATACTACACCCTCACAAGCAGAGAGCAGAAGCCTCAGGACAGGCGATACCCAATCCAGGTCTTCCAGAACTCGTCACTCCAGGTCGGAGAGAACGAGATCTGAGAGGTCGTACACTGAAGGAAGCACCTATTGGCCCTCACATACGCACCAAACAAGATCCAGACAGACGGAGTTGCCCAGATCGTCCGACTTACGAACCATACTTGAGGAAAGGGCACGATGCAAGGAGGATGCCAGGGCACGCGATCCACACAGAGTTTCTGCCTTACAGCGGTTGGCTCCTCGGACGCATGGAAGCGTCGAGGTTGGAATGCCAATACCGCGCCCTGCCTACGAACCAACAGACAAGGCATTAGCGAGGCTGCAGACCTCACCGTTCGTTCCAGCGATTGAAAACGCGCCCCTACCATCAGGCTTCCTTCAGCCCAAATTCACTACATATGAGGGAAAGACGGACCCCTACTCACACTTGAGCCACTTTCGCCAGGTCATGGCTGTATACCGGCGAAACGAGGCTTTGATGTGCATCCTCTTCCCATCTAGCCTTGGCGACCTAGGCTTGACTTGGTTCGAAAAACTACCAGAAGGCAGCATAACCTCCTGGGCGCAATTGGCAGAGGCGTTCGTTACAAGGTTCAGAACGAACACCAAAACACCAGTGGAGATCGACCAGCTACTCTCCATCGACATGGGCGACGAAGAGACATTGAGATCCTACAATGGAAGATATTGGGAAACTTTCAACCAGATAGGAGATTGCCCCACAAATCTCGCCATCGCGCAATACAAAAGAGGTCTTCCAGTCGGAAACAGGTTGAGGGACTCAATTACCATGACGCCACCCCTTACAATGGAAGCCTTGATGGAGAGAGTACACCAACATATTCGCGTAGAGGAAGATAGCCCCCACGCTAAAGCAAAATCTGGCACAACCGCAATACCAGATAAAAAGACTACGGCAAAAGTCAACACGGTAGAACGTCCAAGCAGGGACGGGCGAGGCAGGAAGGACAACGGTGAGGACCAAGATGAAAGGAGGTGGAGAGTCCACACTGCCATTACCACAGTGTTCAAAAAACCGATCTATCGGATCCTCAGCGAGATACGCAATGAACCTTTCGTCCGATGGCCTGCTAAGTTGGGAGAAGCGCAAAAAGACTACGACGAGAGATCGCGGTGCACCTTCCATGATGAACAAGGGCACCGCACTGAAAATTGCACGCCGTTGAAGCAGCATTTGGAGGAGTTAGTGGCAGCTGGGCACTTGGACCAATACATAAAAGGAAGAACTTGAGAGCAAGGAGCTGTTGTCCGCAGATGTTAGCAAGGCAGCTGAACAGAAGACAGTGGGAGACTTGGTACAGGAAATGATAGATGTAAAGAACCCAGAGAAGGCAAGCTAGGGCCCAATTGGGAAGGACCATACAAAGTGGTTGGTTTAGCTGAAAAAGGGCATATCACTTGGAGGATGGAGCCAACAAGGCTATCCCCAGACCATGGAAACACTGCCGATCTCGAGCTATCTGTTCGATAGGGTACTTGTAATTTACATTTTCCTCAATAAAACAAGTAGTTCCCTTCTCAGCATAGATTATTTTCTTCTGTAAAAATTGTTTTAGTGAGCTAGGGGCATTGAAAGCAGAGTTGGCTGGAAAAACCAACACTTACCTCTCCTAAGCCGAGATAAGGACCTAGGCTAAAGGTGGTTGGCAGGTTTGACCAACAAAACTTTTTTGCACCCTTTAGCCGAGATCAGGATCTAGTCTAAAAGTGGTTGGCAGGTTTGGCCAACAAAACCTTTTTGCACCCTTTAAGCCGAGGTAAGGACCTAGGCTAAAGGTGGTTGGCAGGTTTGACCAACAAAACTCTTTTGCACCCTTTAGCCGAGGTAAGGACCTAGGCTAAAGGTGGTTGGCAGGTTTGACCAACAAAACTTTTTTGCACCCTTTAAGCCGAGGTAAGGACCTAGGCTAAAGGTGGTTGGCAGGTTTGACCAACAAAACTCTTTTGCACCCTTTAAGCCGAGGTAAGGACCTAGGCTAAAGATGGTTGGCAGGTTTGACCAACAAAACTCTTTTGCACCCTTTAAGCCGAGATAAGGACCTAGGCTAAAGGTGGTTGGCAGGTTTGACCAACAAAACTTTTTTGCACCATTTAAGCCCAGGTAAGGACCTAGGCTAAAGGTGGTTGGCAGGTTTGACCAACAAAACTCTTTTGCACCCTTTAAGCCGAGGTAAGGAACTAGACTAAAGGTGGTTGGCAGGTTTGACCAACAAAACTTTTTTGCACCCTTTAAGCCAAGGTAAGGACCTAGGCTAAAGGTGGTTGGCAGGTTTGACCAACAAAACTTTTTTACACCCTTTAGCCGAGATAAGGATCTAAGCTAAAGATGGTTGGCAGGTTTGACCAACAATTTTTATTCTTCAGCCGAGATAAGGATCTAGGCTAAAGAGTGGTTGGCTGGAAAACCAACACTTACTTCTCCTCAGCCGAGATAAGGATCTAGGCTGAAGAATGGTTGGCTGGAAAAACCAATACTTGGTACTCTTCAGCCGAGATAAGGATCAAGGATGAACAGTGGTTGGCAGGTATGACAAGATAGATTGTAAGGTTAAGATCGAGATGAGTATCTCGGCCAGAGAATGTCATACTTCATTCAAAACATAAGTGGAAAATAAATGCAAGCATGGAGCAAGCCGAACAAGCAGTTGAGAGAACTGAAGATTTCATTCCAAAAGTGCATTACAAAAGGAGGGGTCGTAGCTCGGTTACAAACTCCTTTGGTAAACAGAAGAAAAATCATGCAAATAGGTCATTTAAATCGGCGTCCAAATCAACCCTAGCTTCACCTAAAGATAGCTCGGTCGTGGCAAGCACACTTTGGTTGAGCTCGGTTGAAGGCACTGAAGATGAAAGCAGCTGCAACAAACACAAGCTTCGCAGATGCAGAGTTGAGGTGGAATAAAAACTCAGAAAGTAGAGGGAGAGAGAGAGAAGGTGAACAGAGATATTGTGATCTGGAAACAATAGGGTTTTTTGAAAAACCTTGGTTTTGGGCGGGACTATTCAAATTTTGCGGAGTACGAAGACGGCATGACAACTACGCTGAGCAATGAGAGTCTACAACGGTCCGTGGAATGGGAAGCGATTCAGTTACAGCAAGCCGAAGAAGCGTTTTTGACTTCAGGTTAACTAGTCAGGCGTGGTTTAGCCCGGTAGAAGGCCACAGTTTAGCTCGGTTGAGAGGCTAAAGTTTAGCTCGGCTGGAAACAAGTAATCCCAAATCATGCATGGCAGATGGAATTAAGGGGCAATTGAGAGGGTAATTTATATCTAAATTGGGCCGAGCTAAGGAGGAGACTTCCTTGGAAATTGGGCCGCGTAATGGACCGAGGTAAGGATAGATTTACTTCGGTCCAAGAACTAAACGAATATGGGCCGTGGTAGAAAAGACTAGCAAGTGGGCCGGTCCAAGTGTTAGTTCGGTCCAAGTGTGGAAGGGACTTTTTCAAGTGTTACCTCGGTCCAAACGTGATTATAAGTTACCAATCGGAGTAGAGATAGTTATCTCGGCCATGGCACTCGGAGCCGAGGTAATGGCTTCTCTTGGTGGGCTTTCGCTCTGGATAGCGCGGTAGAAGCTTACTCCGGTTAGCCCGGTCCAAGAGAGCCTTGAAGTTACTCCGGTCCGCAAGAGGTGTAAAGTTACTCCGGTCCGCAAGAGGTGTAAAGTTACTCCGGTCCGCGAGAGGTGTGAAATTACTCCGGTCCCAGAGAGCTTGCGGTAAGTTCAGTCGTCACACAAAGTTATACCGGTCGGGACCGGAGTATTGGTTATACCGGTCAAGACATACCATGGTTAGCATTGAGAGAGCCGAGGTAAGAGCAGTAAATGGAAGAGCCGAGCTAAAGTTATCTCGGTCTAGTCTGCGGCTTAGCATAGCCATGCTTACCTCGGTCATATTGAAGTCTGACCATGGTAAAACCATCTCACTTGGTTTATGCAGTGAGGGGGGTGTTGAAGGATAAGCATTATCTTTCAGGAGTATGAATCCTAGGAGGACTCTACATGGAGGAGTAAAAGTCCTACTAGGATTGTGCCACACGGAACCTATAAAAGCTCACAAACATCACCTATGGAGAGGTAACACAACTTTGTTTTCTAAATACACAGAGCTTTTGTCTATTTGTCAAGCTTACTGACTTAGGCATCGGAGAGGTTTCCGGTACACACCCACCGGCTAGCTCACGTTTGTATTTTCAGGTGATAAAGCGACGTCGTACAAAGAACGCAGACTTGATCAACAGGATTATACGAGAAGGTTTATTTCTTTCTCGTACACTTTTATATTTTTAAATTAATTGTGTTGAGTTTATAAAAAATAATTATAATTAAAATGAATAGAAATAATGGCCTTGTTTGGAAAGTTGGTTATTTTAAGTCTCGTTTGGCAATATCACTTTTTAGCCTAAAAGCCAAAAAGTCATTAAAAAAATCAAAAAGTCAATAACTTATATTAAAAAGTCAATGATCAATTTTCTCTCTATTTTTTGCACTTCTTTTCATAAAAAATCAAAATGTCATATTTTAGCCAAAAAACTTAAAAAGTTACTAAAAAAGTATATTTCCAAACGAGGCCTTAGTAGACTATTTTAGTAGATTAAAATTTTTGTGTTTGAGAAGATGGTTGGATTTTGTTGTAGTTAGATGTGATGTTTGTGAGAGAAAAAGTGAAATAATTATGGATTTGATATGACATTTTGTCTTATTGAGGTACTATTTGGGAAGTGAGTTTGGGGTTAAAATAGCCACAAAAAATAAAATAGGCTTTTTAGCCCCAATAAGACAAAACATTACATCCAACCCATAATTGTTATATTCTTTCTCTCACAAAAAAATCAAAAATCCTTTTCAAATCAGACCTTTTAATCCCAAGTTAAAATAGCCAAAATAATTAAAAAGTTAAAAAATAACCCACTTTCCAAATCAAACCTAACTATGTTAACCGATTTTGTCTTTTTTATAAATTTTATCCTAAAAAACCAATTTTTAGCCTTTGTCAAAGAATATAGATAGAGTTTGTGTAGCCAAAATAAAAAGCAATTTTAAGTCAAAATCTAATAAATTTTTACTAGTTTGATACATGCTCTAAGTCAACTGTAATAGTGTTTTTCCGCCTACCCCTTTCGCTGGCAGCCTTCCGAATTTTGTGGCTTCTTATGGAAAAAATATGAAACGAACAAGAAGTAAGGGTGTGTTTGTTTGGACGGACTGGATAAGGAGGGATTGTAATTTATCGGATTATTAGTTTTGAGATACATTGTCTTCAGATTATTTGGTTGAACTGAATTTGTATTCTATGTTTGTTTAGTCATGAGATTATATGTCTGGATTGAACTATTTTTAGTGAATCTAATGTTTGATTAGACGGACTGGATAAGGATAAATGTTCAAAAGACTATTTTACCATTGTAATTTATAATTTTTATTTAATATATAATTTCAAATTTGTAATCTATATTTATAATTAAACAATACTAAAAAAATTTAATTTATAAGGCCATAATTTTTAATTTATTATTTTCAATTAAATTAAATTTATAATTTATATTTTTTATTTAATATATAATTTTAAATTAACGACAATAAAAAAATAATGTTATTTAATATATAAATTAAATTTTCAATAACACTAAAAAATTTAATTTATAAAACCATAATTTATAATTTATTATTTTTAAATAAATTTAATTTATAATTTAAATTTTTTATTTAATATATAATTTTAATTAACAACACTAAAAAAATAATTTTAATTTAATATGTAAATTTAATTTTTTAACAACACTAAAAAAATTTAATTTATAAGGCCATAATTTTTAATTTATTATTTTTTTAATTTAATTTATAATTTATAATTAAATTTTTTATTTAATATATAATTTTAAATTAACAATACTAAAAAAATAATTTATAAATGTTCAAAAGACTATTTTACCATTTTCTAATTGTTTACTAAGTAATAGCATGGAGGGTAAAATGGACATTTCACAAAATAATCTCATGGGATATCAATCCCATGGTTTCTATCCCACCTCCCCCATGGGATAGGATAATCCCATATTTGTGGGACTAATAGTCCGGGGGGGACTATTTGTCCAGAGTAAAAAATTTCAAACAAACAATGAACTATTAGTCCGGTGGGATTAATAGTCCAATCTCACACTCTAATCTTTCAAAACAAACACACCCTAAAAGTAGTAATAATGTTAGTATTCAATAAAGAGGATAGAGTCTAATCAAAAATGGTGCCATGGGAAAGTTTTGTCATGATTTAGTAGAATAAACAATGCATATAGCATCCAAGCATGTAGCTTTCAAGCATATAGCAATAATTTCAATGAGAAAGATGATGAAGAAGCAGAAGCAGAACCAAAGAACAGAGGAAATAGAAAGAGAAAATATTTATATTTGATATTTAGTTCATTACAGATCTATATGATCAAGGTAGTTATTTATACACAAAATATCTAATTAATATCTAACTGCCTTAGAGTTTGTTATAGTGAATTAATATGTTGTAGCAGCTCTATATGTCAGTATTCAATAAAGAGGATAGAGTCTAATCACAAATGGTCCCATGAGAAAGTTTTGTCATGATTTAGTAGAATAAACAATGCATATAGCATCCAAGCATGTAGCTTTCAAGCATATAGCAATAATTTCAATGAGAAAGATGACGAAAAAGAAGAAGAAGCAGAACCAGAGATCAGAGGAAATAAAAAGAGAAAATATCTATATTTTATATTTAGTTCACTACAGGTCTATATGATCAAGGTAGTTATTTATACACAAAATATCTAACTAATATCTAACCGCCTTGGAGTTTGTTATAGAGAATTAATATGTTGTAGCAGCTCTATAGTATTGTGATACACCCGCAAGATCATTTGAACACCTTTTACATTTGTCTGCAGAACTAGTCTCAGCATGCCCACCAGTTGTAGCTACAACTGTAGCAACCTGGTTAGACTTAGACTTGGCCTCTGCCTCTTTAGATCCAGTTGAGTTATCAAAAGATTTGAGAGGGGTGCACAAAAATCGAAATTGTAATTGAATTGGTTGGATAGAGAAGATCTATAATGATGAGTAATCCAAGATGACACGTCCAGTTGGATTTATAGGCTATCTATGGTACAAATATGTTAGGGAAAATCGATGATTCTCACAAGTAAATCAATCAATGGGAATAAAAACTAATACGGAAAAATTAAATCAAAGGCAACACAAGAATTTTATGTGGTTCCCTCAATGTGAGGTACGTCCACGGGATCGAAATCCGATTCCACTATCAACCAAATAAGTTTCCAAACGATTACAAACGAGACACGAATGGTCTCACAAACCACCCTTAGGTGAATTCCAAATAATCACAAATAAACAAGAGGAAAGACCTCACCAAATAGATGAACCAAAATCTTCAAAACCAAAGTTGAAGAAGACCCAAATAACGAACCAAATCAGCCGAAACAAAGCAACTAGCCGAAGATCCACAACCTTAAATCAATTAACCCACATGAAATTGATTTTTCCAACAAGCACTATCTCACAAAACAAAGCACTAGCCGCCGCTCCTTTTTGGTTTTTCACCCCACCGAAAGTCAACAACGTTGTAGCTGTCTCACCAATTTTCGAAAGAACAAAATATATATGTTATATATATATAATTATTAATCTTAGGTTTTTTATCAAAACTCTAATTGTTACCAAACTGAATTGGGTCTCCACAAATTAGATATAATATATAAAAATATATTATATCTAAACCAAACCAAATTAAAATTCTTTAACAAACCAATTGGGTCTCAAACTCCAATAAGGAGGTATATCCCAACAATTCTCCCCCTACCGACTTAGGTGGAGACATTAACCATACCCGCCAAAGTTTGACACTTTAAATGTTTGTCCCTCGACAAAGTCTTTGTCAACATATCCGAAATATTATCATCTGTGTGAACCTTTTCGAGTTGGAACAATTTCGAATCTAACACATCACGAATCTAGTGGTATCTCACATCAATGTGTTTCGATCTCGAATGAAAAGTAGAATTTTTGCTCAAGTGAATAGCACTTTGACTATCACAATAAAGTACATACTTTTCTTGCTTCAAACCCAACTCTTGCAAAAATTTCTTCAACCATAACTTTTATTTGCAAACTTCTGTAATGGTAATAAATTCAACTTCGGTAGTTGAGAGAGGAACACATCTTTGTAATTTAGATTGCCATGCCACAGCTCCCCCTGCAAATGTCATCAAATAACCCGAAGTAAATTTCCTAGAATCAACATCACCGGCCATGTCAGAATCAGTGAACCCATCAAGCATCGGCTTACCATCCCCAAAACACAAACACACCTTCGAAGTCCCTCGAAGATATCTTAGAATCTACTTTACCGTTGCCCAATGTTCTTTATCCGGATTAGAGACAAACCGACTCACCACACCAACGGCGTGAGCAATATCCGGCCTTGTACAAACCATGGCGTACATCAAAGAACCAACTGCTGAAGAATAAGGAATTTTCAACATCTTTTCTTTATCTTTCTCACTTGTAAGACATTGATTCGAATTAAGTTTGAAGTGACCCGCAAGTGGACAACCAACAGACTTTGCTTTATCCATGTTGAATCTTTCAAGAACCTTCTCAATGTAGCTTTCTTGAGACAACCAAATCAGTCCCTCTTTGCGATTACGAACAATTTTCATACCAAGAATTTGCTTTGCCAGTCCCAAATCTTTTATAGCAAAAAATTTACTCAACTCTAACTTCAACTTGTTAATCATGGTAGAATCTTGACCCACAATTAACATGTCATCAACATAAAGCAAAAGAATAATAAATTTGCCATCCGAAAATTTTTTCACAAACACACAATGGTCCGAAGTGGTTTTAGAAAAACCATTATTCATCATGAAAGAGTCAAATTTTTTATACCATTGCCGCGGGGCTTGCTTGAGGCCATACAAACTTTTCTTCAATTTGCAAACAAATTTCTCTTTCTCTTTCTTCACAAAACCTTCTGGTTGCTCCATGTAAATTTCTTCTTCAAGATCACCATGAAGAAATGCGGTCTTCACATCAAGTTGTTCAACTTCAAGGTTCATACTTGCAGCCATGCCAAGTACAACCCGAATAGAAGACATCTTCACAACCGACGAAAAAATCTCATCAAAGTCAATACATTTCTTTTGCCCAAAACCTTTCACAACAAGACGTGCTTTGTACCTCAGATTCTTGCCATCATTTTTCAATTTGAAAACCCACTTATTTTTCAAAATTTTCCTCCCTTTAGGCAACTTCACTAAATCATAAGTCTGGTTTTCCAGTAAGGAATTCATCTCCTCGTCCATAGCCTTTTTCCAATCACCTTTTTTTGTATGCTCAATTGCTTCTTGGTAGCTCTCAGACTCCCCTTGATCGGAAATCAACACAAATTCATTGGGAGGATACTTTCTCGAAGGTTACCGGTCCCTTGTAGATTTTCTCAACTCAAGTTGTGGTGGCGGTTCTTGAGTTGGATGCTCTTCCTCAATTTGTGGCTCAACTTCACTAGGATTAGCATCATCCTCCATATCTTCAATAGGTGGCTGTACATCTCCCCTATTTTCATCATCAACTGAAGATGAAGGAGATGGATCCATGTCAATGAGATCACCAGTTTTTTGCTCCAGTTGATCACCTTTGCCAAAGTTTTCAATTGTTTGGTCTTCAAGAAACACAACATCACGGCTTTGAATGACTTTCTTGTTGACCGGATCCCACAATCTATATCTGAATTCATCACGCCCATAGCTAAGAAAAATACATTGTCTTGACTTACTATCAAACTTGGACCTCTCATCCGTTGGAATGTAAACAAAAGCTCAGCAACCAAACACTCTCAAGTGCTCATAAGATACATCTTTACCGGTCCAAACTCTTTCTAGAACATCACCATTCAAAGGATAGGAAGGAGACAAATTGATCACGTCAACCGTTGTTTTCATTGCCTCACACCAAAAGGATCTTGGCAATTTAGCTTGTGAAAGCAAACACCTTGTTCTTTCCACAATGGTACGGTTCATCCTCTCGGCAACGCCATTTTGTTGAGGAGTCTTCTTAACTGTCTTTTGGTGCCGAATACCTTGGCTGCGACAATACTCATCAAATGGCCCAATGTATTCACCACCATTGTCTGATCGAATGCACTTCAATTTCTGCCATGTTTCTCTTTCAACCATGGCCTGAAATTGCTTAAATACTTCTAGAACTTGATCTTTAGTTTTTAGTAGAAAAGCCCAAACCTTCCTTGAATAATCATCAATGAAAGTAACAAAATGAAGTGCACCATTATGTGTTCTAACTTTTAAAGGACCACAAACATCCGAATGAATCAACTCCAAAACATTTTCTTTTCTAGAAGCAACATTTTTATGAAAAGAAACTCTATGTTGTTTACCCGTCAAACAATGAACACAAGTTTTAAGATGTGTACTTTTCAAACCGGGTAGAAGCTCTTTCTTGAACAAAACTTGTAGCCCCTTTTCACTCATATGGCCAAGCCGCTTGTGCCACAATTCGGTAGAAGTATCATCTTCAAGTGCATTGACAACACCTTTACAAATTTTTCCTTGCATCAAATAAAGTGTATGAGTCTTCTTGCACTTAGCCACCACCAAAGAACCCTTTGTGAACTTTCATATTCCATCACCAAATTTGTTGTTGAAGCCTTCATCATCTAGCTTCCTAGTAGAGATCAAATTGAGGCGAATGTTAGGAACATGCCTCACATCTTTAAGCAACAACTTGCGGCCCAAATTTGTTTCCAAGCAAACATCACCCATACCGATAATCTTGAACAAACCTTTATTACCCATTCGAACAAAACCATAATCTCCTTTGGTGTAGGTAGTGAAGAAATCAACTCGAGAAGTTACATGAAAAGAAGCACCGGAATCAATCACCCAATTGCTCTCTTGGCCCACAAAATTAATACAATCATCTTCACAAACGACCATGAGATCATTGGTAGTAACTACCGTTGTGTCTTCTTACTTCTTATCCACACTTTTGTCACGCCTTTTCTCCTTATTCTTGAGCTTTCAGCATTCCCGCTTCATGTGCCCTTTCTCATGGCAATAATAACACTCAATGTCTTTCTTTGAAAAAGAACCATCTCTTGATTTGTCACGGCTTTGATCACGACCATAAGGAGTCTTACTCGTCCCCCTTGTTTTGCTTCGGCCTCTTACAACAAATGCTTCTAAATGAGAGAAACCCGCTGATTTTCTTCTAGTTTCTTCATTCAACAGG
Source organism: Camellia japonica (assembly GCA_030407325.1). Classification (NCBI taxonomy): domain Eukaryota; kingdom Viridiplantae; phylum Streptophyta; class Magnoliopsida; order Ericales; family Theaceae; genus Camellia; species Camellia japonica. The sequence continues at coordinate 15,530,606 of JAPPVO010000007.1, read as the reverse complement.
CTACTAGTGACTTGGCCCATTGTGATAACTCCATCAGGTGCTGAATTACTAACTGTCACAACCAAAGTCTCCCAACTTTCGGGCAAAGAACTAAGTAGCATCAAAGCCTGCAACTCATCATCAAAAATAATTTTCATAGAAGCAAGTTGGTTAACAATACTCTTTATATCATTCAAATATTCTGGAATAGGGCTGCTATCTTTATATTTTAAATTAACCAACTTACGAAACAGAAAGGCTTTAGTTGTGGCTGATTTCCGATCATAAAGGCCTTCTAATTTTTTCCATAAATCATGTGCTGAAGTTTTTGTAGCAACATGATGAAACACACTGTCATCAATCCATTGACGGATAATACCAACGGCTTTTCGATTAAGCATATTCCATTCATCATCTTTCATACCTTCGGGTTTGCTACTATCACCCTCAATGGGTCCATACAAATCTTTACAAAATAATAGGTCCTCCATTTTAGTTTTCCAAATTACCCAATTACTTTCATTGAAACTAGACATGCGACCCACATTCCCCTCCATTGATTTACACAAATAAATAAACTCAAATAAACCGTAAACTCTGATGCCAGTTGTTAGGGAAAATCGATGATTCTCACAAGTAAATCAATCAATGAGAATAAAAACTAATGCGGAAAAATTAAATCAAAGGCAACACAAGAATTTTACGTGGTTCCCTCAATGTGTGGTACGTCTACGGGATCGAAATCCGATTCCACTATCAACCAAATAAGTTTCTAAACGATTACAAACGAGACACGAATGGTCTCACAAATCACCCTTAGGTGAATTCCAAATAATCACAAATAAATAAGAGGAAAGACCTCACCAAATAGATTAACCAAAATCTTCTTTGCCAAAGTTGAAGAAGACCCAAAATAACGAACCAAATTAGCCGAAACAGAGCAACTAGCCGAAGATCCACACCTTAATCAATTAACCCACTGAATTGATTTTTCCACAGGCACTATCTCACAAAACAAAGCAACTAGCCGCCGCTCCTTTTTGGTTTTCTCACCCCACCGAAAGTCAACAACGTTGTAGCTGCCTCACCAATTTTTCGAAGAACAATATATATATATGTGTATATATATAATTATTGAATCTTAGGTTTTTATCAAAACTCTAATTGTTACCAAACTAAATTAAAATTCCACAAGTTGGATATAATATATAAAAATATATTATATCTAAACTAAACCAAATTAAAATTCTTTAACAAAGTAATTGGGTCTCAAACTCCAATAAGAAGGTATATCTCAACATACAAATGGAGTGAAGTGCAGTTATGAATCAAAGTAATGTAAAAAATTCACACAAATCCAATTATGGGATATCTCCATTGATTGTTTTCTATGAAAAATCATTCATGGGATCATGAAATCTTAAAACAAATAATAAGGGCTCATTTGAAAATATATTATTTTAGTAATTTTTTAACTTTTTATCAAAAGATATGCAGAAAAATAAAGAGAGTAATATGACAATTTATAATAATTTTTTAATTAAAATAGTTACTCCCCAAACGAGACCTAAGTATAAAAAGCAATTAAAAAGAGGTGTAAGTCCTTGTAAGCAATCATTCATCCATTGACTTTCCATTTAATTACACCATCGGTTTTTTATAAATTTCATTACTGAAAAACTCCTTCCAATGTTGCATTTGCAAATTGTAGAATTAATGCTAATTTCATAAGCAAATAAACTAATGAATATACGAGATCCTTCTGTCTCTACGACCTTTATAGCGAGACAACCAATTCCTTCTAATTCCAAAAACTCGTTGGAGCGCATATTAAGAATGTAGCTCTCTAACTTTGACTATCAAGTGCCATCAACTCTATTTCAAATAAATTAGAGGTTGTTATAGAAGAAGTTGTTTTTTATATGGTAATAAAGTTGATGTACGTATATTATATATAGATTTTTGAAGAACTAGTGGGTTGTGAGTTGAGTATTCAATAAAGTGGGTTGGGTGTTCAACAAAGAAGATTTGGCCAACTAGGTATTCAATGGAGTGGGCTAGGGTGTTCAAAGTTGAAAATTTGGTTAATTTTGGGGATGGGCAGTTTCATAATTTTCCAGGGATCTGATGAGAAATGAAAAACTTACTGTAGCATGTAATAAAACCGAATAAATAAATGTGCGGAATCTATATTATAATTAGTCAATCAAAACCAAAGTCATTCATAAGATCATAGTTATCAACTCTTGAATCGTGAATCAAAATGGTCTCGTATCGAATTGTGAATCGAATTAAATCGTGCAATCGTAAAGATTAGGTCATTTTTTTTAAATTACGTAGAAAAATATATATACACACTTTGATGTTAAATATATTTTATGAATATGAAATATTTAAACTTAAATCAATGAAAATATTATTTCGAATGATGATCATGTAGTTTAATATGTAATAACAATAAGTTAACAAAGATTCCTATGTAAAATCACCATTTCACCTTTTTCTTTTTTTTAGATATTTCTTATTAACCATTCTTAATAAAAGATAGCAAACAAAGATAAACTCTAAATTTCTAAGGTAACAATAATTTGACAACGATATTGATATTTGGACAATAAGCATACATACTTTTTTAAGTAATAATGACCAAATAATAAGAAATAATTATTTAGGATCTTTTATTTTAAAGCATAAAATATTTTAAAATGAATAACTGACCTCACTCATATAATATTCAACTATATTTAATTTAATAAAATAGCAATAGATAATTCATAGTGTAAATTACTTTAATCTTAAACATTTTAAAAGATATATTATGATTTTTTAAAAGAAAATAAAATGAGAAGAAAAATTAAAAACATATTGAGTCTATTCTGATTGAATTTTATTAAAAACTCAATAATTACTAAAATAACAACAAATGATGTATATATGTTGGTTATTTTGGCTTTAAATACTATTAGAAATTGTATTATGTCATTTTTACTAAAAGATGGAGAAAAAAAAAAGTTAAAAATATGTCGGACACAATAGTTTCAAGAATTGTATAAATCGTAAAAAGTGAATTGAATTGAATCAATTGTAAATCGTGCGATTCACTAGAAATTCATTTCTAAAATAGATTCACTCATAAATTCGTATCGATTGTAAAAAAATTATAAATTAAATCATAAATCGAATTAGGAATCATAAATCGAATTAGAAATCATAAAATTCTGATAACAAAGTATAAAATTGAAAATATCAAATTAAGGGTAGCTCACAAAAGGTTTCTTGGAGGCTTTGTCATTCCGGGCAGCCAGCAGTCCAAGACTAGCGGAAAAGCCCAACCCAAAAAACGACACAACCAAGCCGAAGCTTCATGTTGAAAGATAGATAAATTAACATACATAAGAAACCTCACACCTTGTTTGGTTTAGTTTGTTAGAATGGTTTTTGAATTTTCTGCTTTTCCTATTTTTTATTTTTTTATTTTGAGTGAGTTCTTCATATTTCGGTCAACTTTTTTTACCATGTAGTTAACAAAATAAATTTTTTGTAAATAAATCTTTAAAAAATTGCCTAAAAGACCCAAAAATAATATTAAAATGTGTTGATTTTTTTTTTCTCTAGTAATTTTTTTTTCAGATTATTTCATAAATATTTTAATTTTTAAGTTCATATTGATTAGGTATAAATATGTGTGTGTGGAAAAAAATTAATAAAAGCAAAAAATAAAAATAAAAATGGTAAATTATACTCACCTCCCTAAGATTTGAAGAAAACATAGTTAACTCCACACTTTTGATATAATTCATACTTCTCTCAAAATTTTAATTCACATAATACTTTGACCCCTTTTCAACAATAATTTGTTAGTGAAAAACTATATCTATCACTTTCTTACTAAAATATATATTTATCACTGTTTATTTAGCTCTCGTTTGAGATGAGTTAATTTAGCCTGACTTTTAATTTTCCAACTTTTTTAACCTTTTTAACCTAACTAAAAAAATTTTATTTAAAATAAATTTTGACCTTTTTATAGTTGATTTAATGGTTATAAGAAAAAAAATAAAATGATTATGATTTAAGCATGACATTTTGACATCTTGACTTTGGCTCATGTAATACGAAACCATTAATGTAACTATGTCAAAAGCATAGGCCAAATGGTGTAGCAATTATTGCTTGAAAGATGAATTCCCTATTCTTTATAGATTGGTGACGGAGAAGGAGGAAACCCTGAAATCAATGTATGACAGGAGGGTCACTTCAGGGGATTGGAACTTTCAATTTAGAAGAATGTTGTATGAATGGGAAGAGAGGGAAGTAAGTAGGCTCAAAGTGCTTCTAGTGTCTGTCACTGGTTTATGTGATGATCTGGAAGACAATCCAATCTAGTTGGCTGCAGGATCTGGTCTGTTTTCTGTCTTATCTGTTTATAAAAGTGAAATTGACTCCCTTGGTCCCTTCCTTATTACTTGTAAATTTATTTGGAACAAATTTGCACCTCCAAAGGTTCAATTTTTCTGTTGGTTAGCCTGAAAAAACATAGTCAAGACAGCAGACTTTCTTCAGAATATTGGAGTGATTCAAGATAATGCTCCAGCCCTCTGTGTTTTCTGCAAAACTAAGATTGAATTTACCTACCATGTGCTGCTGCATTGTCATTTTGCATAGAAGGTTTGGGCTGCAATGATGGATTGGTGGGATTTGCAAGGGGCTCTACCAAGTTCTGTGGAAGCTGTATTTCATTGGTGGAAATGTGATAAATTGAATAGAAAAGACAAATTGATATGGAAGGTCATTCCCTTGGGTGTCCTATGATCACTGTGGAAGCTTAGAAATGAGTGCATTTTCGAATCTGGTACACTTCAGTTGGAGGACTTGTGTGATTTGATTAAGATTAGAGTTACACTATGGCTGAACCAAAAATTCAAGGATTTTCATCTCACTATACAAGACTTCTTGACCAATCTGAGACAAATAAGATGGAGTTTAGGGAGTAGATTTGTTATGGGCTGTTGATATAGAGCTCTTTGCTGCTGATATAGATTTGTTCTGGGCTGCTGATATGGAGTTTGGAGAGTAGATTTCCTTCCTTGGGTCGAGCTGTATTGTGTTATCCCTTGGGTTGGTGTTTTACCAACTGTGGGTGGTGTTAGCTAATGCTATTTGTCTTTTTATTAATAATTGTCAATGTATTTGCTTAATCATTATCAATAAAATTTCTCTTTGGCTGTTTCAAAAAAAATGTCAAAAGCATAGGCTAAATGTACTCAACCAAGGTTAGGGTAATTTACCCAAATAAAAAACTTAAAAAACAGTTTATGAGTTATAAACCAAATACAATGTATAGTGTTCTAACAAGCACAAAATCCAAAACCCAATTCTCATGAAGTGTTCAGATTCCAAATTACAATCAGGAAAAAGAAAATTAAAATTAAAACAAATTACCTTTTCGACTATATCAGCGATTCAATCTATACAGGTTTCAAGGAATGCAGTGTCGTTGTCCAAATAAGATCGTCATTTACAGGAAGCTGAACCACAAAACAAAACCACACCCAAAAAAAAAAAAAAAGTAAAATTGTTCTAGGGTTTCATGATTTCATTGCAAATGTAGCTGAAAATTAAACTAGATTTAGGGTTTGTGTGGGGAAGAAGAAAAGAAGAGAGGATTACGGGTTTGTCGGGGACGATGTGTTTGCCGATGGGAAGGTCAATGCCAAAGAGGAGCCGGAGAGAAGAGAAAGTCGCGTAGGAAACGACACCGTTTCCGCTCGTGATCTGAGACATGATGTGGCTTAGTGGTGTTTTGAGAAGTTGGTAAAAAGATGGCTTTTTGACTTTTTTATGGCTTTTTGTGACTCTTTTGTGTAAAAAAGCCAAAAAATTGATTTTTTACCAAAGTTCCTATCACGCCCCCAAAATAATACAGTAATTATAACCCAAGACATGTGTTAATAACTACATAAATCAAAGTAAATAGTCCTTTCATTACATGAAGTTAATGATACAAAAGTGTTTAACGTAAAATGAATGCCCTATTAGCTTACACCTTCCCAAGCCTTGACTTGGTTATAACAAAAATGAGCTTCGCTCAATACATTTTAAGCCCTTGACTTTACAAAAAGAAATAAACAAAAGTAGAGAAACTCTTGCTTCCAAAAGTCCCTCCAAGCTAGTGCCTTAGCGGAGACATGTCACCAACACCTGAAAAGTTATTCCCAAATAGGGTGAGCCACAGCCCAGTGAGAATCATCTAACACAGTATATGAAATTTAGCAAAGGTATAAGTACAAGGAGTGTATACAATGTCTATAATAAAGCATCCACGGTTTATATTCACATAAGACATTAAATCTCAAATCATTATTCGGTTTTCCTCCAATTCATTTATTTGTCTTAATTCATGAGTCAATTTCCTTATTTTTCATCAACCAAACTGAGACTACAACTCAATGGTTTTCCAATCTTACAAATCATACATAAACACTTCAAACTGTCCTTTCACAGATATTTCGTCTGCGGGAAACCGTCAAACGGGACCCATGTAAATGTAGGCTACACAAGCACTATAATTGCCATTTTACGGAAATTTCGTCCGCGAGATCAGCACCCATGTATAATTTCGAGACCTTCACCCAAGACACTCCGGCCAACTTAATTATAATGGAGTCCATCCCTTTTCTCCTCCCAAACAATCATTCATACATATGTAATGTATGTAAACACATAATCATACGTGGAGCACATCCCCTTTCCACTCTCAAATAATCATACATATACAATGTATATAAACATAGTCATATTCAATGACAACCAACCATGGACTAGTTTCAGTTCACATAATCCACATGCAATTTCTATAACAAACAAAGCTATCCTCCACCGATAGCCCAATACAGATATATAATCTCGTGACAAATAATTTATTCAAAATTCCCAAATAATGAGATAATACATAACCAATCTCACCATTCATACCAATACCCTTCCAATCTCGAATTTTCAATGTCAACTTCGATTATTTATACAAAATAATAGTTTGATCCAATTAGGGCAAACTCCCCCCTTTTCCCCAAACATTAACTAAGTGCCAAAATCATCAAGTTAGACACAACACAACATCATTTTCAAACTCCACAATCATTTATTTCACCTTAACCCAAAACCCCTCTTTCCATTTTATACCCAACCCTAGGTTCTACCTAAAACACTCTCAAATCACACCATTGCTACAAAAATGACAAATAACTAAGCTAAAGGTCATATGAAGGCGTAGAAAGATCCCTACCTCAAAGAGAGAAGATAAGCCAAGCAAGGATGGAACTTCAAAAATGTCAAAAGCCAACTTCAATCGGTTCAAAATAAAGATCTTGAGAAGCTCTACCTTTTTATTAAAGGAAGTAGGGTGGATAGATCACTAGATCTAGGTAGAAATCTATAGAGAAAGTAAGTTTTAGAGAGAGAGGATCTCATTTTAGGGTTTTGGAGCAAATGGATTTGAAAAAGTGATGTAAAAAGTGTTTTTCACGATCTGATATACGCACAGTCCGCTCCAGCGGAAAGGTTGACGCTCGAGCGTCAGACACAAAGTTTAGTTCCGCTCGAGTGCAAGAAGATCCCGCTCAAGCGCAAAATACAAACATCCAGTATTTATGCAGACAACAAACAACCTACTCGAGCGCAAGAAAGGCCGCTCGAGCGTCCACCCGCTCGAGCGTAGGAAACGCCGCTCGAGCGTGAAAAACATTCCTCCAATACTTTTGCGAACGTACAAAGTACTGAGAGTTTGCACATCCTGCTCGAGCGCAAGAAGGCCTGCTCGAGCGGAAGACCAAAATTCTGGACAACATAGGTTTGGAAAAACAAGCAACCAACCTGTTTCAAACACACAACCACAACCCGATAACCAAAATAAAGGGGAGACAAGGGAAACAAGATATGAATCACTATTCAAAACCACACCAACCCGAGTCCGAACTACCCCAAAAGATGGGTCAAAACAGGAATCGCTATAGTTCCCAAAACACTCCTCCCAGCCATTTTTTCCGAATCAAAAAATTTTTCTAAAAAATTACAGTGGTGATGATGATGTCGATGACGAAAACTCTTCTTGGTGTATATTTTTTGAAAAAGTCTACGATTCTAGACTTAGGTTTGTTTGGCAATCATGTTAGATTAAAAAAAAGTACAAAAAATAAAATAGATTAAATAAGTTAATAAAATATAATATAATATTTAAATCACAATTATTTTATTTTTTTCTTACAAAAATTAAAAAAATCAACTCAAATTAACTTTTTAATCCAAAATTTAAAAAGTCTCAACTTAAAAAATCAAACTAAAAAAGCCTTAGCCAACGATAACTTAGGACAATTTATAAACATACAAAACTGATAGATAGAGCTTCTTAATGGATCTAACAATCGACAAAGTTTATAAATAATTCTACAGAGTTCAATACAATTGAAACAACACAAGGAAGACCCAGAAACCCTAAAATTAAACACGAAACCAAGAGCAGAAAACAGAGAAAAACAGGGGTGAGGCGTGAAGAAAGACTCTTTATGTTCACCTGGTTGAAGATAAAGAGTCTTCCTTGAGTATGCAAGTAGACAAAAGATCTCATCAATCTAGGTGGATTTTCAATTTCAGAAGAACACTTCAGGCTTGGGAAGAAGATGAGTTGGATAGATTACAAAATTTTTTGGGGTCTGGCCCTGTTTTAAGAAGTGATGCAGTTGACTGTTTGTATTGGAAGCCTATGAAGTCAGGTGTGTTCAAGGTTAATTTTGTTTACGCTTGGGGTTTAGTTAATGATGGCCCTATTCAGAGACCAGTTAAACTGATCTGGAATAATTTCTCACCTCCAAAAGCTAAATTCTTTTCTTGGTTAGCTTAGAGAGGTAGATTGAAAACAAAAGAGCTACTTCACAGGCTAGGCATTTTGGTGAGTGAGGATGTTCTGAGGTACATTTTCTGTCATGAGCCAAGAGAACCAACTGAACATATTAGGCTTCATTGTCCTTTTGTCTGGAGAATCTGGTCTGATATTGCTTTCTGGTGGGGTTTTCAGTGGGCTATGCCCAGTTTCATAGAAGATTTGCTACTATGGTGGTTGGGTTAGAAGTTTAAGAAGAAAGTAAACCAGATTTGGAGGGTTTTACCAACTGCAATAATGTGGTCTGTGTGGAGATATAGGAACAATTGTGTTTTCAATTCAGTATGGCCTAATCTTCAAGATCTGTGTGAGTATATCAAGGTGAAAGTGGCAATCTGGATAAGAGCTCATTACAGTGGTGCATCATTCTTAGTTAATGATGTTGTCTTTAATTTTAAGCAAGTTAGGAGGTGCATTGGGTCTATTTGACAGAATGTGGTAGGATGAAGGTGCTTACTAAGTTTGGTGTTGCAAGATCCCTAGGCTGTTGCTGGTGTTGTGTTTTGTTTTTGATTGTTGTTAGTATTGGATGGAGTGCTATTGGGGAAGGTGTGACATAGGGGGTTTTTGATCTGCTGCTGTTGTGGCCTACTGCTGTATAGATTCTTATGTTGTCTACTGCTGATTTGTTGCCTGCTGCTGTGTGTGGAATGGTGTGTCACAGGGGAGTTTTGAACTGCATGTTGCTGTATTGTTTGGTGGACTGCAGAAGGTATGTTGATCTGGTATGTGGTTTGTGGAAGGCTGAACTAATATGTTCTGTTTCTAAGGGATTTTGGTAGCTCCAGCAGAGGGGTTTCTTGCTGAATTGTTTTAAAAGGTAGTGCTTTGTTGATGTTGATACTCTCAACTCAAATGTTGGGCTGATATCAGGAGCTCTGCTTTGCTTTTGCTAAGATGTTTTTGCTGATGTTGGTGTTGAGCTGTTATAGCTGCTGCAAGCTGGATGGAGTTAATAGTTGCAATGGGTGATTTTTGTCATTGGTTGATCCTTAGGGGATGTGTTTGATATGGATGTGAGTGATTGCAGTTTTTTGTGGTTTTGTGTTTGCTTTGTATGTTGGTTTCTCACCAACTTGGAGCTTGAAGTTGTGCTAGCAGATGATTTGGTGTGCATCCTGGTGCCAACGTGGTTGGGATCTTGATATTGTACTGTGATACTTTTTGTACCATCCTCTTTATTGATGTACTTTCTCATACTTTGTATGTTTTTGCATTAATAAAGCTTCCTTTTTGCTGATCCCAAAAAAAAAAAGTAAAGAGAGAATACATGGATTGAATTGAATTAAAATCAATAATCTAAGCATAAATTTGCAAGAGCATATAAGGTTGTCTAGGTAAATATGTAAGTACACCTATCTATATATTATATAAGTAAAATGAGATTTTTAATATGAATGATTCTAATGCTTCTAAAGTCTCAAACTAATATTTTTTAATTTTTATAAATATAAATTCACTTTATTTCTTACATGACATACTCTTCCCACTCCATCTTTATTTATTTTGACTTTTTGAATTTGAAATAAAATCCAAACAAAGGCACAATCCCTTTAAACTCTCTCAAATCACCCTTCTTTCCTTCCCTCTCTCATTTACGTTTCTTCAATTTTCCTTTCCTCTTCTTCAATTCCCCTTTTCAAGTTTTCATATGTTTTTGAGTCATTGTGAGCACACAACACAACAAAGTTAAGGACTATAATGAGGAGCACTCATTGCGAATAAATGGCTTGGGAGTTTGTGTACAAAGGTGATTGATATATGTTCTTGTCGGTTAATCCAATTATCTTTTCATGTATACATCTACTAAGTCGTAAGTATTCTCTCCCTCTTTCCCTCTTCCTATGCTAAATCCATTTTGATTTTTTTTTTTTTTTTTGTTCTTAATTTTTTTTTTTTTCGAAACCTATGCATCAAAGAAAATAAACTTGAGGTTGCAAGGCTCTCGAGATTGTAAGACTACTAGTGAACCGTGCAAACAGTAAATCTATGTACGTTTTTTTCTTCTGTTTAATTTGTTTGGGTTATAAATTAAATTTAAATTAATCTTTTTTATTGTTGACTTTGTTTTGCTTTGTATATATTCCCATGCTATTATTGATTTGAACTAATTCTTACAATATTGCATTGTTGTGGGATAGAAAACTACAAGGATTTTTCATCTAAGGCCTTGTTTGGGAAAATGTTTTTTTAATAATTTTTTGACTTTTTAGCTAAAATATGATGTAAAAAAAACTAGTAGGTTTGGGATGACTTTTTGATTTTTTACGAAAAAATATGCAAAAAGTATAGAGAAAAGAGAATATTTGACTTTTTGATATAGGTTGTTAGCTTTTTGATTTTTTTTAATGACTTTTTGACTTTTAGGCTAAAAAGATTACATCACAAATGAGGCCTAAGATGCTCTATTAGCTCAAACATTAATCTAAATTTTTACTTTTAAAATTTTAGTAAATACACATGGCACAGAAATATTAGTCCATCTAACAATATCTATAAATAAAATGTCAAAAATAAAATTTAACCATCTAATTTGAAAGTTAAAAACTTTTTTTAAAAAATCCAAATATAACTTTAAGCTTATATAATTTCAAATTTTAAAAATATTTACTTCAAAAAAAAATTTTAAAAAATGGAAAGGCATAATTTTATGTTTTCCTATTCTATATTTGAGTGATTCTCTCCTTTTAAAATCCAAAAATTATGGGATATTTTTCATAATTTTGAATTTTAAAATTTATTTTTTGACAGGCTAATCAATTAGATTTTTTTTTTCAATCTTTTAAATCAAAAAATTAGAAAAATTAGTTTGAGAGATTAGAGCACTCAAAAATTAGTTTGAAGAAATTTTATTTATTGTTTGTTTAATTCGGATATTATGTAAGACACTTGAATAATTATTATATTTTTAAATTGAAAATTTGATTTTAGGCAATGATCAATTTGAATTGATCTTTTTTATTATTAGTATTATTATATTTTAGGTAAAGATGTTAGAAGATTTTAAAGATTTTTTTTTTTTTTAATTCGAAAATTATATGAACATATTTGAATTGATCTTTTTTTGATTTATTTTAGGGAAGGAAGGATTTAGGTAAAAATTTCAAAAGATGGACAAATAATTATTTAATTCATTTCTTTAAATTGAAAGGTCAATAAACTGTGTTTCAGTATTTGATTTTAGGAAATGACGAATTTAGGCAATGATCTTAGAAGATGAGTTTGAAGAGATTTTATTTATTGTTTGTTTACTTTTGAATTATTTTTTTTAATTCAAAAATTATATGAACATATTTGAATGGATATTTATTTATTTTAGGGAATGAAGGGTTTTAAGTAAACATTTTAGAAAATGGGCAAATAAATATTTAATTCATTTCTTTAAGGGAAAATTATTTAGAAGTCCTATTAGGGAGACTTATACTACATATGGTCCTACTAAAAAGCTTATGTTCCCATAAGTCCTATGGAAAGTTTGTTGACACATTTACCCTCAATATTAGTTGTTAATATCATAAATAAGTAATAAAACCATATATAGGAAATTGATATAAACGTAACGTAACGTGACACGTACATAAACGTAACGTGACACCTATATAAACGTAACGTGACATATCTACATAAACGTAACGTGACATATCTACATAAATGTAACGTAACGTGACACCTATATAAACGTAACGTGACATATCTACATAAACGTAACGTAACGTGACACCTATATAAACGTAACGTGATACCAATATGAACGTAACGTGACACCTACATAAACGTAACGTAACGTGACACTTGTAACGTGACATTTACATAAACGTAACGTAATGTGTCACGTTACGTTTCGCAAACTTAATAAGTTTTTATTTTTTTAATCCGTTTATTTTGAAATAGATATATAATCTTAATATATTTTTATTTTATATTATTAATTGTAAAATTTAAAAAATTATTTATTTTTTAAATTTTTTTATTTTTTTTATATAGAAAAATCAAAGAAAACATAGACATTTATTTGACGACGACGACGACGTTGTTGATGATTCTGAGAATCGACCCATTCCTTGTTTAGCTTCCATAGTTGGAGCTTCTTTAACTTTACCAGTTGTTCTGACTAGCAATTAAACCATTGAACTTCAAGGGAAAACGCTGAAGCAAGTAATACATAAAAGACAAAGCCTCTTGACACTGTTCCATAACAATCGGCGAAGGCCTAGACCAATCATTAGTCACCGAAACAACAGAATTCAAACCAGATACTATATCCAAAGCCACCAAAATAGCACATTCCTCAATAATTTCCACTAAATATCCTAATTTGGGTGAAATGGGGGGTAAAAAAATTAGGATCTTGTGGAATATATTTTTATGAAAATAGGACTTGAGACTCTATAAGAAATTACACAGGACTTACTCTAGCATAAGGTTCTGAAAAAGGACTTATAAATAAGTCTCCCTTTCTTTAAATTGGAAGGCCAACAAACTGTGATTATGTATTTGATTTTAGGAAAAGACGAATTTTAGACAATAATCTTAGGAGATGGGTTTGAAAAGATTTTGTTTATTTGTTTGTTTAATTCAGAAATTATGTGAGACACTTGAATATTTATTATTTTTTAAAATTGAAAATTTGATTTTAGACAATGATCTTAGGAGATGAGTTTAAAAATATTTTTTTTGTTTAATTTAGAAATGATTATAGTGTAATTCTGATGAAAATGATAAAAGTTTAATTGATTCTTAATTATACTAGCACGGGTATTATGAAATTTTATTGATTCTAAATTTAATTTAAAATTTTTAATTTTAATTCACTACAAGAAAAAATACTTTTGCCGACCAAAAAATTGGTCGCTAAAAGCCCATTTTTAGTCGGCAAAAGTTATCCGCGACCAATTTTTTTGGTCACTACTTTGGTCGCCAATTGAGGGTTGACAAAAGTAATTCGCGACCAAAATTTTGGTTTGTCGGGAAAAGTTGGATTTGCCGACTAAATTTTTGGTCGCTAGATATGTCATTACTGTGACTAATCCATTTTGTCGCTAAAACACTTTGGTCGCGAAAAGTGATATTTTCCCGACCAAATATCTTAGTCGCCAATTGTCACATTCCATAACCAAAAAGTTTGGTCGCCAATTATCACATTCAACGACCAAAAAGTTTGGTTGTCAATTGTGACATTCCACGATAAAAAAATTTTGGTCACCAATTGCGACATTTTACGACCTCTTAGTTTGGTCGCCAATTGTCACATTCCACGACCAAACATGTTTGTCGCCAAAAGAAATGTTTGCGCAACTAAAACTTTAGTCGGCAATAGACCTATTCGCGATCAAATCCTTTGGTTGTCAAAATTAATAATTTTAACGACTAATTATTTAGTCGCCAAATGTGCTTAATGATATACCGACTACTTTATTTAGTCGGCAAAAGTATAACTTATCTTTCCCGACTAATCAATTGGTCGCTAAAACTAGAAAAGAAAACCAAAATTTGATCGCCAACATCCAAGAAAATAAACATATAATTTATAATAATCCATCTAATTTATTCAATATAATCTGTAATTTGCAAAAATCATTCAAACCAATAAATAAATTGAATCGTGAACATTCAACAAAATACATATATCAACCATTTCTAAACCTGTTTAATTAAAGTCAGCAACTATTATAAGTTTTCATTCACAAGTAATTCCAAACTACATATTTCATGTAGCATAAAAATTTAAAACATAACAAGTACTTATTATTATGTTTTAAATTTTTATCCATGTTCATCAACCCAAAAATATAGCTAGTAGTCTACCAAATATTTTCCATACACACCTATCCAAAAATATAATTACTAGTGTATCCAAAAATATAACTACTAGTCTACTCTAATATTTTCCATATACATCTATAAAAAAATATACAATCCTTCCAATAATATAAAAAGTGCCAATTTGTCCTATACAATTTAACTTTGTGCACGAGTTCATCCATCTGTACCAAAGAAAAAGAGAAATAATGTCAGGTAAAATTGGACAAATAATGAAAAATGTCCATGAAAAGTTAAGGTCACATTAGCAAATTAAATGACTATCATTATCAAATTGTAAATAAAACAACAGCATTCTTATGTCTATAGCATTACCACTTTGGTATTTCATTGTTTAGTTTTTTGAACGGACTTAAATGTAATTCAAAGAAGAACAAGTCAAAAATAATTAAATAAAACAACTGTTCACAATAATATGCAACAGATAAGATGTTGAAGAGTGAAGCTAAACAGATATAAAATAACAATGAACCCTTAAAATTCTTACAAAGTGCTTATGATAATCACTGTTTAATGCAAACCCCACAGATGCCATGATTTATTGAAAACAGCAGCCATTTTGTAAAAACATTGGTGTATGAGAAATTTAATATAAATATAATGAACATAATTATTTTTTAAGGTGCTTAATTCACAAAAAAATTGGAAAGCTTATTTTTAATGGCATAAGTCATGACTCGTGTATTATAGTCCCCCCAACCGGTAGAGTTACACATTTAAGAAAAAAAGATGAATCAATGTAATACAGAAATCTAATCTACAGTCAAATCTGTGAGGTGATACATCAAAGTAGCACGTTAAGGAGGGTTTATCCATCAATCAATGGATTAAGAGAGCATCCATCACCCTCCCAGCAAATTAAGAATCCTGGGATGAGATTGCAGATAACTAAGTATTGCTAGCTGACTGTTCAATGGGAGGTGTATAAATTTGAACAAGAAGATGTTTCAAGTAATAATAAAAAAGGAGTGGTTTAAAAAATAAAAAAGACAATCTAGTTTTGGCCAGTTAATCAATGACGTTAGATACAAACGTAACCTTTGGCATTATTTGCATGCAATAGCTACTCTCACACAAACTTGTATTCCCTTGATTGCCAAGCCAGGGATTTCACCATTGAACCAAGCAATGCTGAATTAGATTGGAAATTGTAATTTACATAAATGTTTTGAACACTTTAACAACAAACTGAATTTGAGGTGCATAAAAATGATTGGAAACATAAATTGAAATCCATAAAATGTATAAAAGTTCGATAATTGATTATTTAAAAATATTGAGATTTATATAGTTATTCACATAAAAGAATAAGTATAAAACTTTTAAAAAATAAAAAAATAAAAGTATTTTTACAAACCAAAAATTATTAAGTATTGTCAAATAACTCAATTTTATTAAAGACAAGTGTAAAGAATCCCAACAAATAAGGTTTTCAATTTTCTTTAAAAAATTAGTAGTAATAGAATTTCTAAATTAGAAGTAACAATATTTATTGACATGGTAAAATACAACCTTTATATATTTTTTTTCTCTGAAAAAATATATAAAAAATAATGAAATATTCTAAATCCACGTCAACAAAGATTATTATTCCAATGTAGCGCACTGTGTTTTGGTGTGTTTTGATGGAAACAAAATAAATTCTTTATTCTACTATTATTTTTAATTTGGTCTCTTAAAAAACATAAACATTTTAGTTATTCCATTGGAAACAAACAAATGAAAGTTTTGTTCCTTTGTATGTATATATGGATGCACTTTGTTGATGAAATGAACTTATCTAACCTTGCCAAAGATGTGCCAGGTAACATTCTCGGTGCACGGAGGAGTAGTGAGAGAACCAACATATCTATAATACTTGCGTGTATTTCGCCTCAATTTCCAGGTGTCATAGGTCCCTACGGCGATTTTATCTTCATCTGTAAACACCTCCTTACCCAGCTCAGCTAATTCACTTTGGATCTACAACCATGAAACATCACAACACCTATTAACTTATCAAAAGGAGAATAGTAGAATGCTTATAATTGAACAATCTATAAAAAAAAACCTTAATTGAACATAACCTATTAACTTATAATTGAACAAACCTTAATTGAACAATCTATAAAAAAATTTAAAAAAAAAACATGAGACAGAAAAAGAACATACGTGACACCATTGATTTTGTGCTCAGAAGGAGAATGCCAGTGCATTTGAAGCAAGGTGTAGTTCTTGCCATTCAAAATCAAGACTCCAGCATTTCCAAATTCCGGCTACATATTGATAAATAATTCTTCATTGAGCAAAAACATGTACAACGATGTGTGCCATAGTCAAAGCCACAAAAGTGAATGCTTATAACCCAAAACCATTTTACTATTGTAGTTACTAAACATTCTCTGTTTTTTTAGAGGTGCTGTTATTATGTAAATTACAATTTTCAATCTAAAATTAAAAAAAAAAAAAAATCACATAAAATAATGTAACAATGACTTATTTAAAATTAAAGCTTATAAATAAATAAATGTTTTAGCTTTAAGTGATCCTCATCAAATAAGTCACACCATTTTATACAAAATTTTACAAAGCAAGAGAAATAACACTTCCATCTAACTTTTACCATGTCTCACAGTATCACCCCTTGTATGTCTAGCAAACATTGGCCCTGTTTGGTCCAATTTATTGGAGCTACTTATAAATAAATCTTTTAGTTTTTTTTTTTTTCCCTGAAAATCTATGTCAAAGTATATGGTACAGCTTCTTATAATTTATGAGGGAAATATAATTTAAATAAGTTAGAAAAAAAAAATTATCTCAAAACTGGGGGAGGAATATTTACTTTTACCTTTTACTTTCTCAAATAGATTAAGTAATGCTTTCAAATCCAAAATAATTAAAAATTTCTCGACAAACTTCTTGAAAAGACAAATGAATATCCAAGTGTACATAGCATTTGAAGGTATGGATATCTAGTCACGAGTGTAATCCATACCTCAAAATGCTAGAAAATCAATCTTATGCTTTCGTGAAATAACTTTCAATTTTAATTTAATTATGATGGTTGTTGGTACCAAAAGTAAAAGGAAGGCCAAAAACATACCTCAACATTGTAGCCATGGTTAACCAACATTGTGGCTTATGATAATCACTGTCGCAATATTTTCTTTTGATCTTAAAGCTCTGTTTGGTTATCAAAACTATTATGCAAAATCGTGAAAAAAAAATAAAAAAATAAAGCAAATAGACAGGATATATGTACTACATCCACGGACATGATGCATGATGGCATGATGGCCTATCCTTTCATCCACTCTATACTTGCTCTACAAAACACCATGCTACCGTACATTTTTTCACACCTTCCTTAGTCCACCATGTCTTCCTCATTACCAACACTAATTTGTCATTACATTTTATTGTAGTGGTTTCTAAAGCATTTCTAAATCATCCATCAATAAATTGAAACATATTTTCGATTTGACTAGAATTTTGACTTTTAAAACTCATCTAAAACAGATAGAAAGAATATAGAATGACCCAATACACAACTTCACCTATGTATGACCCATGGATGCCCTTACCTTCCATGTCAAGAAAATTTTGAAATTATCAAAATACTCTTAACCTATAATACTTGATTTTTCATATCGAAAGCTAATTATATCCATACTAACTTAAAAATAAGCAGAAACAGTGACAACCAATACCAAAATGTGATTAAGAAAAGTTCCAAGTGTGTCCATCTTGAAACCAACCAATTTCCAAACATTCTCGCTGCTTTAATTTTACTATTTATAGATGATCTTACAGTTTGCATCATGAGTAAACTTTACAATTTGTAAAGGAAAGTAAAAGCCAAAACAAAAAATAAATAAATAAATAAGGGAAACAGAAGGATCAACATGAACTATTAACTATGCCATCAATTTTACATGCCCTTTTTTTCCCTTTTTTCTTTTGGTTGTTTCTGAAGGATGTCTTTTTAAAATATTAAAATAGCAAGAAACGAGATTTCACTCAAACAGATTAATCAAAAAAAATGCAAATCCAATATCGAAATCATACCTCTTACCCTACGAATCTTCTCAATGAATTGCTCACCAACAATACCCGAACTAGGAACATTGAGACCCCAAATGTTTGTTGCTATCTAAAATCTTCAATCATGAGAAGTTTCAAGAGGAAATGGTTTCATCAAATTAATGAGATGACAAGTAAATTAAGAAATTTCAATACAACCATATTCAAGATAATATGATGTGTGCATTGGAGCATAAAAACAGAACTCAATGTCAAAAGTCTCAAAAAAACACAAACACCCCACAAATTCAACAAGAACAATATTATGGAATTGCAATGCATCAGGGAAACAGAAAAATAGCAGAAACCATGACATTTACACACACCTTATCTTCCCAAATGCAGAAAAAATCGTATGAGTGACCAGCATTGAAGGCTTAGACGAAACTCTTGGCTCAGCAAACCAGTGTCGTGGAACACCTTTCAACACAATTGTATTAGGCTGCTGCTGCCTCCCACCTCTTGAATATCCTACAACCAAACAACACATACATACATCCATTATTACCAGTAGTTCTCGCAAAATTATTAAGCATTTAGAAGAAAAAATATTGAGTTAGATTACTGAATCCATTATTGTAGACAACAAGACCAGTAAGCATCAAAAATTCAAAACTATGGATAGAATCAAGAATAAACCCCGATTACCAAACGCATTAAGCTCTTCCCACTCTTTCGTCATTCCAAAATCATCCGATTCCGGAACTGAAGGAGTCAATCTAAACTTAACACCTTCAAGATTCAACTCAATTCCGTCGGTCTTACCAACAACCGATCTTCTCCAGTCCAGAAACTTCTTCTCGAGTTCCTTAACATCGTCTTCTCCATCTATACCATGAAGAATTTCCGATCTGGAAAACTTGGATAGAAACCCTAGGTCGCGGATGAAGAGAGCGCCGTGAGCGACAGGATCATCGCGCTTGCGCTTCTTGAGGTCCTTGAATCTATGAACGACGATGTCGTCTTCGGGAATGGTGAGGGAGAAGGAGGATTTGAGGAAGTCGGTGAGGGAGCGCTTGAGTTGCCACTCGTCGAGGGGCTTGACGGAGTGGTCTGCATAGTGGATGGTGAATAGGAGCTGAAGAGGGAGTGTGTTTTTAGAGAGAGAAATGGGAGGAAAACTAACAAAAACACAAAAAATGGGGGAAAATTAGTAGCCAATTTTTTTTTCATTACCTCAATATTTCAAAATTCTCCCTCTAAAATTTGTGACAAAATAAATTTTCTACCAAAAGATCTCAAAATATTAAAAATTATAGGCCATGAAAACATACTCATCACCAAATGATATCAAAATATTTAGACTCATTAGTGACGAAAATATATTCCTCACTAATAATTTTATAATTTGTGACAAATTTTTTCCTCACCAAAAGTCTCAAAATTTTAACATCATCCGAACAAATTTAGATGAATTTTTTTTTATGATGAAACTTAATTTTTTTCTCACCTAAAAAGAAGTATTTATTGACGAAAATAAATTTCCTCACCTTTTACTTTTCTTTTTTTTTATTATATGTGACAAAATTTATAATTTGTCACAAATTAATCTTATTTAGCGATGAAAATTAGGAGGACAAGGGGTGCTAAACAAAGAGAGCTAACTTGTGTTTTGTTTTGAGAGAGAGATAAGAGGAAAACTGATAAAAACAAAAAAAGGGGAAAAATTAGTAGTCTATTTTTTTTCAATACTGCCCAATATGTCAAAATTCTCTCTCCAAAATTAGTGACAAAATAATTCCTCACCAATAAGACTCAAAATATTAAAAATTTCAATTATCTATCGACAACTAATGTGATGTTAGATGTTAGATCCTCGTCAACTGATATTCACCGAAGAGAGATGAAATAGATTGAGAGAAAGAGAGGGGTAGGATGTCGACTATGAGAGACCGATCGACAACGAGAAGAGAGAAAGTGAAGGGGATCGGCGACGAGAAAAGACCCCTGCTAATAGTCCATTTTTCATCGAAGAGAATAATGGAGAGAGAGAGACTCTCACCGTCGTTGATGAGAGAGAGTGTGGGGGTCGGTGATGAGAAGCTTCTGGATCGAGAGAGCAAAAATGAAGGAGAGATGAGAGAATGAAAATGATGGAGAGAGAGAGACCAAGTGGTCTGATGATCCCCAAAAAAATAATTATTTAATTTTAAGTAATTATCTTTTTCAAACAATAATCTCAAGTGATTTTTATTTTTTTAATGGTGGAGTGAATTATATATAATTTTAAATTTTAAATTTTTGTTTAGTTAGGTATAATATAAATATTTAATTCTTTTTGTAAAAAAAATTTAAAACTCAAAAAAAAAAAAAAAAAAAAAAACGAGTGACGTTGTTTAACAATCGGTGACCAAATTTTTTTTGTCGCAAAAAAATTTTAATTCCCACCCCCACATTTCAAATTTTCCTCCCAAACTTTTGGCGACCAAAAGACCAGATTAGTCGCAGAAAAGGTACTTTCGCCGACAAACTTTTTTAGTCGCCAAATGTCAATCAACGACGACTAAAATATTAGTCGCTAAAAGTACTAATTTGGCAACTAAATTTTTTTTTGTTGCTGAAAATAAGTTTTGGCGACCAAATTTTTGGTTGCCAAAGAAAAAAAATAATATTTTATTTTCCATTTGGCGACTAAATTGTTTTAGTAGCCAAAACGCAATATACGGCGACTAAAATATTTTTAGTCGCTAAAAATAAGTTTTTTGGCAACCAAAATTTTGGTTGCCAAAAGATAAAAAATAATTTTTTATTTTCCATTCGGCGACTACATTGTTTTAGTAGCCAAAACTCAATATACGGCGACTAAAATATTTTTAATCGCTAAAAATAAGTTTTTTGGCAACCAAAATTTTGGTCGCCAAAAGATAAAAAATAATTTTTTATTTTCCATTCGACGACTACATTGTTTTAGTAGCCAAAACTCAATATACGGCGACTAAAATATTTTTAGTCGCTAAAAATAAGTTTTTGGCGACCAAAATTTTGGTCGCCAATAGATAAAAAATAATTTTTTATTTTCCATTCGACGACTACATTGTTTTAGTAGCCAAAACTCAATATACGGCGACTAAAATATTTTTTGTCGCTAAAAATAAGTTTTTGGCGACCAAACTTTTGGTTGCCAATTCCACAACCAACTTATTTTTGATCTTCCGTGACCAACTTATTTTTTGGTCACCAAAATGTGATCTTCCGCGACCAAATTTATAGTTGGTCGCCAAAACCATACCACTTTCTACGACCAACTCATTTTTTGGTCGCCAAAATATGACCTTCTGATACCAACTCATATTTGATCGCCAAAAGGTAACTTTTAGCTACCAACTTTTATATTGGTCGCGGAAAGTGGCCGCTAAAAGTGCAGATTCTTGTAGTAATTATTTATCCATACCTGCGCATGGCACAAATATCATGCTAGTATATATATATACAAATATGAAACGAATCAAATTATTAAAACAGAGATATTGTAGGAACAAATTATTGAAATAGTAATGCTCTTTCCCCACACATTATCTTTTTGGATAATAATTCTAAATTTGTAAAATTACTCATATTTTTTGCGTAAATTACATTTTGCCTTTGTCACTTTCTCACTTTATTTCTCAATTTTACCCTCATATTTTAAGTTTTTTTTAATTTACTCTTAAAATTATTTTTTGTAAAAAAAAATTAAATAGAAAATGACACATTAACAGTCGCGTAATATAAAAAAAAATTTATATATAACTCATACCTCTCATATAAATTTAAATCTCAATATAATAATATATTTTTTATATTATTTGATAATTATCATGACATCCTTTGTTTAATTTTAAATAAAAGTAAAAATTAAAGTAAGTTGAGGAAGGGAAAAAAAAAAAAACACTTAAAATCGAAATGAGAAAGTCACCAAATATAAAGTGGGGCAAAGCGTAATTTACCGGTTTTGGGTTAATTGATAGTTCCAAGGGAAAGCTACTGGCTGGGCCGAGCTGGGTCAGAGAAGCCTTCAGTAGTATAGAAAAAAAAAAAAAAAGAGAGAAGAAGAAGTGGCCCAGACCAGATATTGGCCTTAAACTACTATTCATGGGAGGCCCAAAAAACACTGTTGCTGCCCAAGCTGTGCCCAATGGCTTTTTTAACAGCTTTGTAGACTTTTGTTAATTTTTAGTAAAAAACAATAATAATTTTTTTTTTCCTTAAAAAACATTTTTGAATTTTTTTTGTATTTAATAGATTTTTTATATATTTTTAAAAAATATATTTTTTTAATTCTTCTAAATTAGCTTAAATAAAAATTAAGACAAGAAAATTCAAAGAAAAAAATTGATTTGTCGAGCATGAATAAAAATGAGAGCAAGAGCACAACATTCAATTATGTGTGAAAATCTAACAATACATAATCCAAATAACAATAATCACAACATCATCTCCTCCTTTTGTGAGATCAAATTCGAAATTGAAAAAATTTGTTTACACAAGGTAAACAATACACACCATCTCATTAGTTGAATCAATGAGAAAATCCCACTAAAAGTACAAAATGAACCAATAAAATGATATGTATTATTCATATGTGTGTGATTAAATTTGCACCCTTCTAAACTTGAACAAAACTGAAATACTAAGAACAACATGAGAATTGGGAAGTGGAAACATGTACTAGAGGAGTGCATAAATTGAAAATGCTTTTATATAATGAAAAAAAAAAATCTAGTTACGCAGCAGAATGAAATCACAAAATACTACACACCCCTTTCTCTTTGGCATAACTTCAATTTATTTCTGTTCAACTAACAACGTTGTCATCCAATCCTCTTCAAATACCCAACTTGCTTTGCACCTCCAAAATGGTCTTAGCCGAGTCCCTAAGTTTTTGCGCCTCCTCATCGGTAAGATGCACATTAGCCACACCCAATACCCCGCTCCGGCCAAGCTGTGCCGGCAAGCTCAAAAACACGTCACCGTCGATGCCGTAGAACCCTTTTGCAAGGACCGAGACAGGGTGGATACTCCTCTGGCCTCTAAGTATGGCTCGAGCAAGGCTAGCCACAGAGTACCCAATTGCCCATGATGTGTAACCTTTGAGACTTATGACCTCGTATGCACTTTCCACAACTTGTTTGTGAATTTTCTCCAAGGTTTCTTTTTCGTATGCGATTTGCTGTCTCTCCAGGAAGCTCAAGACTGGGACTCCCCCAACGCTGATGCTTGACCATAGCGCCACCGAGCTGTCACCGTGCTCCCCAACAATGTATGCCTAGTCATGCATGCAGCCATCACAAATTAGAATAATCTAGTATGCCATGAAGATTTAATTAACAAAAAATATACAAACACAAAAAATTTGCCACTTGGAGATTGAACTTGATGTGATGTGAGATATATTACCAATGAATCTAATCCATACAATTCAAATTTTGATTAAATTTTTTAGTAAATTTTAGGAGTTTGTAACATTGTTGTTTAATTAATTAGAATTAGAATGTTATGCGCACGCACACAATGGTACGTAGAAATTAAAGATTATTGTAACTGTTTATCACAAAAATCTTTTTTATTTTTTTTTTTTTAAAAAAAAAAGAGAAGAATGAAAAAATAAATCAAGGAGGAAAAACTAAACCAAAAAATTAAATTTTGAAATAAAAAATTTGAACAGTTATATAAGAGTAATTTAGAAATGAAAAATGTGTCACATAGGTGTTTTGCTAAGAAAATTGTATACTTTATACAGTAGAATAATTTTTTGTTGTCCATGAAATATAAGCACTCTTGGTTTCCGTCTCAAATATTAAATGAAAATGTACAATTAAATTCATAAATAAATGTGAAACTATGAGGACCAAAATAAAATCTCACTAATAATGTCATATATCCTAAAATTTATTTTGAATCTGTCTTAAAATTGTTTTTTATTGTTGTAAAAATGTTTGGCTTATTAAAAAATAAAATAATTATTTTTCGATCTCTCAATGAAACTATTTTCTTAGAATGTTGAATGGTATTTACAATGTACCTTCTTTTCATTTTTACCCAATCCAACATAAAATTCGATATTAGTATTTCATTTTGTATTAATTTTATTTTTATAAGCAATCCCTAAACGAAAAACATAGCTCTCCTTGCCGAGAAGTGACTAAGAGTTCGTTTAGAAATTAAATTTTTTATATATATATAAAAAAAAAAAAAGTGTTAAATATTAAAGAAAATAAATTGAGTATTAATTTTATTTTATTTTTTTAACTATTTTAAGTCATCGCCGGACCTAATAGCCAAACCAGTAATGAAAAAGTCACCTGAACATCCTGCGCGTTAACGTCAAGATGATCCGCAATCAAAAACCGAAACCTAGAAGAATCCAAATTAGTCCCCGACCCAATAACCCGATTGGAAGGAAACCCAGAAAGCTTCCACGCAATATACGTCAACACATCCACCGGGTTCGACACGATCATCAAAATCGTCTCCGGCGAGTACTTCACAATCTGTGGCACAATCTTCTCATACAGAGCCACGTTCCTCTGCAACAGGTTCAACCTAGACTCACCCGGGTTCTGTCTCGCTCCGGCAGTGACAATGCAAAGGTCCGACCCGGAAGTGACGGAGTAATCGACGGAAGCAAGGATGGTGGTGCGGGGGAGAAAGGCGGCGGCGTGCTGGAGGTCCAGCATCTCGCCACGTGGCTTGTCAGGATAGGCGTCGACGAGAGCGAGCTCGTCGGCTAGGCCTTGGGTTAGGACGGTTTGGGTTATGGCCATGCCGACGTTGCCGGCGCCGATGACGGAGATTTTGGTGTGGCGTTTGGTGGGGGATGGTGGAGATGTTTTTTGGATTGGTTTGAAGAAGGATTGGGCTATGTCTAGGCCTCCTGGACCGAATGATGAAGATGAAGCACTCTTCTGCATTGTGGTTTTGTTGTTAGAAATTGGAATTTACAAGTGTTTTTCTCTCACTGAAAGTTGGTGAGAGAGGGGGGGTCTGCAAGTTTTATAGGCACGGTGCAGGAGATTGAATCAGAACGTCATTAATGACGGAGTTTTTTTCACCATATATATAAATATATATAATATAATATATATAAATTATATGTATGTATAAAATAAATATTCAAATATTATAGAAATAATTTCTTTTTGGATAATCAAAATTTTTTAGTACAAAAAAAAAAAAAAAAAAGGAGGTGAGATGGTAGAAAAATAAGACACATATATCTTTTAGGAAAATTTACTCATAAATTTTATATGGGAGAATGTTGATCCAATTAGTCTTAAAAGTTTTTCTATGAACCAATTTATCTTTCTTTTTTTTAAAGTTATGTTTATTTGATTTGGTACCATTTGAGTTTAAGTGAAAGTCCTTTTGTGATTTATTTTTTAATTTTCTAATTCATTTTTGAAATGTAAATGGAAATGTAAGGTGTGAAATATTTTTTTTGAGGAGATTGATGGCTGGAGTGTTAGTTATCGAACGTTAAAATCTATATTTTTGCTAGTGTGATTTTTTGGTGTTACATTAGAGTGTTATATTATAGTGCTACGTTTGAAAAAAATATACTAAGGAGTTTTTGTATGTTACACTGATTGGAGTGTTACTTTGAAAAAAAAATACACTAAGATTTTTTTTTTTTTATAAATGTTACGTTGTTACGCTTGAGAAAAGTACACTAAAGAGTTTATTAATATGTTACATTAGAGTGTTACATTTAGAAAAATATATATAAAAGAGTTTTTTTGAAATATTACGTTATTACGTTTGAGAAAAGCACACTAAGAAATTTTTTAATATGTTACATTGAAGTGTTATGTTTAGAAAAAAAATATATTAAAGAGTTTTTGTGTGTTACATTGATTGGAATGTTATATTTGAGTAGGGCTGGGCATAAAGTTATCCGAACCACCCAACCAGCCCAACGTGAACCAATCCGCATACAAATGGGCGGTTTCGCAGACACAATGCAGGTGGACGCGGTTTGGAATATGGTATGATTGCGGGTTGTGGGCGGGTTGCAAATTTAACCCACACCTGCAAGAACCCGCCCGCACTTAGATTTTTTATTATTATTTTAACCTAGACCGTTGTTATTTTATTATTACATTTTGGATGAATGTAAAAGTTAATGAAGAATTACTTTTAGGTAAACTTAGGATTTTGAATGATTTTATTTTAATTGTATTGTTAGATAATAGATAATGAATGAGATTGACGATCTAGTTTACGATTTTGAAAAATGTGCTTGTATTAGTTTATGATTTAATTTAAAAGTTTAGGAATTTGAATGATTTATTTGTGTTATAAATTGATTTTGCTGTATTTTAATTTATTAATTATTAATGTTGGAGCATTTTAAAAAATGAGAGGAAAATGGTCCAAAATAAATATTTGCAAAATGGGAAAAAAAAGCTCCAAAATAAATTTTTAAAGAAAAAAGTTCAATCCGCAAATCGTCCGCACATCCGCGAATCCTATTTGCATAAACCGCAACCCGCACTGCGGGCAATTGCTGTTGAATTTTTCCCAAATCGCATACATACGGGTGGGTCCAAACCGATCCGCAAACCATCCAAAACCGAACCGCAACCACCCCTATATTTGAGAAAAATACGTTTTTTTAATGTATTATATTAGAATATTACATTTTCTGAGTATTACATTGAAGTGTTATATTTAGAAAAAGTACACTGAAGAGTTTTTTTGAAATGTTACGTTTAGTAATTTTAATATTATGAAAAAAATTTATATTTGTCCCTCAACACATAACACGCATGCGTTTATATTTGGTCTTTAATATAATTCACACTATAATGAGACCTTTGAGTTCATAAAAAAAAGATCTAACCGTCCATAAAATTACTATTTAAGATTTATTGATATTCTACCCTATTTTTATACTAATATATTATTTTATTAATTAAGATATATATTTTAAAACAGTAATAATTTAGACTCTCACAAAACATAACTCTCACGCACTTGTGATTGGTCCAAATAAAAAAAAGAAAGAAAAAAAATAATACAAATACATCATTGGTCCATATTATTGCGGAGGTGATGAGAGTCTCCCCAAAAGTGATTTCAAACATTTTCCATTTTAAAAATAATATGACAAACAAATTTTGTACAAAAATAAAAAAAGTCAGGACTCCTATAGTCTTTCTCCTAATTTCAAATTTCATCCCTGGCGGTGGAGGCCAAATGGGAAGGGGCAGTCTGGTTAGGTAACATTGAGAATTAGTTATTTCAACGGTCAACAAATCGCACCTGTACTCAGCAATGTTACGAATTCTTAAAATATTATCAAAATTTTTACATAATATTAGTTTGATTTGTAAAACTAATAGCGAGGGGATTAATAATTCATGAGATTAATATAAGATTGGTTATCTAACTGAATTAGTGAAACATATAATTCATTTGGAAATATATAATTCCAATTACATATATGTTTTGCGTTATTAATTGTAAAATTAAAAAATTTATCAATTTTGTTAAATAGATTGGTTATTGAAATCTAATTTGAATAATAAAATTTGTAATCAAACAATGAAAGGTAAATTCTATAAATTAATAATCTCAATCTTACAAAGCCTCCGTTTGGGAAGTGGGTTGGCTTTTTGACTTTTTTAGCTATTTTAGCCTAGGGCGAAAAAGCCTGATTTGGGAAGGGTTTTTGGCTTTTTTAACTTTTTTTGTGAGAGAAAGAATATAATGATTATGAATTAGATGTGATGTTTTATCTTATTGGATTAAAATAACCTATTTTATCTTATATGACTATTTTAGTCCAAATCTTACTTCCCAGACGGAGGTAAATTATAGTCCACACAATCAAATAAGTCAGAATATAATATAGGGGAAATTTCAATATAATGGGATAGACCAAAAAAATATAAAAAACATGTTAGATGCAAATGATTATGTGATGCTGTGAGGTGCAAGCATGCACCCTTTCATATTTGTGTTAAAAAAAGAAAAGAAAAATTGTCCCACTAAACTGTAATTCTTCTTATAATATAAAATGTACACCACCGCCATATGAGACCCCGCTCAAGTGATTGTTATGTACAATTTTTATTAAAGTTTTTGAAGTAACATCTTTTTTTTTAATGACGAGTATATTGTCTTACCAATCAAGAATCAAGATGATTGTTTTAAAAGAAGGTATGCAAGTTGGTCCGGTTACATTTGAGATAAAATCATTAATTAAAGCATTATTGATTAATTGGAAGACAAAAAAAATTAACCTGAATCTACCTATGATTAAAATCAGATGAGTTGGTTGAATATTTTGATAATTTAAAATCAGTGATTTAAATTTATTTTTTATTCAAATATTCTAACACAAAATTTACAAATTAATCTAATGAATGATATTAATCAAAATCATATTTCACAAATCAATGTGATGTTTTGGAAAGTTGATAAAAAGTTGACTTTTTAATTTTTTTTGTGACAGTAGAAAGGTGATATAACCTAAAAAAATCAAAAAGTCAAAAAATTAGTTTTTTACTATGTTGCCAAAATACCCCAATATATATAACAATTAAAGTAGGGAGAAATTAGAGAAGTGCTTCCGACCCCCAGTGACGTGGACTTCCCCCATTCGCTGAAAACAAAAAAAAAAAAAAAATTTATTTTTGGCCAATCAATGGGCGACACGCACGACCCCCCAGTACCCCTACTGGGGGTCGAAAGCTTTATTGGAGAAATTATATGATAAAAGTTGACATAATGAATAATGATTGATAAAAGAATATGATCCCATGATACCTTAGAATTATTGTATAATTCTCCTAAATTTAGTAGTAACAAGTGAAAGTTCAGTGAATTTATAAACAAGTTGACAAATATAAAATAATAAGTTTATTAATTTTTTTCATATTTATAATCCTCTCACTTTTTCATACTCTACGAAATTATTTGACGCGGTAGAGTTAACGAGTTAGGGGAGCATTGGATTTTTATGTTCCGCTGGCACTAAATCAGAGCCTTTTTAGGGTTCTAGAGTGTGAGCCTTGTAGGTGGCAACGTGTTGTTGGGGAACATTCCTTACCGTCTTTGACAAGAATCCTCGATATTTTCCGCCTTTTTTTTTTTCTTTTTTTAACACCGATTTTTTCCGTTTTCTTGTTCGGCAATTTATGCAGTCTATCAACCATCGTCTAGAGCGGATTGAACAATGTTATTGATGGTTCTTTTTTTAAAATTGATCAAAAGTCGATTTTTTTTTATTTTATAAAAACGTAAAAAAAATAGAAACATAATTTGACTCAAAATAGATTAAAAATCTTTCACTTTTAGTCAAATTCTCAAATTGGCCCTACATTGTGATGGGTCTAATTTTGAGCCTATTTTAATGATATAAATCTTTTAGGGGCACTTTTTCATAGATTATTTTTTTTACCTACTTATGTTTCATTTAGTTCATATTATTTTCACATGCTTCAATAAGTTTTATGAGTGACATAATTTTCAAAATATCACTAATAATATTCATATTTACAGTGTGAATGTTCACAACGTCAATGTAAATATTCACACCATCAATGTGAATGTTAACATATCAATGTAAATATTCACATTATAAAATATAAATGTTCGTATCACTAAATTGCTAACCGTTCAAAAAATATTTGTAAGGGTAGAAATGTCCATAAAATATCTTAAATATGATAGTTAGAATTTGATAGATCAAATGTCCAAAAAATAGGACTTATTAGAATATAAAAATATCTTATGGACTAATTAGAATACAAACACTTTGAAAATGATTTTCTAATAAATTTCCCAATCTTTTAATATGTATAGCTCGTCAAGTATATTATTGGGTAAATTACACTTTACCCCCTAAAGTTTCATCCATTTTTCACTTTAACCCTTTAAGTTTGATTTTTCTCACTTTGACCTTTTATGTTTATAATTCTTCTCACTTTGGTCCTTCATGTTTGCAATACTTTCCACTTTAGCTCTTTAAGTTTAATTTTTTCTCACTTTGGTCCTTCATATTTGTAATCCTTCCCACTTTAGCCTTTCATGTTTGCAATCTTTCCCATTTTACTCGTAAACTAACTTTCATCCAAAAAGTAACATAATTTGTCACATCACTAACACATGAACTCCATATGTGATATAAAAAATTCACTAAAAGATGCAAAAAATTAAAATTAAAATTCTTTTTAGTCTTTAGTGAACTTTTTTTTCAAATTTATTCATAAACATTATTATATTATAGATGCATCTAGATTAGATGCATCTAAAAAAATAAAAACAAATTTAACTTTAAAAAAAAAAGAAAAAAATTCACTAAAGACGAAAAAAATGATAGTAAATTTTTCATTTTAGAATTAACAATATAAGTGTTTGAGTAAATATATTTTCATTTTTTTCGTTTTTAATAAACTTTTTTCTTTTTTTAGTTAAATTTGTTTTTATTTTTTTAGCTGCATCTAATCTAGATGCATCTATAATGTAATAATGTTTATAAATAAATTTGAAAAAAAAAAAAATTCACTAAAGACTAAAAAATTTCAATTTTTGTGTTTTTTATTTTTTATTTTTTTGCATCTTTAGTGATTTTTTTACATCACACATGGAGCTGATGTGTTAGTGATGTAGCAAATTCTGTTAGTTTTTTGGATGGAAGTTAGTTTAGGAATAAAGTGGGAAGAATTACAAATATGAAAGGCTAAAGTGGGATGGATTGCAAACATGAAGGGCTAAAGTGTGAAGAATTAAACTTAAAAGGCCAAAATGGAAAGGATTGCAAATATGAAGGGCCAAAGTGAGAAAAATTTAACTTAAAGGGTCAAAGTGAGAAATAGGTGAAACTTTAGGGGACAAAGTGTAATTTACCCTTATTCTTATAAAAAAATTATGTTGATCAGACATTGATAGTTATTTGATCATAATACATTTGTTTCAACAACAATGATTCATATCACTAAAAAAAAGACCACTAATAGCACTAATGCATTACTAAAATAAAAAAATAAGGCATAGCTGCTACATCATCAGTGGTGCTATTAGAGCACCACTTTTAGTGCTCTCAACCATTTTTCTTGTTTCAATGACAATTATGATTTTAAAATAAATCGCAGCCACAAATGTAAGTTAATCAAATGACTATCAATGTCAAATTAATATGATTTTTTACGGAGATGATATATTCGACTACACATTAAATAATTTAGATTATCGAGATGGATCCGAAGTTTGGGCCACAACAACCCGACACACACTGTCCAAATCGTTTCTAAACTGGAGAGGAATTGAACCCTTTTACAAAAATATTAGATAGTTCCAAAAAAAAAAAATTTATCAAACAATTTACACAATAGTTAATGTATTGCATAAAATATTTGATATTTTTTTTTGGAATCCCTATTAATGCACTTTTCTTCAATGTTCTTGTGATTATTATAACAAACATATAAGATAGAAAAATATTTATCAATAGGTGTGTATGGGGAGCAAATATCCGAGATTGCCCGTACTCTTCGCGTCCAAGCTTCGCTTGGTTCCGATTAACCTGTGAACACAACAGCGGTGAGTTACCTGGCGGTGTGTTGCCAGAAAACCCCTCCGACGATCAAGTTAGCACACCTTTTAGAGAGAGAAAGGAGAGAGAGTTTACAATGTGGTCGTTCAGTTTTTTCACCATCAGATGTTCCACGCCCAGCATGGGGGGCACAGTCATGTTTAAAATACCTTCTGTGCGTGCCTCTACGTCCATTCGCCTTTTGACGCGTGAACCTGCTCTCCTATCCTACTTTTTCACGTGTTAGCGCAAATACAGCTAAACACCACCTAACCAAACCGCCAAACGGCGTTGGCGCGAACGAATAACCCGGCGGCGCTGCACCATCTTCCTTCGACCATATTACTTTCGAGACATGCATTGCTCTGAACCGAGCTTCGTTATGACCGAGCTTAGTAGTCCTCCGTTATGACAGAGCTCTTGCTCGGTTGGACTGGTTTGCGGAGGATCTTACCAGCCGATCTCAACAAGCAAATAACGCGAACCGGGCTGGCAGAACGAAATTACCCCGGCCAAATCGGACAAGGGCTTTAACTGAGCGCACTGCCCTTGGGTTGGCCCAACCCAGCTCGGCCCAAATATGCTTGGTCCAATTTTAGCCTGGTCATTATCATGGCCCAAAGCCAGATTATGAAATCTCCCTCTCAATTTTAAAGAGTAAATTTTAAAGAGTCTGTGATAGCAATCTTAGAAACTATTAATAACAAATATAAAATATTTTCAAAATAACATATTTATGATTTCAAAACACATAAAAATCAAATTAAAAAAAAAAATGTTTAGGTTGTCAAAGAAAGTGAATAAACAGAGGCAAGAAAGATGGTAAATTATTTTCAAAATGAGAACACACAATTTTTCCGCCTTAAAATTTTGAAAAATGATTGTTTCTTAGAAACAAAAAATAATTCTCAAATATGATTTGATTTCGATTTCTATTTTCAAACTGGAAAAAAAAAACAAAAAAAAACAAAAAAACAAACAAACATAACCTGAATTTTTTAACACATAAAATGACATTTGTAGCTTAAGTTCATAATTAGGTTGTCTTTAAAATTGATTATTTTAATTAATTTTTACAAAAAGACGTATGGAAAAAAAAAATAAAAAAGAATTAATTTTTAATACTCTCTCCGTTTTAAAATATTAGTCATTTATTCTATTTTTTACTATCTCAAAATATTAGTCCCTTTTTAAAAATTAAGGAATAAAATAATATTAATTTATTATTTTGCCCTCATTTTAAATTCATTAATAACACAAAAAGTATAATTATGACAATTGATATTCTCAAAAAAAATGTATTATTAAAGGGTAATTTTGAAAAATTAATATTTTTAAAATATAATAATTATACTATAAAAAAAATAGATTTCTTAAAAAGGACCATTATTTTGAAATGGAATGAGTAATAATTTTTTGGGCAAATTAATTACACCTCCCTTGAGATTTAGCTAAAATACAAATTCTCCCTAAGATTTTAGAAATTATATTCCGCCTCCCGAGGTTTATATTCGTATAATAATTTAACCCCTACCGTTAACTAAACGTTAAGAATAGTTAGCTGACATCACCAAAATATTAATTGATGGACGATATTACCCCTGTTGAAATCCTTTTGATAAATCAACATAATTTACAAAAGAAGTACGTTAGATGGAAAAAAAAATTAAGTTTTTGGAACCATGTTTGATTTGTTGTTTATACAAATTTTTTTAAAAAAATTTAAAAATAAATTTCTAAAAATCAAACCAAACATATTCTAAGAATTTTTTGACAAGCCATTTCTTATGTTTTAAACTTATTTAATTATTTGTTAATTTTATAATATTTTCATCATCTAACACTACAACATATAAGAGTTTTAGAGATCAATTTTTTTAATCTCTAAAAGTGAAAATTTTGTTGTAAAAGACATTTAGGGACTAATTTTTATCGTTGTGAGGATAGTCGCTAAAAGGTCGTCCTAAAAAGTCAAAAATAAGGCTTTTAGCGATAAATTTTTGAAAAATGTCAATAATAAATAGACTTTTAGGGATAAAATAATTTGGTCTCAAAATGGTTTATTTTTTGAGACAAAAAATTTGATACCAAAAAGATAATAATTAATTATTAATGTTCAATTTTCGTTACTAAAAATATAATGACACTTTTCGCAAAAAAAAATATTTGGTTCCCTAAAAATAATTTTGTCCCTAAATTTTGGTCTCTAAAACCTTAATTTTTTATAGTGTGATAAGTGTTTTTCTATTTTAATTTTACATTTCATACCTTATTTAAAAATGATAATTTAACTAAGCCTGATGGGAGAATATGTAATTTAATTAAATCTCAAGGAAAATCTGTAATTTATCTAAACCTCAATGGGGTGTAGATAATTTGCCCTTATTTGTCAAAAGACATTTTAATCAATTTATGATATCCGTTAACAGTATTAATTGTAATGAAATGAGATGTAATTTTTAAAATTTCAAGAGAGAATCTATAATTTCGTTAAATTTTAAGGGAGGTATAGATAATTCATCCTAATTTTTTTTAAACTTTTGACCAAAATAATAGGTTCCTAGTATAGCCTAGCGAAGAAAAAAAAAAAAAAAAGGTGCTAAAAAGTAAAATCTCGTGTAAACTTTCAACGACTGGAAATACCAAACCTCATAATTTTCCATGGAAAATTGAGCAGCCTTGTTTGTTCGTTGTCAATATTGGATGTATGTTTAGACTTTTCTCGCTCTTGTTCTACTTTTCACAATAGTACTAAAAATGCTGGTTTCAATGGGGGTCACACCTAGAAAATGGGCGTACCAAACTGTAGGCGTGATGCCGCGGTTTTAAAAGAAATATTTCAATGGGAGAGATTTTGTTGATTGTTGAATCTGACAATTAATGTTTAAAAATTCGAATTGACTGATTAAAATTAATCTCGATTTTAGTCTAGATACACCTCATAAAACTATACACGATTAAAAACTAGTTTAAAATAGCAAAAATCAGTCCATTGCTAAATTTGTTTTATGTTATTTCGCTAACAATTTTCTCAGTGTCTTCCCCATGCATAAAAACTGTTTTTGTGATTTTTAGCAGCGCTTTACGCCTCAATTGAAGACTGGCTAGGGTTTGTTTGGAAGAATTTTTTTAGCTTGATTTTTTGACTTTTTGACTAATTTAACCTGGCTAACTTGACTCCATTTGGGGAGAACTTTTTGACTTTTTTTGTTTTTGTGAGAGAAAAAGTAAAATAATTATGGTTTGGATGTGAAATTTTACCTTATTAACTTATTTAGCTTATTTTATCTTTTTATACTTTTTTAATCCCAACTAACTTCCCAAACGGGGACTATGTTTGTTGAAACAAGTGAAAAAAGTTTCATCTACTTGAGTTAGACTTGATCGTTAATGAAAAATTAACAATGAATTGATTAAGATTGACTGTTCTACATAAATTAAGATTAGAATTCTCTACAATAATACTTGTTGCTGTAGTTTAAGTAAGTTGTTTAAGCCTAGAGCACAATTAATGGTGGTTCAAGTCCAAATCACAATACAAAACTATTGTAAAGATATTATTGCGGAGAATCTTATTCCCATAAATTGAACTCATTTGATTCCTAATAGGTAAATTGCACTTGTAGTCTATAGCTCATTTTGAGAAGTGGGTTAAAAGCTATTTCCCAGCTTTTAAGCCACTTCTTTCTTTCACAAAAAAGTCAAAAAAATAAAAAAAACAGTTTTTAACTATCTTTTCAAAACACACTTATGTAATTTTCAACTCAAGTAAATATTCTAACAGAAGGATAAACAAATGCACTCACGATCGACATCAATATTCTGAATCACAATCTTTTAATTTTGAAAGAGTTGAGGGAAGAGATGGGATTAGAGTTTTGTAATTTTAAAAAGGAGGCTATAAAAAAAAATTACTCAAAAAGTATTTTCAAATTTCCAATAAGGTAGAGAGACTACATTCCTAATGGCTGCATTTGTTTTCTGATTTGGGTGATAATGGTACTATATTCTGGTGTTTTTCTTGGAAATCTTTTGATGTTTGGATTGGTGTTTTTGCCATTTTTGGAGTGTTGAGCTTTACTGGGAATGTGATTTTATTGCTTTGGTTTGTACGTAGCCAACTTCTTGTGTATCTGTTGCTTTGTTTGTGGGCCTTTTTTTGGTTTGGGCCCATACTTTTAGTTGGAATTGGGGAATATCCCAGTAGGACGGAATGTTTTCGTCCGAGAAAAATACAATTCAATTGTATCTTCTCAAAATAATTACTGATCGATGAAAAAAGTAGAAGTTTTTAATTATTAAAGTTTAAAAAATTTATTACTGATTTGAAATTTTTTTTTAAAACTTATACTGAATTATTATTTCTATTTCTCTTTTTCTTTTTCTTTTTGA
Organism: Camellia japonica; assembly: GCA_030407325.1. Taxonomy (NCBI): domain Eukaryota; kingdom Viridiplantae; phylum Streptophyta; class Magnoliopsida; order Ericales; family Theaceae; genus Camellia; species Camellia japonica. The sequence goes on along the minus strand of JAPPVO010000007.1, from coordinate 15,493,899 downwards.
AAGCAACTCAACAATGTTATTTATTTCAATTACTATCTTCTATCACTCTTTTCTCTTATTTTCAACACAAGTTTTAAACTTGTTTTTGTTACTGATTTTACTAAAACTAAAAATATTTAAAAGAATATTTGAGGCTTTTAAAAAAAAAAAAACTCTATTAACTCAACTCACAATGATTTGTCATGCTAAGTGTCGATTTTAATTTGTCACACATTTAATAGGTAAATTACACTTTACCTTTTTTTATATTTGACAATTTTCTCGCTTTAATCTTTATTATTTTTTCTTTCCCTATTTTGGCCCTTCATATTTCAATATATATATATATATATATATATATATATATATATATTTTTAATTTACTCAAAAAATCAAACAAGAAAATCACACATTAATAGTCTCGTGACATAAAAATATTTTATTATCAACAATATTACGAATTCAAGCTTAATTATTCAAAAATTATCCAGAATTATCATCTTATAGTTCAAATTTATTCTACATGTAGATCTCACACTATACAAATTTAATATTCACCACATAATCACCCCACCTAAAAAAATCTAGATGATTTAATTTGGATTAGCAAGCTTTTTATTTTATTTTATATAACTCACAAATCTAATATAAATTAAAATTTTATTATAATAATATATTTTTTATATTATGTAACAACTAACGTAATATTTTTCGTCTAATTTTAAATAGAAGTTAATTTTAAAAATAAATTTTAAAACCTAACGAGTGAGTTAAAAGTCACTTCTCAAATTTTAACCCACTTCCCACTCTCACCAAAACAAAAAAAAACTAAAAAAACAATTTTTAACTACCTTCCTATAACACCCCAACATTTAAATAAAATAACTCAAGGACTAAAATATAAAAAAATGGCAAAACAAAAGGGCCAAATTTACCTCGCAGCCGCACTTGATTGGTGATGGGAGGAGAGAGCGAAGCAGAGCGAGGCAAAAAAATGGAGGAGGAACTGGCGGAGCTAGAGAGACTACAAGCTCGACTCCTCCACCGAATCACAGAGTTTGAGCTCTCTCATTTGCCCCAACACTTCTCCGACTCCCTCTCCGTTTCCTCTCCCCCTGAAAACCTCAACGCCGCCGCCATCGCCGCCTCCGCAGCCACCGAAGCCCGCCTCTCCGCCATCCTTCGCAGCAATGGCGTACGAGACTTTTCCTTCAAGCGAGTCCCCTTCGATTACTACGATTTTAGTGTCGAAGCCCGACGAGACATACTCGGTGGCTATTCCATCGATCATCTCTGCAAAAGCATTGTCCTGGTAATTCCAATCTTATATGCATTAATGTACCTGCATTGCTTAGATCTGTTTAATTGGAGCAGTGGCCCTAGGTTTTCTGATTTTGATTCTATGAATGTTGGATCATCTCCATTTTGAGCCTTATTGATTTGATTGAACAGAATGTATGGAACATTAGTTTAGTTAAAGTTAGGGTTAGCTATGAGGGGATAGAGAGAAGCTCTCAACTCTAGAGAGAAATTCCTTAAGCTCCAGTAACACTCCTTTTTGTTTCGGCAAAAAACATTTTCTGTTGCATACTTGAAACTAAGGTTATATTATTAGTGGTGGCGGTGGTAGTGTTCTGGCATTGGTAAGATTTTAGTCTAAAAAATGTTTTTCATCTTTCAAAAAGTTATATTAGTGGCGGGGGTAAGATTTAAAAAGTGATATTTTCCTCAAAATATGCTTATTTTCCGTTATACCAAACACCCAAACAAATGGAGTGTAAATATTGAATATGACAGTGATATCAACTGTCAATCGGAAATTTTAAATTGCAGCAATGGAGTTAGATGATTGGGATAATGGAAGATAAAAAAATTAACGTAGAATGGTGTCACTAGTATGCTCAATAATTTTTCCTTGGCTCCTGGATGCATAATATTGCTTATTATTTGGATGCTTATTTTAACTCTCTCTATTTATTAGTGTGCCCCAGCTACACTTGGGTATTTAACCTAGAACTTCGAAAGATTCTGGTAAAAGGCATATGGGAACAAAATGGTGCCAAAAGTTGTTGCTTGGTTTTGTATGGATTTGGGAGTGGGAGAGTGTTGAGGATCCTATCCCAGATAGCTCAGCTATCTCAGCTAGCTTAGGCTGCAGAAGCAGCTTCAACTCCAGCTCCAAGAACCAGCTTCACCTGCAACTGCAACTGCAACCACAGCTTCAAGCTCAGCTCAGATATTATAGTTAGATATTTAGATAGATATTTGTAGAATTAGTTAGAAGTTAGTTGTAGTGTTTGTTAGATTCATTGTATATAAATATGGGTGATTGTAGAATATTGGAGTTTGGTTAATAATGAATGAAAGAGGATGAAGTTCAAAACTTCTTTATGGTATCAGAGCTCTCTACTCTAATGAGCAACTGATCCATGGCGTCTTCTCTTTCTTCTTCTCTTCCTTCGAATCTCACTTTACTAATCTCTAATCTGTCATCCTTTGTAACTGTCAAGCTTGATGGCACAAACTTCATCATCTGGCAATCTCAGATTTCCAATATTCTTCGAGCAACCAACCTTCTTGGTTATGTTGATGGACCAGTCACATGTCCTTCCTCTACAATCATTGATTCAATAGGTAGTTCCATTCCTAATCCAAAATTTTTTCAATGGACCTTGATTGATGCACATCTGCTAAATTACATCACTGCAACTCTTACACCATTGATCTATCCATCTGTTCTTCAATTTCATCACTGTTCTGAGGTATGGACATCTCTGCAAACACGATTTACCACTCTCTCGTTCACATATACATCAACTGAAAAATAAATTGAATAGCGTTGCTAAGAAATCTGATACAATGGAGGAATATTTGTCCAAAATCAAGGCCATAGTCAGTCAGTTAGCTTTGGCTTCTGTCATTATTGATGATGAAGATCTAGTCCTCATTACTCTGAATGGTCTTCCTTCTGAGTATGATGCTTTTTCAACTACAATTCGTGCTCGACCAGAAGTGATTACTATGGATAATCTCTCCTCCTTACTATGTTCTAAGGATCTTCATTTAGATTCTAAGAGTAAAAAATCTGCAGAACCAACTGTAGCTTTTTCTACAGTTAAAGGATCTGATAATTCCAGAACTCAGCCTTTCAATCAATCTCGTGGTCGGTTTTATACTCGCGGTGGCCGAGGTGGTTGTAATCAAGGATCTTACAAAGGTTATGGATACAGAGGGTATAGAGGATCTTACAGAGGTTCTGGTGGAAGATTTCCTTCATCTCGAGGCCAAGGAAGAGTTTCTACTCAGTTTTGTCAGATTTGTGGTGGCTCTAGTCATTTAGCTTTAGACTGTTGGCATCGTATGGATCCACAATTTCAGTCTTCGTCCCAGTCACAATCACACTTTCAGTCTCAGTCTATGCCAACACACAATTTCAGTTCATCACAACAACCAAGAGCTTTTGTCACTGCCTCATATACTTCCAGTTCTCCATCATCATCTTCTGCTTCAGGTCCTTGGTACTTGGATTCTGCAGCTATAGATCACATGACAAATGATCTTAGCCATCTCAATTGTTATCAGCCCTATCAAGGCTCCGAGCAGATTACTATAGGAGATGGTACTTCTATTCATATTCAACACACTAGTAAAGGTCTTCTTCCCACACCTCATCATCTCTTTAAGCTTAACAATGTGCTTCATACAGATTCTTTATCATCCAATCTTATCTCTGTTCGAAAATTGGCTCAGGATAACAATTGCATTATCAACTTTGATGATACTCATTTTGTGATTCAGGACAAGTTTACGAAGATAATTCTTCACAAAGGCTCTAACCTTCATGGCTTGTACCATTTCTTTTCCACTACTGCTTCAACTGCTTCTACTCCTATTGCTGAAGCATCACACACCAGTTTAGCTTCACAAGTGCATTCTAGTTCCTCTGCTACTGCTAGTACTGTCTAGCATCATCGATTAGGTCATCCTAGCAGTTTGAAATTCAAGCATCTTAGGCCTCATTTACATCTTAAGAATTCTGCTTCAATTCATCTTCAAGACTCTGTTGATTGTTGTGTTGCAAAGAATCATCGATTGCCTTTTTCATTGTCTAATTCCATTGTCAATAAACCTCTTGCTTTAATACATAGTGATGTTTGGGATCTCTTTTCTTCCACTTCTGGTTACAAATATTATGTTCTTTTTGTGGATGATTTTAGTAGATTCACTTGGTTGTATCCTTTAGCTTACAAGAGTGAAGTGTATGATAAGTTTCTTGAGTTCAAAGCTTATGCAGAAAAACAATTTTCTACCTCTCTAAAGATTTTTAGAATTGATGGTGAACTCTTGTGTTCCTCTCCATTATTGGTTTGATGCCATTGCTTGTGCCACTTATCTTATCAATCGATTGCCTTCTTCCAAACTGGCATACAAGACTCCTTTTGAAATTCTCTTTCACAGCATCCCAGATTTTTCTGTTATTAGGGGGTTTGGTTGTCAGTGTTTCCCTTGGCTTAAACCTTAAATCTCTACAAAATTGCAATCTAAATCTGTTGAGTGTGTATTCTTAGGCTATCATTCATTTGCTAAGGGTTATAGGTGTCTTGATCCCCAAACTGGGACCATTTATCTTTCCAGACATGTGGTATTCAATGAGCAAAAATTTCCTTTTGCTTCCTTGTCTTCTTCTTCTTCCTCCTCATCTCAGTTGCCTTGTCTTCAGTCTTTCTTCTGGGATTCTCCATCTCCTGCTCCCTCTACTTCTTTATCTCCTTCTTTTTCTTCTCCTCTCAGCAGTACTTTTGCTGCATCTGTTAGTCCTTCTTCATCCCACCCTTCTCTGCCTTTTATTACTTCACCACTTTAGCCTTCTATTCCTATTCACTCTATCTCTATTCAATTACCTATTCCTGCTACCTCTAGTTCTGTTCCCTCTATTCCTCCAGTCACTAATTGCCATCTTGTGGTTACTAGATCTAAAACTGCCTTGTCCACTGTTAAGGCATCTCTTGCATATTCTGATATTGAGCCTCCCACTCATAAGGAAGCATTGCTTACACCTCTTTGGAAACAAGCTATGATAGAAGAGTTTCAAGCTTTACAAACCCAAAAGACCTGGTCTCTGGTTCCACTTCCTCCTAGCAAGACTGCCATAGGTTGTGAGTGGGTGTTCAAAATCAAGCGCAATTCTGATGGGACAATTGCTAGGCATAAAGCTATATGGGTAGCAAAAGGATATCTCCAGCAAGAGGGAATTGATTTTCAGGAAACATTTAGCCCAGTTGCTAAATTACCAACCATTCGAATTCTTTTATGTCTTGCTCTTCATCACCATTGGCCTATTAAGCAATTAGACATCTCTAATGCTTTCCTTCATGGGGTCTTAGAGGAGGAGGTCTACATGATCCAACAACCAGGGTTTGAAACTAATGCCCAGTCTGTTTGCAAGTTCCATAAGGCTTTGTGTGGCCTTAAACAAGCACCAAGAGCATGGTACTCCACTTTCTCTTCTTTCCTCCTTTCTCAAGGGTTCAAGAACAGCAAATGTGACTCCTCTCTTTTTATTAAAAAGACTAGTTCTGTCTTTCTTGCTTTATTGGTCTATGTTGATGATATATTGGTTACTGGTAATGCTACTCATCATATTCAAGATCTTGTTACTCAAATGCATCAAGCCTTTTCTATGAAAGAGCTTGGTTCTATCTCCTATTTTCTTAGCATTTTAGTTGCTACTTCTGGTTCCACCACTGTTCTCTCTCAAGAGAAGTATGCTCAGGCAATGTTATCAGAGGCGCGCCTGAGCGCTAAGCGAGGCGAGGCGAGGATGTAGCGCTTCATACACACTGAGGCGAGGCGAAGGAGAAGCGCATGAAGCGAGGCTTAGGCGTTGAAGCGAGAGGCGATACGAAGCGACACTTCACCAGATTTTGCCTGATTTCAGTTTGAATGATCTGGGCCCTTCATTTGGATGACTTTTGTGCAATTTGTGGACCTGCGTTGCACCTTATAATTGCTTTCTACTAAATAAGAAGTCGAAACTCTAAGTTGACTTCGTTCCAGTTGACATTGAAAGGTATACCCTAAGTCGACTTCACCTGGGTCTTCTTCTTCCTTCTTCGGACATCGTTCCAGTCGATTATCAGAGGTGAGTTCCTGCTCTTCTTCTTCCTTTCTCCTTTCTTCCCTTCGTCCTCTCCTACTGCCGCTGATTCTTCATCTTCTTTTCTTCTTCCTTTCTTCATTTTTCTTTTCTTCTTCAAGAACACTGTCGGACACCCTTTTTTTTTTTTTTTTTTTTTTCCTGGTTATTTTAATTTGTTTAATTATTTTTCTGTGTTATTTTTTTTCCATCGGAAATTTTTTTCAATTGATTTGTTTAATTATTTTTCTGTGTTATTTTACAATTATTTTGCTGTGTTAATTGTATAATTATTTTGCTGAAAAAATTTCAATTAATTTTGCTGAAAAAATTTCAATTATTTTGCTGAAATTTTAATTATTTTGCTGAAAAAATTTCAATTAATTTTGCTGAAATTTTTTAATTATGTTGCTGAAATTTTAATTATTTTGCTAAAAAAATTTCGTTATGTTAAATTTCAAATTTCTTTATTTTAATTATTAATGCATACCCTACCCAGAAAGAAGAATTGACTGGAAAAAAAAAATGCATGATGGTTTTTGAAAATATTTATATTTTTGTTGGATATGGATATTTAGTATTTGGAATGATAAATGCATGATGGTTTTTAAAAATATTTATATTTTTGTCTATACTATTTATTTTAAAAAATTATCGTTTGTGGTCGCTTCGCCTCGCCTCGTCGCCTCGCGCTTAGGCGTTAGGAGACCTTGTCGCCTCGGTTCGCTTTTCGCCTTAAAAAACACTGTGCTCAGGACATACTTACTAAAGCTGGTATGTTGGATTGCAAGGCTTGCTCCTCTCCTATCTCTGCAAGCCTGGTCTGCCACCAAATTTAGATCAGCCCTTTGACAATCCATCTGTCTATATAAGCATAGTTGGAGCATTACAATATTTAACCATTACCAGACCTGATCTCTCATTTGCAGTGAATCAATTGTGTCAACATATGCATAATCTCACTGTTGGTCACTATGCTGGTGTTAAAAGATTACTTTGGTTCATTAAAGGCACTATCTCTCATGGTCTTACTTACACACCCAGCTCCTTTGATCTTCATGCTCACTCAGATTCCAATTGGGCTGGAGATGTAGTTGACAGAAAATCTGCCTCAAGCTATTGTGTATTTTTAGGTTCCAATCTCATTTCTTGGTCCTCTAAGAAGCAAGCCACTGTATCTAGATCATCTACTGAAGCAAAGTATAGATCTTTAGCTCACACAGCTGCAGAGCTTGCTTGGATTGGTATGTTACTTCAGGATTTTTGTATTGTTCCTCCTACAGCTCCTCTACTCTACTGTGACAATGTTTCTGCCATTGCTCTGGCTTCTAATCCAGTGTTCCATTCTAAGTCTAAACATATTGAAGTCGACTGTCACTTTGTTAGAGATCAAGTGCTAGCTAAAAGACTGGTGTTGCATTACTTACCAACCATTGATCAGTTGGCTGACATCTTCACTAAGCCTTTATCTGTCTCCAAATTCTTCTATCTTAAAGGCAAGCTTATGTCGGTTTCTCCCTCCTTCAGCTTGCGGGGGAATGTTGAGGATCCTATCCCAGATAGCTCAGCTATCTCAGCTAGCTTAGGCTGCAAAAGCAGTTTCAACTCCAGCTCCAAGAACCAGCTTCACCTGCAGCTCCAACCACAGCTTCAAGCTCAGCTTTGCTGAGTCATCAGCTCAGATATTATAGTTAGATATTTAGATAGATATTTGTAGAATTAATTACAAGTTAGTTGTAGTGTTTGTTAGATTGTTAGTTAGATTCATTGTATATAAATATGAGTGATTGTAGAATATTGGAGTTTGGTTAATGATGAATGAAAGAGGATGAAGTTCAAAACTTCTTTAGAGAGATATGAATAATATGATATTTTTTAATATGAGACAACTATGAATGATGATTAAACTGATAACAACACTGTTGTGCCAAACTTTGTTCTACTTTTTTCAATTTCCAAAACATCTAACTCTGTTTTATCTCAGTCCTTTGCCATCTGTAAGTTTGTGAAAAATGAAAATACTCTAATTAACCAAGTCCTGAACCATTCTTCTCATACTATGCAGGTCAATACTCAAGCCTCTTCTAATGTAACTGATTGTAGTGATCGAAACAATTCGAAGTATTATATTGTTGTGGTTCAGGTATCTCGTGTTTTGTTGAGGTCAATACCTAACCTGCTGCTTAAGCTATCTCAATGTTGAGCACTTTCTTTATTTGCAGTATACTGCTCGATTTAGTGCTGATACTGTGAAGAACTTTCTTTATTCACTCAACAACGGGAAGATACCAAAGAAGAAATTTAACTGTAAGTTAAATCCTTCTAAATAATCGGAAAATGTCTTAAAATTTCAAATTAGAAGTTTTACTGTTCAAATTACTAATGGAATGGTACATGCTAATCTCTTTAGAGATTTTGCAGCTGTTATACAGACCTGGACTAAATTTGCCAATTTTAGTGCAAACTGGGTTGGGTAAAGTTGGGCCGAATTCAAGTCGAGCTCAACCTAAAATATACATGTCTGCCAAGATCAAACTGGCATGATTTTGATTAACTATGCTTTCCCTGAGATCTAAATTATTAAGTATATGGCCTTTTCTATTAATGACAACTAAATTAGGTCATAATCAGAGTTCAAATGCAATTCTTGAGTCAAGTCTCTTTCAACTGCATTATCTGTTACTGTTATTTTACTTCTTTTTGTTGCCCTTTTCTTTTTGGTGTATTTATTGGATTTACCTTTCTATCCCTCTTCCTGGTCTGTGTGGATTCTTTTCTTTTGGGTATATACCCCATCCTATGAGGCAACCATTTATAGGTGTCAATATTGGGCTGAACTCACACCATCATCAGTTAGATGAAAATACCTAACCATAAATATGAACATGTAGATTTGGTTTATATTTGAACATAAGGTTTTATTAACAGCTTGATATTTTTATTACCTTAGCTGCATTTTTGTTGTTGTTGTTGTTGTTGTTTGTGATAAATAGGACATTTTGACACATTAATTTTGCCAACATGCTTGTATAGAAATGTGTTTAGAATGTCAAGGATGAAAAGCGAATTATAATTACCCTTAAGACAATAATAGTTTCACAAAAGTACATCCAATATGGTAAACATATAGCAAAATAGTGAAGGAGCCTACACAATAAATTACTTCAAGGGCTTCTGTTTATTTCTACATTCAACATGTGAAGGGTGATTTTCATTCTTTGAACTAGAAATTTATTTATATTTTCCTTTGAATTATTATTTTTTTTTTGTTACTCTGGTTTCTTAAGCTTAATATCTGAAGTCAGCAAAAGCAGCCTTGCAAAATAAAACAAAGAGAAAGCTAAGACCAGCCCAATTTTCATAGTGGCCATTTAATTAATTGGGCATAAGTTCAGATTAACTGTTTGGTAATTCTTTTCTTATGCTGCTAGCATGTGCCATGTGTCAAAAATATTCAGAGTTTGCTGCATTTACTGTTTGTTCACCATGATGTTTTCGTTTGCGGCTCTTAAATGAAAGGTGCATATTTCAATGCTTATGGAATTTTTTGGTTGCAACTTGTGAGGCGATAATAGTTGATATTGTTTATGCAGTGAGGCTTGCTCCAGAGGAGACATCATTGAAGTTGACAGGTTTTGGACACAATGCGGTGACCTGCATTGGCATGAATACAGACATTCCGGTAATTTCATTATTGTATTCAAATCTTTTAACAAAAGTTTTGACATCATATACAAAGTGTTTCACCTTTTGCACAGCACAATGCTAGGTCATCTTGGTTTAGAGGTCTCTTGTTGCATGTAGTATGGCTGGTTCTATCTTTGGAGCTTCTTTACTGATGTGTTCATACTGATTGATATAGATGACAAACCAACACTGGCTTGTCATGTCATGGAACCTTCACCCCAAAATCTGATCTTTTAAGCTTTACCTTTCCTGACATGCTTGACAATTTTAGAGCTTACATAAGGCCTTCTAGCATTACACACACATGCTTGCGGGACCATGTTTTTCAGACAGTACCACCTCATTGTCCTCTTTGGCTCGGTATTAGCTTGGACAAATAGGCCCTTCCAAGGTTTATTGTCTGGATCAGATTCCTATCCCTCTCTTGCTTACACAGCCCATGGCTGTTTATAAAGATGGATGCACAATTTTTATATATATATATATAAAATCTCATCACTCCTGTTCATGATTTGAATTCTGCCAACCATTATGCCAGCTGCTGGGTTGGCCCACTGTTCTAAAATATCAAGCCGGTCAAAATTCTAGTCTGGAACTTGAGCTGGGGATTTTATCCGGGTTCTTGGATTTAATGTAGTGATCCATTGCGTTCATCATTCAGTTTGATGATTTTTGTGATTTCTATTGCTATTAATAACCTTGCACTTTTAATTTGCCATTATAATGTTAGGGTCCTCAAATATTTTAAAATGATAATGTAATCAGACTAATAGTGTATGTTGAGCATTACATCTTGAAATTTTCGGTTTGGATACTAGTTGTGTCATTGTGTGTATATCAATTTCTCTTATATTTTACATCTGACTGCAAAAGTAATAAATGAAAGTAAAATGAGCTGAAGCTGGAAATTTGAACAATAATGGAGAAGAATGAGGTCTCATTTGGGAACCTGCTATTTTAGTAACTTTTTGATTTTTTGGTTAAAATGTGAGGTAAAAAAAATTAGTATGTTTGGAATGATTTTTTGGTTTTTTATGAAAATATGTGCAAAAAGTAGAGAGAAAGAAATCTTTGATTTTTTGGTATAAGTTGTTGGCTTTTTAGTTTTTTTAGTGACTTTTTGACTTTTAAGCTAAAATATTGAGTTGTCAAACGAGACCTAAGTGTATAGGAATTGATATGCATCTTACGAAACCTTTTTTTGGAACAACATATGCAGCTCATGATGAATTGCCAAGAGTTGAATACTTACTAACATTGTAATACTACAAAAGTCAACCGTCAGCATAGGATGTTTTCACTTAGATATTTTGAGAACCTAAAAAATTTTGGGAATGTGTGCATGTTTGCATGTGCATAGAGAAGGCATGATACAGCTGTAAATTGTAAATTACTGTGGAAGTATAAAAATTTCACGAAGTTGAAAGCAAGAACATTATCATTTCTCGAAGTATTTTTAATGGCAGATGTAACCTTGTTTGTGCACTTGCATACATGCGTAGGATAACATAATACTAGTGTAAAAGTATGTTGAAATTATTTGAAATATTGTGAAGTTGGAAAAAGTATTCTCATTTCTTAATCCAACTAAATCACAAACTAAAAATATACAGGAACCATTTCTTGAAAATAAATGAATGAATAAGTAAATGCTTGTGTAGGCAGGGACTACTTTTAAAAACTGGCCAATGCTAAAGAACAATCAACAATTGTATGATAGTATTTTGAAGTAAATGAGATTGAAAGATAGGCGCTATATTTAAACTTCTCTAATTATTTTGGCATCTGAAAATCCTGGCCAGGGCTATATTCACACACACAAGCCTATGAACATGCATATTAATAAGCACATTACATGGATAAACACAGAAGTGTTTATTTGCGTGCATCGAGTATAATTATGCGTATTATTGGCTGGTGTTGTTAACTATATGATGAATTGGTTCCAGGTGATTTTGGATGAAGCAATCACAAAGCTTAATCCTGATTTCTTTTGGCTGGGAGGCGGAGAGGTTTTTCTGAAGTTGGGAATCAGGACCTCTGAATTCATAAACTTTGTAAGACCTTTCATTGTTAGCTGTAGTTCTACCACTTGATTGCTCCAAATGATTCGTTAGTGAATTGCTTGTGGATTCTATGATTGCGGTGGAACTTGCCAACCTGATAATGCCAACAATTGCCATAATCACGGACTTTCTTTCTTCTTTTCTTTGGGATCCAGATTGAATTGTTAATGACCTATGGAATTTGAGTTTGCTTCACAAAATTTTCTTGTTTCTTGATAGATTAAAACAAAATGAAACTTTTATAATTCAATATCCTTTTTGTTTTTGGTGCTTCGCAATGACTTGAATGGAAAAAGGTGATTGATATTATACTTTGAATGGAATAAAGCCTGAGAATAGGCATTACATTGTTTTGATTTTAGAGTGAATTACACTAGCTGTCTTTATAATTTGAGACACGTGTTTTTTTAATCATTGACTTTTCAATTGTGATATATTTAATCTTGAATTTTGAATCTCGTTCCAAATAAAGACAATTGAAGACATTATTACTCCATTTGAAGGGTAAAGTTGTTAGGTTAATTTATATGTTGTTTGAAATATAATGTTTTTTTTTTTTAATGAATAATGTTGAAACTCTTTTTGTTATAAAGTTTTGTTTGGTTTGGTTTGGTTTTCAAAATCTATTTTTTTATAAAAATTCTAAGAAATTAAAATTTTAATTGGTGAAAAAAAATTAAAAACACATCATTTTTATATAATTTTCTTTTTTGGGTGGGTAGAAATTATATAGTATCCAAAAATATAGTACATGATAACTATCTAAAAATATCAACAAAAATAATTACCTATTACATGATCATTATCTAAATACATATTAAAAATTAATTTGGTAAAGAAATAAAAAAAAAATTAAAAATTTATTAGTTTTATATAACTTTATCTTTGGTGAGTAGAAATAATTTTTAAAAATTTAAAAATAATTTTTTGACATTTATTTTTGTGAAACTAGTTTATATTTTATCAAATTGGTAACTTTGTCTTTGAAATGAAACAATAATGTTTTCAATTATTCCTATTTGAAACGAGATTTAAAATTTAAAATCAAATATATTATAATTGAAAAATCAAGAACAAAGTGACTCAAAATATATCACTCCTAAGACTTCAAAATCTTTGGAGAGAGACAAGGTAAAAAAAATTAATCACTAAGCAGAGTAGGAAATCTTAGCAATTTTGTGTGTGAATTCCTAGTCGTAAACCCTATTTGACAAAGTGAATTCTCGCTCGAAGCTCCTAGAAGAAACCCCTTTCAAATTTTGGTGAAATCCACATCTAGAATTAAGAAAAATGATTTGTGCACACAATTTTTGTGGCACTAATGGCACTAATTTCTAATCTGGGTAACTGTTTTTTTTTTTTTCTTCTTTTCTTGCCTTATATGGAAATTAGTGCTATTAGTGCCACAAAAATTGTGTGCACAAATCAAAGTTGTAGAATTAATTTGTAATGGGACCCACAATTTTGTGGGCCAATGAGCCTCATGTGAAACTCTGTAAATGTCTATTTAACTATATGGTAAAAAAATTACTGTAGGACCGTGACTTAAAAGTGAAACCTTGATGGTTGTTTGGATTTTACCCATAAAATTTTCAGTCACCTATCTTGATATTAATGCACATTGAATGCAATGAACTTCATCTTTAATGTGATAAATACATATATATTAAAATTTACAGTTGATAGTTGCATTTTACTTGCTAGCCCTGCATATTTAGAAAATAATTCAGAAAAGTGTCAAGAATATGAAATGTTGATTAAATTCATTCAGAAAAGTGTCTATTAGAGCGTCTCCAACGCTGTACCTAATTTTTCATCAAATTTGAGTCAAAATTAACCCATTTCACCAAATCTCAAATCACCCACTCCAACGCTGCATCAAATTTAGTGGGGCGACCGGTTTGTCAACCGGTGGGTCGACCGGCCGGTTGACCGGTTTGCCAAAATTTATTTATTTTTTTTTTTTGAATTTTTTGAACTTTTTTTTGAACTTCTGAACTTTTTCGGGACGACCGGGTGGTCGACCGGCCGGTCGACCGGCCGGTTGACCGGTTAGGCAAATTTTTTTTTTTTTTTTTTAACGGTTTGAAGCTGAACTGTTTGAATCTTTTACTGGTTGACCGGGTGGTCAACCGGCCGGGCAACCGGTTGGTCAACCGGATCCTCTTTCCAACGGTCAGGAACAGTGTTTTGGTGAAATCAGTATTTTGTCGTCGATTTGATGAATTGTTTGATGAATTGTCAATTTGATATCAATTCTGATGAACCGTTGGAGCAGTAAATAGTGTCTTTTTCATCAAAATTTAAATTTGATATCAATTTTGATACACCGTTGGAGATGGTCTTACTTGCTATTGTAGAAATGAAAAAGGCTTCATTACTGTAGAGAGAGAGAGAGAGAGAGAGAGAGGCCTTTGAAGCAGTGGACATGTGAAGACCACAACAGTTGGGAACAACACAACTGAAAGTGCAAAAGACCAACATGTTCTATGAGTATCTACCTTCATTTAAGAGGAGACAAGTACATTTACAAGCTTGGGACGCACATCACGTTTTATGTTTCTTTATTCACAATCAAATTCATTGAACAACAACATTTTCCTACAAACAAACAAATATTCAAGGGACCTTAATCCATCGATCACCATATTCTACTACCTACATTTCTTCATTTGTTTGTAATAGGATATAGTAAACAAACTAATAGTGCAATAGTTGATATTTTGCTTACCATTTATGAATTTTTTACTGATTTTAAATAGTAGTATTGAGATATATATATTGGTATTAGTGATATAATCATATATCAGTCGATATTAGACAGTATTAATATTAACTCTAAGTCCAACAACAAAAAATAAAAAGTGCATATGGATGATGATTGGCCATCTAGGGTTCTCTGTATTGGTTTCTAGGGTTCTCAGTTATGAATAGGTGGTTTTCTATGAGGCTGTGCATAATCCATAACTACTATGTCTTCCACAGGGTCGTCTTCCTTAGAATGATTTACACTTTCCTCTGCATTTTGTGACGTAGAACTCAGCATCCATCGTGCTTGTCTCTTCCATTCCTGCACAAGAATTTACAGTTAGAGTGGGGGTAAAACGACTGGAAAAACCAGCAAACCATATACCAATTTAATCTTTATGGGCTAAGTTGGTTCGGTTCGATTTTGAGTGTAAAATGACCAACCCAAGATTGGACCATTATATATAGGGCATTGATTAGGACCCCCTTAAAACACCCACCCCCACAACCCCCTCACACACATGGAGGTTGGGGATTGGGTGAGAAGAAAAAAAAAAAAGTTGACCAATCAAAACTAAAGGGGTGACCCCAAAGGGGGTCTCAACCTTTATTTTATATATATATATTTTACACGATTTTATTTTTGTATATTGTCTATATATATATATTCTACTTCATAAATTTTTTTTTTCTATTTAATTGTATAAGTATTGAACCAAGGTTTTAACCATAGTTTATTCGGGTTGGTTCGGTCTCAAAAAATTGAAACTGATCAAGTCCAATTTGATTTTGGGTTCAACTCTAATTTGAACCAACTCAACCTCCGTCCACACTCCTATCAATAAAGTTTACAATATACATTTTTTATTTTTTAAATTTATAATCAGAAAGTGAAGAATAAGACAACAAGAAATTGCATCGCCCAAAAAAATTTTTAAAAAAATTTACAATCCTTATTTGCTTTGCTCTACTTCTATTTTGCATGCCAACAGGCACCATCTGCAGCCATATCCTCAACAAGGACCTGTTGAAGGAGATGGGCAACGATTCTCGGCCGTCACCACCCCCTACACATTAACTTCCTAACAACTACCTCACTCATCAGAAATGACCCCAAAAAAACAAAAAAACAAATAATTGAAATGAAAAATAATTTAGAAACATAATTTTTATGTTTAAATTTATTTGTAATGATATGATGGCGATATTTTTGTAATATAAATATTTTGATTTAAAATAAAAGAATCATGAAATATTCATTCTGTATAGATTTTCTCTACAAATTTTTTTTGCATGGTGTTACTCTTGTTGAATTCTTACCACTATTTTAGTTGGCTCTTGCAGAACCGCTTGAGAAGATGAAGATGTAATCTCATTCCCTGCAAGTCCCACCACTATCAATAACATTATCCATGAAAACAACAAAAACATGGAATCACATGAATAAGTTAAAAAGATAATACAAGATATTCAAGTACGTAGGCAGCAATGAAAAAATCCCATGCAAATAATTTGAACTTAGTAGAAGAAACAAAGGGAGGAGAGGTTATTTCGTAGTCTTGGAACGGTATTTCATATAAAATAATATAAAAGTAATGAATATCACTGTTTAAATCAATAAAAGTCAAATTAAAATACCACATATAATTATCCTAAATAATTTTCCATATAAATAATAGTCAAAGGAATAACAAGGAGTACACCTTCATGTTAGATGATAATGCTCAAGGTTTCTATTATGAAAGACTAATATATGGTTAAATTTAAACTTATTATTTTAAAATAAATTTTGTTACAAATGTTTTTAAAAAAACATGTTAAAAATTTAAAATGATTGTAATTATATATAAAAGTGCGTGTAATAAAGTATATATATAATTTTTTAAATTATTTTAACATATGTCTTAAGAATACATGTTAACAAAATATTTTTTTAAATAAAAAAATCTACTAAAATGATTTTTAATGATAAAATTGTCATCACCGCATTATTAAAAGTTACGTAAGTAAAAGAAACAAGATAATTATAATATACTGTTTAGAGTTTTTAAGAGAAACAAATATTGGATGCAACATTAAAACCATCTTACATTCGTTAGGTAATAAAAAATGAAAATTAAGTTTGGTGGGACTCTTTATCTTCCACAAAATCAATCATATTGTCCTCACTACAGTAATATAAAATTTTTCATTAATTGATAAGCTTTTTTAAGGATCCAAGTGCAGTTCGAAGGTGGCTATGTATTTGCATGTAGCAATGTTAGAAACAAATTATTTATGCATGAAAAAATTAACGTATGATCTACAAGAGTTAAATTTGAGTAATATTTATTTTTGTATATAATTTCATGTGCATGAATTTTGTGTGCATAACATTATTGCATGGCATATGGTCTAAAAGTTGAACCAAATATATACATGATGGATTCAATTTGAACAAACCTTTGGTTATGTCTTCCTTTGCACCATCCCACTTCTCATGGATTCCTGTTTCATCTTTTTTGCCAACTATTTTTCCTCGTGTTCCCATTGCCTTAGATATATAAGGGCCGACACTTGATGGGATCAAGTTTTCTTGATGTTTTTCTTCCTCCACATCCTGCACCAAACCCTAAATATCTTCAAATTATGGATTGAAATAACAATATCGGCAACATGTATGATGTACATATTAAGACTCGATACACCTAATCGAGATTAGTGAGACTTGAAAAACAAACAAGAATAAAAACAAGAATCTCATCTCATCAAGTACACAAGAACACAAAAATTTATGTGATTCATTCAAATTAGGGCTATGTTCATTGTTGCTATAATTTTCACTATAGTCAGAAAGGTTACAAGCCCTCAATCATAAATATTTAGAAATTAAGACAACAAGTCACAACTGTAGGAATACTAAAAATATCCGTACTCCAAATTTGAGTGTTTAGTGTTCAGTACTTATCAGGATCCACACTACCATACTAGTTATTAGCGATACAATCGTATGTTGACCGATATCAAACACTATCAACTGATATATCTATAAATATCAATATCGAAAGTCCAAAAACTCATTTAAACTCTGGTTTAAATCCTAAACACTTTTTGCACATCATAGATCTTTCGAAAAGAGAAAAGAAAAGAAGCTTGATCACAAGAGAACTTCTACATATCTCTAACCTTGCTAGAAATATGAAATCCATGGGAAGTTTGTTTATGAGTAAAACCTAGATGGCGGGCATCGCATGCGTGAAAAGAAAGGCAAATGAAAACATAGACAAGAAGTGAAGACATAATGAGATGATTTTAGCTAGGAGGGTGTTATGATGATCAGTTTGAGTTTAGGGAATGAATTTAGGGTTTTGTTTTTGTATGTGAATTTGAGTGTGTTAGGTTTGCAACATGCAGGTTTTGTGGAAGAAAACATAAACTCAAGATATGGGGGGTCCTCCCTTGTTTCCTCCCTCTTCTAACTTTTTTTCTAACTAGTGGGCCCCCAAAAAAGAGAAAAACAAGGCATTTTGTTTATGCTTGAAAATGGATAGTGACAAATTGAATTTTTGTTGTAGGTGATTGTGTGAATTACTAGACATGGAATCCAAAATAGGTTATAGGTGAGTCGTCTCTTAGACTTTGTAAACTAGTAAGGTTACGTTTTACATCTCTTAAAAAAATTTAAAAAAAAGTTAAAAAGTCAAAAATTTATTACTCCCTCCGTCCCAAAATAATTGTCCCTTTTGGAGAATTCAACTTTTTTTAGTAGTACAATTATTGTATTTGAAAAAAGATGATTTTCCAAAATGACTCTTTTGATAGTACATTTTTTGAGAATATCAATGTCATAATTGTACTTTTTATATTGTTTATTAATTTAAAAGAAGGGCAAAATAGGAAATGTATATTATTTTTGTACTTGATTTTAGAAGAGGGACTAATATTTTTGGACAATGAAAAATGGAATAAAGAACTAATATTTTGGAACGGAGGGAGTATTATATTTAAGTTATATTATTTTATTTAAGTGACATTACCTCTCTATCATATCATTTCAAATCTAACTCATATTTCATAAAAAGTCAAAAAGTACACCTATTTAAAACATCCCAAACAACCCCTAAATTTAAGTAGTTTAGATAAATAATATGGGGTAAGTGTCTAAAATATATTGAGGCAATAAGCTTAGTCATAATATATTTTAGAAAAATATTTGAGACATTTAATTTATAACTCTTAAAAATCACTCCTAATGTAATATCTGACAAGTGTCAAACATTCCATCATGTGAGGTCTAACTTCAATATCACATTATTAGAGGTCATTTAAAAATAATAAATTAGAGATATATAACATTGCTGTAAATTTTTGAACAAAATATGTTGAAGTTGGCCACACCTTTAAAACATTTAATGTATTAAAACACTTTTATGCTAGTTGTTTTTTCATGACTAAAACATTATTAATTAAAAAAATTTGTGAACATAATTCGATCACAAAACTACAAAACTAGAAGCAACCTCTGTAATAAGAAAATGAATATGTGCATATAAAAGAGTTATTATTAATTTTGATCGAGCGATTATTTAAGACAATTCGATAGGTTTAAGTGCAAGACTACCACTCTCAGGCTTCCTAATTATTATTTTTTTCAAAAAAAATATCCACAAAAATAATATTACCACTTAACTGTTTTTTTTTTGTGATTTTTGAGTGACAAATGAACTTGTCTTTAGTCACAAATGAGCAAGACACGTATCGATTATAATGTAAATTGAAAGTATAAGCATAAAAAAATTGGGTGTTAAATCGGCCATAAAAACTATAAACTACCGTGTCAATTGTAAATTAAGTCATAAATTAATTATGAACCGTTACATATCAAGAATTCATCGATATGCATCTAACTTAAAATCAAATATATTGGTATTGAAAAAAATTAGATATGTATATTATGTCAAAGATTAAATATGTACTCAATTTTTTCCTTCTTAAATACATATTAATATGTACTAATTAAATGTTATTTTTTTATTCGTATTGAAAAACAAAAGCTTAATACTTATCGACACTTATTAATGAAAACCATATGACAAAAGACTCCAATAAAATCATGAGAAAGAATTATGTAATTCTCCATTGATAAGGATGGTGTAATGAAAATTAAAACAAGCATGGCCTACAAGGGAATGGGAAGTAGGGAAGAGAGAGAGAGAGATATGGGAGACAGAGTTTCATGGCCGAACCGCCATTTGCAACACCAGAGCAGGACATGGAGGGGGCTAAGGAGAGCCCCACAAGTCAGTGATGGAGGATGCAGGCCACGTGGCATGTAGTCCCATGTCCATGTGCCACTCACTGTCAATGTGTGAGAGAATTGAGAGAGGATACATTGCATACCCTCTAAGACAAAATTAATGGGGTACCTATGCGAATCAAAATTTTCTTCTTGATTTTTCTCCTTACTTCCTTACTTGTTAGGTTATTGGGCTCACTTTTGGGCCCAATTTTGATAGTTCGAACCGTTCACGTCTTAAGATTTATTGAGTATATCATACTTGTAAAAAATCAAATTAATCGGATATCAGGAAGCATGTGTTCGGAAAACTGTTTATTAATTTTTTTTAAAAAAAATGATTTTTAGTTCGATGATCCGAACACATACTTTTTGATATCCAATCAACTTGATTTTTTACAGGTATGATATACCCAATAAATTTTAAAATGCAAACAGTTTAAATTATTAAAATTGGGCCAAAAGTGGACCTAATAATCTAACAAGTAGAGAGGCAAGAAGAAAGACTAAGGAGAGGATCCTGGTTCACCCTATGCTGCTGAAAGCATAGCAAAATCTCTGTCATGTGGTCCTCCCATGTTTGTTTCCTCATTTTTCTGCTTAGTCAAATCGGTTCCAAACACTCCGCAACTAGTCACCACCAAGGGTAAGAGGCTATTTGGTACTGTTGATTTGAGTTTTATAATTTTAAAAAAATGTGTTATAAATTATTTGGTATAAATTTTAGTTATAATTTATTAAGTAAAAATAATTTAAATAAATAAAAAAAGAATTGATTTCTAAACGTTGGAAGAGAGGTACTTTGGAATTATTAATTTTTAATTTAAAATAAATTGTACCAAATACTACTTAAATAATCTTGTCATGCCATAAAACACTTGACAAAATCTATCATGAAGTCTTTTACAATTGAACGGCAAAGTTTTGTGACAAATTTTGTGTAGTTTTTCGTGGTTTGTATCATTATTTGTTGGATAAATTGTTTATTTGATTGTTGGATTAAATTAGGTTAAGTTATAAAAAAATTTAAAGACAACTCGACACTTATTATCACTTTATATTGTATTTTTTTTATGCTTTAGTACAACTTTCGTTGTCACTTTTTCATAACTTTTAGAAGAGTTATTAAATTATATTGGAATCTAAAAGCACATACATTTGAATACAAAAGAATTCAAGAATAGATCACCTTGTATGTCCAAAATATAACTTTCAATGCACATTTACATTTTTTTCCCCTTCAATTGCGAAATTGCCATAGCCAGCCGGATTTCAAAACCAAGTGATGATGATATATAAGATGAATATGTGATGGAAGCTAGTAGAATCAATACTTACAATAAGAACAAATACACACACTCACTCAAATAAGAGAACTATTCTCTCAACAAAATATTATTCCAAATTTTTACTTACGGAGCACTTTTAAGTCTACTAAACAAGGACAAAAATTTTTTTCCTTGCTAATCAAACTAAGGGTTGGTTTGCCATAAACTAAATAATACAAAAATTTAAAAAGTCACTATCTTATTTAAGTCACATCATCTTATTTAAATTACATTACCTCTCTAACACATCACATCAAACCCAACCCAAACCCAACTCATATAAGCCAATAAATCAAAAAGTATACTTTTTTAGAACATTCCAAACCAACCCTAAAAAAATAAAATAATAAAAAAAAAGAAGACAAAATTCAAAAACTAATGGTTTAAACCATGGTATCTGCCCAAAAAACAAACAAATAAAAAAAATTAATCCTAAGTCATAATAAAGCAATGAGTGCAATTATAAAAACAAATAAATAAATAAACAAATTACACTTAGTAACCTTTCTACTTTTATCAAAATTTCACTTTTGCCTGTTCACTTTTAATTGTAATAGTCAACCCTTCACATTTTGAGTCAAATTACAATCTCACCCTTCCATCCATCTTATTATTAATAAAGTTGACAAAATTTGTCATTTGAAATCTATGTGACATTTTTGTTGTCTCATTAGTATATTTTTTGCTAAAATCTCACTTTAGTGCTCACAGTTTCGCAAAAATCTCACTTTAGTCTCTCTATTTTCAATTTTTGTTAGTTTTATTAACAATAGATGGATCAAATGATGAGACTAAAATTTGATTTTAAATTGTAATGAGTTGACCATTTCAATTAAAAGTGAAGGGACCAAAATAAAATTTTAGTAAGAGTTTGTTTGGCATATGAGTTTTTTGGACTTTTTAGCTAAAATAGCTACAAAAAAGACAAAATAGACTAAAAAATCAATAAGACAAAATGTTAAATCTAAACAACAATCATTTTATTTTTCTCTCACAAAAGTCACAAAAATCAAAAAGCCTATACTAAATGAGGCTTCTTAGCCTTATACTAAAATAGCCAAAAAATCAAAAAATTAAAAAGTCAACTCACATCCTAAACAAAGCCTTATAAAAATATAAAGTGTAATTTATCCTAAAAAAGTTAATTGTGAATAGTATTATCAAAAAATTTCTCCAAGTCAAATTCATCTCTTTCAAGAACAAAGATTTACAAGGGAAACAATGGAGAAACGGGGTAAAAAATACGACACCTTTTGGTGAGGCAAATTGCTACGCATGGCTGCAGTCCTGCCGATCAATATTTTAAAAATCAGATCGGTAAGTGAATTGAAAAAAATATTAACTAGATGAGTAACCGAGTCAACCGTCGGGTTAAATTAGAATCAAACCGTGGCATAATAAATATATTAAAATTATATTTAAAATAAAAATATAAGTAATAAATTATAAATTAAAAATATTAAATTATCTTAAATATTTCTCCTAATGTTTTTGTTACTAAAAAATATAATAATATATGTGAGAACATATTTTTGGGAATGACAACACGTGGCCAAGGTGGCACCGAACTTCCAGTCGAAGTGCCACGTGTCCTGGTCATGACGCCGAGGTTGTGACACCCCAAATTTTTGGAACATCACGGGGAATTAGATAAACAAAATGACTTAATAAATCAAAAAGTTGATATCTTAATTAGACATTCTAACTCTCGTACATAACCAAAAGTTCAAACAACAATAAATAAAAACTTAAAATTATCCAAATACAACATCAATTGAAATTATAAAGTCCTTAATAGCTATTATATAAAATAATAAAATTTATTCGGCTCTAATCAAGGTTTCAAGTTAGCCAAGGCTCTACGTTAGCGTCAACTCCATTTCAGTTTCAATTATTTCCTTGCCAAAACCTAGCATAAAACGCCAGGGCAACAAAATATATGTCATGAGTTTTGCAACACAGTAAGAAAACATAACCAACCTACCATTCTTTTTAAGAGAAAAATAATGAGATTATAAACATGAGATAACAATATAATTGTAAACATAAATTACAACCATTAAAATAATTTCAATAATTCTAATAAATTAGGTGACACTCGAAATCTCACCAAAGATTTAACTTACCAACCACTAAGCATGGCAACGGTTAATTTGAAACCCCTCTTGGTCAAATATTCAAGTGTTACCAACCGTAACTACCAGAGATGCCCACGTCCGGAGTTATATACCCAAGTAATGGCATCTGTGGTCTGCCCCAAGGAAACGGTCTGGCAGGGGTACGTAACCTCCCTGTGTGCCACCTGCACATCTACCCTTATTCCAAAACCAAATACCGAAAAGGGTTCAAATAAGTCCCGTGCCATCTTAGGGTTTCGCGACACAATTTACGTAAGAATTCTAAAAACCAGGGCTCACCCTGAACAACCGGTATTAACCGTCAACCCTTAATTTCGTACACTCTTTAAAACCAAGACTCACCCTGAACAACTGATATTAATCGTCAATTGTTAACTTTGTATATGCCGTTAATCGTTTCAATTAGGTTTGATATTAATCACAAATAATTCCAATTTTTAATTACAAATAATGTTATACCAACTCATTAAAATTTTCAATATAAAATATTACATATGTCACACAATAATAAATAATTGTACAAAATTTAAATAAACAATTTATTTAAACCATGGTATGAAATAATAATTTAGATACCAATAAATCATAATTACACACATGCATGGATTTTTAATCTACAAGATTAGACTAGCACAATATTAAATTTTTAGTCCAAATAAACAATTGAAGAGATAATTTTTGATTCCTTCTTAATCTGTCAGAATTTTCAGAATGCATATCTCGCAATTAAAATTATAAATAAATTACTTATACAATTCTAAAATTCATATAAATCTACAGAATACTCAATAAACATGTTATGGTCATTTTTCAGAAAGCATTTTCCAAAAATAAATTATAAATAATTCTGAAAAATTCCAAGAAAGTTTATGACATAGATTTATCACATTTTCTTAAATTAATTTCATACTTAAATTTATAAATCAATTCCATAATCTAAAAATTTATTATGAAACTAGACTTCTCAAATTTCATTTTTTGTTTAGAAATTACCAGATTTTGTTTAATATAGAATTTTTAATGAATTTTCAAACATATAGCAAATTTGTCTTGCAGCTCCAGATTTAATTAAAAATTTGTATAAATTCGTAGAAAACTCGATAATTGTTGAAACAATTTGTGGATGAACTAGACATCATTCTAAACAACTTTTTAGCAGAAATAATCTCAAAATTTTTAGTATAAAATTGTCTAAAAATTCGTATAATTTTTCTGGCAGATTCAAGGGCCAAAAAGAAATCTTCAATCCTACCTTTAATGATATAAACTACACATGTAAGCCTATTTCCACAATAATACCATGACTTTAAGACTATCAATATCTTCAAATATTTGATATACACATTACAAAATTTATATACATATATATATATATATATATATAAATTTCTATTTATAAATTAGTCATTTTATCATATGAATATAATCTGAAAATTTCAACAATTAAAAAAAATGAAAGAGTTGAGAGGATTTTCTTACTTAGTTGTAGGATTGAAATAGAATAGTGAAATGGTAGGAAAATATGCAACCTTAATCTTCCACTCTTCTTCTTCTCCTACTGCTTTGTTGCTCACAAAATTTTCTTCCTCTTTTTTTTTTTTTTTTTTCTCTATTCTCCTCACTGACCCGGAGGAGTAAACATACATATGTATATGTAGATAATCAAGCTGAGCCCCCCTCCCCCCTTTTTTTTCTTTATTTCTTTCTCTCTCTCTCTTTCTCATCATTCTCTTAGGTGGTCTCTAAGGTGGTCTCTAAGGTGGTCTAATCTACTCTTCCAATTTCAAGAAGCATAATGAGGTGAGGGTTCCTACACATACATGCAAACAAACATGTAGCAAAGTTGCCACCGAAAATCTGTTTTTTTTTTTTTTTTAATATTTGTGTATTTGTGTGAGTTGCTTAAAATTGATACACTAAGTTTTTTAACTAAGCTATTTAGTAAGAATAATTATCATGTTGGATTCTTATTAAAATAATTTATAAACAACAAATATTGAACACCCACAAAATTATTATTCTTAATAATGTCTTTGTTAGTGATTGAATTGAGTTAATTTAAAACTAACTTTTACACTAATAGATATTTCAAATAAACTCTGGATAAAATTAATTAAGTTATTTATTTATTTATTTATTATTATTTTTAGAATAATTAAATGCGGGTTTTCACAGAGGTAATCTCAGCTAGGTCGAGATTATCTGCGGAGATACCGAAATCCGAGATGAACGGATAAGGGTCAAGAGTCCTAGAATAGGGGAGAATCTCATTCTGGATAAGGATAAAAGCTCTTAGGGAGTTTATCTTTATCTATTTGAGAGTCCTAGATAAGCATTGAGCCAAAGTCCATTGAAGCTAGACTTCTACAGGGATCAGGTTAGTGCAAGCTATAAAAGAAAGGCACCATCGTGGGTCTAAGGTATGCTTTTTGTATTCTGGCTAGTGAATTAAAGCACTGTTTGTTATCTTTGAGAGATAATTGAATACTGACTTGATCGTCGGAGTGCCCCCGGGTGGACGAACCCCCGCCGGAGTCTTATCTTTCTATGACAGGTCGTTCAGGCGCCATCTATTCTGCCGGTATTCTATAGTTGCGTACCTGCTTGGCAATGTGGTCAGAAATTAACACACACAATTTGGCACCGTCTGTGGGAAAGAAAGGACAATAGATGGCCAACGACGGACAAAAAGAGAAGATCGGGGACGACATCCCTACTGGAAGTGGTAAACACATTGACCCTGATGTCGAGGACGATAACTGCAACGAAGAAACTCAGGATAAGAATCCCAGAGAGAAAGACGTCGGCTATGAGGGAGACGTACCAAGGAAAGCAGACCGAGGCGGGTATTATAAAGAAGACGACCTCCAAGTATGAAAAGACAGATGCCTGCAGAAGGACGGCGAGATGAAGAGAATGGCGAACAAATTGGCGGACCTGCAATCGATCGTCAATTTCATGATGCAGAACGTCATGCAGCCACTGTTTCCGTTACAAGACAAGTCAATTTCATGATGGATAACTGTGAGGAGTCGTTGAACTAAACACCGGATCGGATTGTGAATTGTGGAATCATTGAAGAATGAATTAAACTTTTGTGACAAGGGAATAGACCGAACTTCTGTGATAAAGTTAGCTGGCATCTGAAATAAATATGTTGGTAACCTACCTTGAAGAGGGCAATTGGTGAAATCGTGTCTAAATATTTTCGGTACTAACAAGTCAAAGTCGAATATCAGATATTGGCGGAACTACTTCGATCTCTCTTTATTTCGGAATGGAAATAGGGATGTGTGACTATGAATTTCATTATGGGGCTACCTTGAGCACCCAAGATATAAGTCCTGTTTGGGTTATTGTATATAGAATTATTGAGTTGCTCATTTCCTCCCCGTAAAATTTTTGTATGATGCTTGTAGACCAGCCACTGTTTACATCAATAAAATTGCTCGTTTGCATGAGGTTCCAGTATCTATTGTTTTAGACAGGAATCCTAAAATGTGTTTGAGTTCTGACAAGCCTTCAAGAGGCATTGGGAACTGAATTGTGATTCAGCGCTGTTTTCCATCCGTAAATTGATGTATAATCAGAAAGAACTATTTAGACTTTGGGAGAAATGCTCCAAATGTGTACTTTAGATTTTCGGGAAATTGGAAGAATCTATCCATCGTTGGCAGTCCTTGCTCACAACGACGGCTTACACTCTAGTTTCGGTATGGCACCATACAAGCTTTGTGTGGAAGAAAAGGTAAGTCTCTGACTGATTAAGAACTGAGTTTTGCTTAATTTTGGGACTAAGTAAATGGCTATCAGAAAGGATTGGAACCGTTAAATGAAAAGTGTTCCGAATTGTGCCTGACTAAAGGTAAATTAAGTTTGGAGGACCAAACTTCCTAAAGGGAGGAAGACTGTAATAACCCTGTCTCAAATTATGTTAATTGGCCCTTATTGTGCATGTGATTATGTGTTTGATATGGTTTTGTGTGCCATTATGTGAAAATATGTGGTTTTGAATTTCTATCTGTTCACCGTAGGAATATCTGTTTGATTATCTACTTTGGAATTAAATTGAAGGCCTTATCGGCCAAAGAACCCGAAATTGATTGCGCCATTGTGATTGACATAATTTTTAGAGCCTACGGTGAAATTTAATTGGAAATTGATTCGGATCAAATTAATTGGATTAAAATAATGACTTAGTGCTCAAATATGTAATGTTGATGATAGTAATTAAGTGAAATGGTATTTAGTGGAGCATTTTACACCAACCCCTCTCTTTTTCTTCATTTGGTCGAAATCAACTCCCAGAGAGGATAGGGAGAGCCGAATTAGAGAGGGAAGGTGTAGAAGATTGAGGTTTTGGTCTTGAGGCTTGGAGTTTTAGAAGATTACTCAAGAAATTGCTTTGGATTGAAAGGTTTGAGCCTCCAGGTAAATGGATTCATGGATATTAACTTATAATTTGTGAATTAAAGTTAAATTGGTGATCAAGAACAAGATTGTGCAATAATTGATGAATTTGAAGTTAAAAATGCACATGCATGTGTAGGATCACCATGATTTTGCATAATCAAGCATGTATTAAGTTGAATATGGAAATATGAGTGTTGAATCATACATGCAAGCATAGTTTTGTTGAGTTTCATGGTTAGAAGCACCATTTGTACCATTTGAAATAGAAATGGAGTCAAGAATTGACATGCATGCATGATTGATGAGGATATGAAGCTTAAATGCATGAATTTAATGTATTGGAAGTAAGTTTGGTATAATTTGGGTTTGCATGTGATTGATTCATGGGAATTGAGCTTCAATATGTTGTAATTTGGTGTTTATATCATGTTGGTATATGTATATGAGTGCTATGGGCTGTGAAATGCAAGAAATATCAGTTTGAATGTGTATTTGAAGCTCAAGAACAGTTCTGGAAAACCCAGAAAGTTTGGTGCCCGCTCGAGCGGGGAAACCGCCGCTCGAGCGGAGAATTCGAGCTCCCAGCATTTTTGATAGACATAGTGCCCGCTCGAGCGGGGAAGTTTACGCTCAAGCGGGAAGCTATGCAGACAGGCAGTCCGCTCGAGCGGCCGAGTTCACGCTCGAACGGGAATTTGAGGTAACCAGCACTTTTGCAGGCTTAAGGGTCCGCTCGAGCGGGGAAGTCCACGCTCGAGCGGGGACCCTGTTTTCTGAAATTCTGAAAATGCATTCTGTGTTATATTTTTCCGTTCTCTTTCACCTGTGTTATATTTTTCCGTTCTCTTTTACTTGTAAGCACTCTTAGGCATATGTTGAGCATTGTAAATGAGTTAATGAGATAGGAATAAAGCCTAAAGAGGAATATGTGAATTAAAGAACGGATTGAACTGTTAGTGACCCTTTTGTGTTCATGAAATGTGTAGGGTCAAGCTCCAGGGCAAATCCACAAGCTGATCACTGTGAGTAATATCTGACATATGTTGTTGTCCAATTGCTACTTCTATGTAAGTTTTGTAAAGTTTATTAATTTGAATGGTGGACACAGTTTGATATGAAAGGCCTAGGAGCCAGTCTGATATAAAGGCCTATGAGCCAGTTTGATATGAAAGGCCTATGAGCCAGTCTGATATAAAGGCCTATGAGCCAGATTGATAGAATGTGGGCCGAAGGCCGTTTGATGTAAATGTGGGCCGAAGGTCGATTGATAAAATGTGGGCCGAAGGCCGTTTGACACGAAAGTGTATTTGGGCCTAAGCGCCGTTTTGACATGAAAGTGTATTTGGGCCTAAGCGCCGTTTGACACGAAAGTGTATTTGGGCCTAAGCGCCGTTTTGACACGAAAGTGTGATTGGGCCAAAGGCCGTTTTGACAAGAACGAATGAGTGGGCCAGAGGCCGTTTTGACATAAATGAAAGATAAAGAGGCCAAAAGGCCAGTATGTTTAGAACCACAGTCATTTGACTTACATTGTGTATATATATGTTAATTAGAAATACGAATTGGGCCCAAGGCCGTTCGGAATATGTTGTTCTACATATTGTTGTATCTTCTTAATTGATATTATTCACTGGGCTTTCGCTCACGCTCATTCGTGTGTTTGTAGATGAGCTATAAGAGGTCCAGACCCAGCCCCTGTGAAGTCAGTATGGAACAACCAAGTCTTTGAGAGTCAGCCCCTGCGTCTCACGTACGAGACCTGTCTTCGCCCTTCTGCTTTGTATTCATATTCTGTCATGTTGGCGAAGACTTCGTATCTGTTGTATAAAGTTTCGACGGGGTGACTTAGACTATTATGATCCTGTATGTACGGAGCTTTGTGTTAATACATATTTTGAAGTGAGTTATTAACATGTATCAGTATGGTTTGCCTTGACGTGCCATGTAAGCACAGCTCTATAGACAAAGTTTTAAATTACTTCCGTTTGGCCCCCATTAACTCTGTTCGAAACATGTTTGGTTTGGTTTGAGGCCGTAGGTAATCTCATGATTGCTGGCCGGTTACATCCTTAACCCACGGGGGCGGGTTCGGGTCGTGACACTTGCCTTCTCCTCGGCCTCGTCTTGGGCTTGTTTGGCTGCCTTGGCCTGATCAATAAGGACTTTTATCATGGCCTTGGCTTTGTTTAGGGACTTGAGCAAGCCAGCAGCCTCCTTGGTCTTGTGGACTAACTCCTTCTTCATATCCTCGGCTTGCATCACAAAGGAGTGAGCATGCTGAATCGCCTAGTGTAGACACCCCATTTTTGACTGACCTCAAGACTCAGACATCACCGATTGAGCGCTCGGTGATATTGCATATTGCGCCCGTTCAGAAGTTTCAGAGTCTCGGTTGCGAGCCTTGCCTCCTAACTTCCGGGCTCTTTCGTGTCTTGCCTCGGTTCGCGAACCAGGCTCCGTTTTCTCTATTTTCTCTTCCCGAAGGGAGGGAGAGGTCTCGTAGATCATCTCTCAGTGGCTGTAGGCTACTTTTTGTGGTCGTAGGCCATTCATCCCGTTTGGAGCCCGGTTTCCGATTTTTTGGAGCCGACGGCCGTGTGCCTCGGTTCGAGACCGCTTAACCACCTCCGTTTGCTCCGTTTTTTTTTTGGTATACACCTCCATCCTCCATTACAACACTTTGAGGCTGTTTTCCAGAGGCTAGGAGCTCCTCTTCTTGGTCCAAAAGCTGCTGGTTCATTGGTCTACAAGGGTAAGTCTCTTGTCCCTATCTTTTGGCTCCATTTTGCATGCTTTCTTAGCCTTTGTTGCTTGCATTTTTGGGCTCCGACCTGAACTGAAAATAGTCATATTTTGAGCTCATCTCCATGTTTGATCAAGGGTCTTTCTCTGTTTGAGATCTCCTTCTCACCCCTTGTGTTTAAACTCTCTTTTAGGCCTATTTTTGCATGATGTTTTAGGCTTATTTGTGAGCTGTTCTGGACTTGGTCATAAACTGTAAAATATCTTGTTTTGAGCCCCTCTTCAACTTTGTTGAAGGGATCTCTTCGGTTTGAGGCCATTAGCTACCACTTGCCTCTTTATCTCTCTTTTAGGCCTATTTTTGCATGATGTTTTAGGCTTATTTGTGAGCTGTTTCGAACTTGGTCATAAATTGTAAAATATCTTTTTTTGAGTCCCTCTTCAACTTTGTTGAAGGGCTCTCTTCGGTTTGAGGCCAGTAGCTACCACTTGCCTCTTTATCTCTCTTTTAGGCCTATTTTAGGGGGAAACTTGAATTTGAATTTTCCCCATTTTCCTCCACTCTTTTGCCTATAAAACCAGCAGCTCCAGCTGCATTTTGGGAGGTTACAAAATTTATTTAGAGCTTTTTACATACAATCCCCTCTCTCTCTCTCATCCAAGCTCTAAAACCCTAAGCTTCTTGCACTATTTACCCTACAACCCATAGCACCACACCTCCACACTCCATTCCAGCCCTTTGAAGCTGATTCCCAGAGGTTGAGAGCTCACAAACCTAGTCTAAAAGCTGCTGGAAGTTGGCTCTACAAGGGTAAACTCCTATTTCCCTCTTTTTCACATTATTTTGTGCTATATTTTAGCTCCTTTTGCTAGCATTTTTGGGCTCCGACCTGAACTAGAAATAGTCATTTTTTTGAGCTCATCTTCATGTTTGATCAAGGGTTTTTCTCTGTTTGAAGCCACCTGCTACCCCTTCCCCTTTATCCCTCTTTTATGGCTATTTCTTGCATGATATCTCAGCCCTGTTTGTAAGCATTTTTGGGCTTTGAGCCAAACTTTAAAGTGCTTCATTTTGAGCCCCTCTTCAACTTTGTTGAAGGACTCTTCACTGTTTGAGGCCAGCTACTACCTTTTGCTTTCTATCTCTCTTTTAGGCCTATTTTTGCATGGTATTTTAGTCCTATTTGTGAGCTGTTTTGGACTTGGTCATAAACTGTGAAATGTCTTTTTTTGAGCCCCTCTTAGACTTTGTTGAAGGGCTCTCCTCTGTTTGAGGCCAGCAGCTATCATTTGCTTCTTTATCCCTCTTTTAGGCCATTTTCTTGCATGATATTTTAGGCCTACTTTTGTTCATTTTCGTGGCTTGATGTAAACTGTAAAGTGCCTTTTTTTGAGCCCCTCTTCAACTTTGTTGAAGGGCTCCTTGCCATTTGGGGCCAGCAGCTACCCCTTGTCTCTATTATCTCTTTTAGGGCCATTTTTGCATGATAGATTAGCCCTATTTGTGTTTGTTTTTGAGATTTGTTATTAACTGGAAAAAGTTTTTTTTTGAGGCCCTCTCCATGTTTGATTAAGGGAATTTCCTTATTTGGGGTCACATGCTTCCTTGTATGCTTGCTTGTGTCCTATTTTGAGCTTTACACCCTAGCCCTTGTTGCATGCCTTGTTTGGTCTTCTAGCCACTGGAATCTAGTGGATTTCCAGTGGCTTTGATCCTATTTTGAGCCTCCAAATCAGAGGGGGGTGACCCTCTCTCTCCTTCTCTAGTTTGGTGGTCATTTTGGCCTTCCAAAGAGGCCCTATCTTGCATGCTTTGTTGACTGATTTCAGGGCCAATTTGGTGAGTTTTGGGACTATCATATTTTATTTTCAGAGTTTTTTGTGCCATGCTTCATGTCTATCTTGTATGTGCCTAATAACTCCTTGCATGGCCCTCTAAAGTAACTCATCATTTTTGCATGTCATGGTTGCATATCAGTGGTTATTTGGGCCTATTTTCATATGATTTATTCACTGATTTCTGATGGTTTGGTCAGATTCCATGTGCATCATATACTTGCCATGTAAACCATGTTTGCTAGTCAAAATTACATGTTATCTTAGTCCATCTTGCTAGCATCTTTTGGCCATATTTTGAACTAGAAATGTTCATATTTTGGGACTGCCTTGGCTCTGTCTTCATACTTCATATTCAAATAATGCATGCTTTGTATAGCTATAAGTCATTCCATGTGCCTAATTTTGAGTTTCGGGGTTCATCTCATGTATCGGGTATCATATTGCCATGTTTCGGGGCTGTTTAGCATCATATTTTAGCTCTGAAATTTGCATGTTTGCATACCATATTCCATGACTTGCCATGCCTTGTTAGAGTTGCATGCTGTGCCTTAGGTTCGGTCCTCGGTTTGTGTGCATGCGTGCACGCATTTCGAGAGTCTCATTTTCATCTAATGGCTACTGATGTGGGTGTGGCTGAGGTCCACTTATGTTGGTGTAAGTCCATTATGCATTGTGTATACCATTTCATTCCATAGCATTGTGTATGCTAGGTTGCATATTAGAGCATTGTGTATGCCATGTCACATCGAGCATCGAGTATGCCATTTTAGTCCGTAGCATTGCGTATGCTAGGTTTGCATATTAGGATTGCATTCATGCATGTCATGCATATTGCATTGTGCTTGTGATAGGAGTTAGCCCAAGCACGGGAAACGAGGGACGTTTCGTACTTCGAGTGACGGAACGTGTCTCAATTCCCTGTCGCCGACACTCCGGATTATCCATGATGGAGTCTCGGTCTTGTTGTGTTTTCCTGTGCATTCATTCCATATTGAGTTGTGCAGTTCGACTCCTCGGCCATCATGCATCGAGATGCGTGATTGGTGGCACGAGGATCGAAACATGCATACATATGTGAAAATACATTGCCATGCCCCTTTCTTGCTCTCTGTTGCAGCAAATCAAGAATCAACAGCCTTTCAGAGCTTTGCACAAAATTCCGAGCATAAACTGTAAACAGAGGCTAATCGGGGCGTCGCAATGGATTTTCGCGCCAAGCAACCCGAACATGCATCATTCATCATCCGGAGCAGATTCGAGGCAGTCCCTAGCTTGCATGCTTATTTACTGCTTTCCTTAGTTAATTTGTTAATTAGTTAGGATTTTGTACTTATTCGGACTGTATTATTCATTTGGGACTGTATATTATTTATTCGGACCTTCCGAGCGAGGGCACAATTGTAATAAGTGTGCGTGCGTGTGATGTATGTCTTCCAACCCCACGTCTTTCTCCCTTTTATTTACCTGCTTATGATGGTTAGATTAGGGCATGTTTCAATTAGCATACAGTATGATAGCATGTTTGCATTCATTCATCTGTTTTGCATGCACCGGGCTCGGCGCATCATACTAACTGCATTTGTATTTCAATTCCGAGTTGAATACTTGTTAGTTGTAGCATTTCACATGCCATCTTTAGAATAGCCGAGCCTGCTATAGTTGTATTTTTGCATGTGTTGCATTAGGTACTTCTGTATATTTAGGATCATGCATGGATTTCTAACGTAGTTTCTGTTTTGGCTTGGAGTACTCGGTAAGTTTTTATGATTTAGCATCCTTGCATGCGTGTGAGTGACTGCCATGATAGCATGCTTACCATGAGGCTATGTGCTTATGTGATATAACTGCCTGAATGCCTGTGGGTGAAGGTTGGGTTATTTGGATTGGAACAAATCATCGACTGTGAGTTTTAAGCCCACTAGATAGTGGCAAAACCATTTTTTTTCTAAGCCCACCTGAGGGTGGCAAAATCTGCATTTTAAGCCTACTTGCGAGTAGCAAACCATCTTTCAAAAACAAACATGAAATGTTTTGTTCCAATTCAGGCGGCCCGGTCTATACTTGTATGCTGTGCGCATCACATAGTAAATCTAGGCTAATAACCGGAATAAGAACACATAATGTTTTCAAAACTTGATATCATGGTTAGTAGAGGCCGATCTTTGATCGGGCAAGCGGGGATGCTCACGAAGTGACCTTGCCAAGGCAACTTTGGTTATGACGGGCACGTGGCCTTAGGCACGAGTCAGGGTTTCCTAAATTTTCCAAAATAAAATATTTAGGTGGCGACTCTGTATCTGGCAAAGCAGTCCATGTTTGGCACTTCTTTCAAAAAAATCTGTTTTCTCAAAACGATTTGCCGGATTTGGACTATTTGGTTCAGATTAAGAACCGTGACACAAATCGAGTCCGAACTGTAGCGAGGTCCCCCGCGGACTTGTTACAGTTTCTGGCGACTCTGCTGGAGATTTAGAGAACTTGACTCGAACTCATGATATCTTGTTTTGACTACACTTATGTGTTTCTTTGCATTGCATGTGCATTGGTGTGCCTAGGACACCATGTTTGCCATCTGCTATTCCTGAACGGTTTGCCGGAGGCTTGTCTTGTCAAGGCATGACCATAAGGCTGACCGATTGTGGGCTTTGTCAATATGGGAACACAAACCCCGATTTTACCGGGGCACCCTTGTTGACCATTCGACCTAGTGCATATTCGGATCCATAGTGACCATTCCAAACTAGAACAGGTTGCTTACCCGATAGGTTGTTTGAAACCGTTGCGTGCGTAGTGAAACCCTAGCTCCTGACAAAATAGGACAGGAAAATCCTACCCCAACATAGGGGTGTTTTGACTCTCACTTGCTTGTTATGTGCTTTAGAGTGCGTCTCTACAGGAATGCATGTATCAGTTTACAAGTTTGGGCATCAGGCCTGCGGGCACCAGTTCAGTATTTTGGGATTCAGTTTACCTGAGGGTATCAGTTTGCAGGGTAGAGATTTGGGCAGAATTCAGTAGAGGGCACACTCATTCAACTTTGCTCATATCTGTTTTGGTGAAATCAGGCTGAAGTGCTGTCTGTTTTCTCTTTTGCTAGGGTAGTCCTGGAACCATAGCTTCAGAAGGCTTTGATATCCCCCGAGGTTCATCGGACTTGTGCTGATAGACTTTGTCAGATCAGAGATTCAGTTCAAGGGCAATCAGTGTTCCTTTGCCAGAGGCAGGGTAAAAGGGCCAGTCAGGCACAAATCACCAGTTCCGCAGTTATCAGATCAGTGGCCCTTATCCACCCCACCAGTGAACAGTCAGGCTGAGGTCTCAGTTTCTACTGCAGGGATAGATACCAGTCAGTTAGATGGATCAGCAGAACACGTCAGGGATGGAGGCAATGATGCGCCAGATGCAAGAAAGTATGAAACTCATGCAGCAAGATGCTGTCCGCCAAGCGGAATTTGCCAAACAGCAGGCTGCGGTCATGGCCCAGCAGGCAGAGCTAATCACCAGATTGCAACAGCAAAACGGAGCATCTGCTTCGCATCAAGCTCCCCCCCCCCCACCAGTAGATCCAATACCCGGGGAGACGCCAAATGTCCAGGAAGGTACAGACATTCCGACAGGGCCGGCTCCGCCCCCAATCTTACCCCAGCTGTCTAAAGCACCAATCAACCTACCAGACTCTCCCTTTGAGTTCGAAGTAGACCATACAGCGTTGAAGTTGAGCAAGCTTGAAAAGTTGTTCAAGAAATCCCAGGGGGTAAAGTCCATCCCGGACATCGAGGACGGATACACCGACTCAGCTGTGACGCTGCCAGACCGGTTCAAGATGCCTCACATCGACCGTTTTGACGGGTCAGGAGATCCCATGGTCCACCTGAGTTTGTTTTCAGACGTTCTGCGCCCGATGGGCTTGACAAGATTACAGAAGCTCTCCCTTTTTGGCAGGACCCTGTCGGGTATTGCGGCCATCTGGTACGCCAAATTGGAGGATTCAGTGAAACGAAGCTGGGAGGAGATGGCCGAGGCCTTCGTCGCACAATATTCATACAATACCCAAATCGAGATTACGACCCGTGATCTTGAGACGACGAGGCAGGAGCCTAAGGAGAGCTTCTCAGAATTCGTGGCCCGCTGGAGGGCCAAAGACCTCAATGATGACCATTAGGCCAACGATAAGGATCAAATACGGATGGTTGTACGCAACCTCCAGCCCAAACTAATGCAGAAAATGATCGTGCTCCCCTTTCCTACCTTTTCAGATTTGCATGAGATGGGAGTACAGATCGAGGATGCCATGAAGCAGGGCCTTATTGACCAGGAGAAGGAGCAGCCTAGGCGGGCGTTTTCCCGCAGTTCGAATGCAACCACCAGTGGTGATACAGCTGCAAGATCTTCTGAAGTGGGCATGGTCACCACCACCACATCAAGAAAGGCTACCCCATTCACCGGTGCGTCTGGAAGTAGCTCATAGACGGCCAAATATCCACCCCGAGTCAAGAGGGTTTTCACCCTACTTTATATGCCTTTGTCAAAGGCTCTAGAGGTCTTAATCCGGAAAGGACATCTGAAACCATTGGATCAACGGCCTTTACCTGATCCTCTCCCTCCAAAGCATGACCATACTAGGTATTGTGCGTACCATTAACAAATCGGTCATGACACTGACAGTTGCTTTCGTCTGCGCCATGATGTACAAGATCTGTTTGACAACAGGGTCATCCCCGCGCCAGTCCAGCAAAATTTATCGGCACTCGACCAGTGAACTTGTGGGGGATAAGGTGACTATGTGATCGGGGGATGAACCACCTGCGGATGGCACTCGATTTACTCCAGATATGGCGTATGGCACACACTGTTTTGAGCATTTGTGAATGCTGGTTTTTGTGCTTTCTGACTTGGGTATTGGGTCAGTCTTGTTGTTTTGAGTCCGTTTTGAGTCAGTCTTTTTGTTTCGGGTCTGTCTTGTTATATCGAGTCAGTCCTGTTGTATAGGAGTCGGGTGATTCCGGGGGTATTACCTCGGGCGTCACCATTTTCTTTTGCGTTTGTCTTTTCATTTTGTTTTGAGTCTGTTTCTGCCAGGGAGCCAGTTGTGCCAGCAGTTTTTGAATGAAACAGCAGTGATTTTTACGCTCTCGCGTTTACTTCTGCCTTGTGCCAGTTATGCCGGAAGTTCTGAAGGAGATGACAGTATTTGACTAAGGACTATGTCTTTTCTGTGCCTTGAAGTCATTGTAATGACCTGAGTTTTTCAAAACTTTTTGAACACTGTGGTGAAAAACAAAGAGAAGGAATTCCTCGGGATTTGCAAAAATTTGGTCAAATGAGAGAAAGAGAGGCATGCTAAGCCCTTAATGAATAAATCATGCTTGTTAGTGTGAGTACTGAGAAGGATCCTGGCTTGATCCAGATTGGTTCTACACTGTCTTCAGCACGAGCGACTAGTCGCTTCCTTAAAAGATTTCAAAAAATGTTTTGCGCGGTCCTGCAAAGACCTGTGTAGAATCGCTCTTGAGATTGTGCAGCTTAGGATCACTCTCAGCCTCGAGACTCGACCCCTCTGCTTTCAAAACCTTGAACTTGGATTCAGAGTGTTCAACGGTCAACTACAATGTGAGGCCTGTGTGGCCAGATTCAAAGTAGCCCTCGAACAAGAGACAAGAAACTCAGATCAAGAAGACCAGATGTCATCAAAAGAAGCTTGCAAAGCTAGGTCAGAAGCACCCCTGGAACTAGGGGCAAAGAATTTCAAATATGCTCGGAGAGCCGAAGATGGATCATTCCACAAATCAAAGAAGGTCGGCAAGAATGCCAAATCCCAGAGGGAGGAAGAAGAAAGTATTGCTGAAAAAAAACTGAGTTTCGATCCACAACAGCAGGGGCAAATTCAGTCCCCCATTGGATGGACTCCTGCATCATCAGCGAACAGCAGCCATTCTCCTGGATTTAGATGACTTCAGGATCTCAAAACCATTTGACATGGACAAAGCTACACTTTTATCCTTTGAGAGGCTCGCTGGGTCGAAAACCTAG
This sequence comes from Camellia japonica, assembly GCA_030407325.1. Taxonomy (NCBI): domain Eukaryota; kingdom Viridiplantae; phylum Streptophyta; class Magnoliopsida; order Ericales; family Theaceae; genus Camellia; species Camellia japonica. The sequence goes on along the minus strand of JAPPVO010000007.1, from coordinate 15,455,518 downwards.
AAGGGCGACCTAGGCAAAAGTTAGAGCGAGACAAAAAATATACAAAAAAAATGCAATGCAAAAAGAAAAAAAAAATGCAAAAAGAAAAGAAAAAGAAAAATAAAGAAGAAGAAAAAGGAATGAAAAGAATATAAAAAAAAAAGAAGAACAAAGCTCGCAAGGTCGAAAACCCGCGACGGGCGCCTTGGCAAAAGTTAGAGCCTAAAAAGGAGAGGTTAATACCCGAGTGTACCTTACCCCGAATTACGTAAGGCTTGATTCCCATCTTTGGGATACGTAGGCAACTTCGTTCTGAAGTCCAGCCGTAAAACACTTCAAATTCGACTGTGTCCATGCGATGGTTCTGGTCATCTTTGTCTTCTCTGTATCTGAAGATTTGGTTGTGTTCGTTACTCTGAGGACTGACTACAATGCGCTGCGGTGCCATTTCAAACAAGGGGCAACTTTCCGTTGCTTTTCAATGTGCTGAGGTGCCATTCAAACAAGGGGCAACTTTCCGTTGCCATGCAGTGTCCTTCAGGAAATGGGCAATTTTCCTTCGGATCTGAGGTTGTGCATCTCAAGGGTAGGTTCCGTACTCGTTCAGCAGTGGCCGTTTACGAAATAGTTTTTGAGAATTTTTATTGAGGTTGACTAATCTTCTCGAAAAGTATTCCATTTTTTTTTCAAAACTGGACCATTTCTTGGACCCAAAATGGGAAATTTTTCAGTGCTCATAGCCTGACTTGCATGATTTTAAATCAGAAAATTGAACAAGCATGTTAATCTAACTCTCATTTTGGTCAAAAATATTTTTTTTTTAGGAGAGAACCAAAACAAAAAATGGTCAAAATGATGAATTAGGGGCACAGTTGAGTCAGGTGTTCTGTCTTTCCCCCGTCGTCAACTACTCACAAGAAGGGCACTCTACCTGCCAAGAAGGGCACAATTGAAGTTAACGACAAAGGGCTGAAAGCTCTTGTATCCTCCAAGCAACGAGGTATCAAGCCAAGTGGACAAGAGCCTGCAATTTCTTGTTTATCCATCAACCACCCAGGGGAGGGATAAAAAATGAGAGATTGAAGAATAGAGAGATGTGCGTTGAGAGAAAAAGTGAGAAAAGGGCTTTTTCAGAAAAACAGAGCTTGAGGGCCGAGTGACGTGAGAATCACAAATGAGGAAGGGCGGGAAACAATACCCGGAGAAACTGGCTCCTCCTGCACTGAGAGGTCTCTTGCCTTTGTAACACGTCCGAGTGTTGTGTTTGTGTCTTTGTTTATCTCAATTCTTGTTTTGAGTTGTTTTGAGTGTCAATGGATGTGTTTAGGCTGTTTTATCTTTTGTTTTCCATTGTTGAGTCATAGTGCGTTGTGTTTAGTCGTAGGCTCAATACCCTGGTCAAGAACTCATCTCTTAATTTCAAAAAATAAAATCGTTTCGCGCTCCGAGTGCCGTGCCATTCTCCACATCTGTGCAAAACAGAATTTGTTCTTTTATAAAATCGCAGGGTTCAACCCAGGTCATGTGAGAACAGTAGAACCAGGACCTATCTGAAGCTATAATGGGTTCCGGACTGCAAAGTAAAAGCAAAAGAGGAAAATGTCGGGCATCTGAGTTTGTTCCAACTTCAGTAAGCTCCGAGATTGCATTCCGTATGCACCTCGTCAGGCCTTGTCAATGCTCCGAAGTATGAGTGTGCCTCTACCTCAAGCTCAAGATCAAGTCTGCTTCAAGCCAGAATGGCAATCAGAAGTGCTCTCCTCGAGTACCGTTTCGTGCCAAGGACATCTTGGCCGTGTTTGCAATGAGTTCCTAGGAGACTAATTGCGACGGTAGAAACTAGAGTTCGAATGGCTGATGCCTAGAACGTAAAGGTTCGGGATTTCCGGGACTAAAGTCTAGTTTAAATACCCAGGGGTGTATCCTCGGCTTGAAATCTGTATGGAAGCCCCATAGGTTGAGATAGCGTGTATGCACCTCAATTCTGGATACTGAACCAACCTAGTCTGTCACCCCGTTGGAGAATAGGGAAAGTTGTGAATATGATCAGGAAGAAAGGTAGCATCCAAAGTGTTCTACGTGAAGAACCCTTGTCAGCATTTCAGAACCTTTGTACTGTGATTTGAAGGTAAAGTGTTCGAAGAGCACAAGGGGAGATCCCCATCGAAGAAGAGCGGTTCATCGCCACTCACCTCATGAGGTGCTTTCTTAAGCACCGCTTTGTCCATTTATTGCTTTCCTTAAGCATCATGCATTGTAATGCATCGTACCTATCAAGTTTCTTTCTCAGTCATGCATGATATTGTATGTACGGTTCATTCACAGAATTTCCGTTTGAGATCATTTATTTAGTGTATCAATCACACTTCATTCCCTTAGTGTATCAATCACACTTCATTTATTTAGTGTATCAATCACACCTTATTCACCCTTAGTGTATCTATCACACTTTCTTCATTCGCTTAGTGTATCAATCACACACTCTTCATTTACTTAGTGTATCAATCACACTTCTTTCATTTTGTGTATCTATCACACGCATTCTTATTTTCTGTATCTATCACACACATTCTCATTTTCTGTATCTATCACACACATTTCTCATTTTGTGTATCTATCACGCACATATTCACTTTTGTGTATCAATCACACTTCACCTTTAGTGTATCCATCACACTTGTTCACTAAGTGCATCCATCACACTTTGTGTTCACCTTTAGTGTATCAATCACACTTTGCTCACTAAGTGCATCTATCACACTTCGTGTTCACATTCAGTATATCAATCATACTTTGTTCACTAAGTGCATCTATCACACTTCGTGTTCACATTTAGTATATCAATCATACTTTGTTCACTAAGTGCATCTATCACACTTCGTGTTCACCTTTAGTATATCAATCATACTTTGTTCACTAAGTGCATCTATCACACTTTGTGTTCACCTTTAATGTATCCATCACACCTATTCACTGAGTGCATCTATCACACTTCGTGTTCACATTTAGTATATCAATCATACTCTATTCACTCAGTGCATCTATCACGCTTTGTGTTCACCGTTAGTATATCTATCATACTTTGTTCACTAAGTGCATCTATCACACTTTGTGTTTGCCTTTTGTGTATCCATCACACTTTGTTCACTAAGTGCATCTATCACACTTTGTGTTCACCCTTTGTGTATCTATCACACTGTGCTCACTACACTCGCTTAGTGTATCTATCACGCGCTCAACTACTGTATCTATCACATTTTGCTTCATATAGTGTATCTATCACACGTTCGCTTTGTGTATCAATCACACACGTTCGTTTTGTGTATCAATCACACACTCTCGCTTTGGTATATCTATCATATTTTGTTCACTAAGTGCATCTATCACACTTCGTGTTCACATTTAGTATATCAATCATACTTTGTTCACTAAGTGCATCTATCACACTTCGTGTTCACATTCAGTATATCAATCATACTTTGTTCACTAAGTGCATCTATCACACTTCGTGTTCACATTTAGTATATCAATCATACTTTGTTCACTAAGTGCATCTATCACACTTCGTGTTCACCCTTAGTATATCAATTATACTTTGTTCACTAAGTGCATCTATCACACTTTGTGTTCACCTTTAGTGTATCCATCACACATGTTCACTTAGTGCATCTATCACACTTTGTGTTTGCCTTTTGTGTATCCATCACATTTTGCTCACTTCACCCTTTGTATATCAATCACACTTTGTTCAAATAGTGTATCTATCACACACTCACTTTGCCTACTTTGTGTATCTATCACACGCTCACTTTGTGTATCAATCACACACGCTCGCTTTGTGTATCAATCACACACTCTCACTTTGTGTATCCATCATACCTTGTTCACTTAGTGCATCTATCACACTTTGTGTTTACCCTTTGGTGTATCCATCACACTACGTTTGCTTCGTGTATCTATCATACATGCACACTGTATTCGCAGTGAGAATTACAATAATTCTCTTACATCCCTTCTGCATTGTAATGTAGCTTGGTTTCTACTTGCTTAAAACTGTTGCATTGTTATGCTTCATTACAGCTTGCTGCATTTCGCATGATCATGAGTTACCTTCGGCTTCTTGCATTGCCAGTTGCATTTTGCCCCCCTGCCTGCGGGCGCGCCTGCGGGCACATCTCTGTTTATCTCGCCTGTTTGTCTAAGTCTTCGACCTTGTCAAAAATGGGTCGTCTCTGGGCTTTGACATTCACTCCCGTCACTTATGACTTTCGAGTTCTGTCAAAGAGGGGCAACTGTAGACACGCCATTTTTGACCAACCTCAAGACTCAAACGTCACCGATTAAGCGCTCGGTGATATTGCATATTGCGCCCGTTCAGAAGTTTCAGAGTCTCAGCTGCGAGCCTTGCCTCCTAACTTCCGGGCTCTTTCGTGTCTTGCCTCGGTTCGCGAACCAGGCTCCGTTTTCTCTATTTTCTCTTCCCGAAGGGAGGGAGAGGTCTCGTAGATCATCTCTCAGTGGCCGTAGGCTACGTTTCGTGGTCGTAGGCCATTCATCCCGTTTGGAGCCCGGTTTCCGATTTTTCGGAGCCAACGGCCGTGTGCCTCGGTTCGGGACCGCTTAACCACCTCCGTTTGCTCCGTTTTTTTTTTGTATACACCTCCATCCTCCATTACAACACTTTGAGGCTGTTTTCCAAAGGCTAGGAGCTCCTCTTCTTGGTCCAAAAGCTGTTGGTTCATTGGTCTACAAGGGTAAGTCTCTTGTCCCTCTCTTTTGGCTCCATTTTGCATGCTTTCTTATCCTTTGTTTCTTGCATTTTTGGGCTCCGACCTGAACTGAAAATAGTCATATTTTGAGCTCATCTCCATGTTTGATCAAGGGTCTTTCTCTGTTTGAGGTCTCCTTCTCACCCCTTGTGTTTAAACTCTCTTTTAGGCCTATTTTTGCATGATGTTTTAGGCTTATTTGTGAGCTGTTTTGGACTTGGTCATAAACTGTAAAATGTCTTATTTTGAGCCCCTCTTCAACTTTGTTGAAGGGATCTCTTCGGTTTGAGGCCAGTAGCTACCACTTGCCTCTTTATCTCTCTTTTAGGCCTATTTTTGCATGATGTTTTAGGCTTATTTGTGAGCTGTTTCGGACTTGGTCATAAACTGTAAAATGTCTTGTTTTGAGCCCCTCTTCAACTTTGTTGAAGGACTCTCTTCAGTTTGAGGCCAGTAGCTACCACTTGCCTCTTTATCTCTCTTTTAGGCCTATTTTGGGGGGAAACTTGAATTTGAATTTCCCCCCTTTTCCTCCACTCTTTTGCCTATAAAACTAGCAGTTCTAGCTGCATTTTGGGAGGTTACAAAATTTGTTTAGAGCTTTTTACATACAATCCCCTCTCTCTCTCTCATCCAAGCTCTAAAACCCTAAGCTTCTTGCACTATTTACCCTACAACCCATAGCACCACACCTCCACACTCCATTCCAGCCCTTTGAAGCTGATTCCTAGAGGTTGAGAGCTCACAAACCTAATCCAAAAGCTGCTAGAAGTTGGCTCTACAAGGGTAAGCTCCTATTTCCCCATTGTTCACATTATTTTGTGCTATATTTTAGCTCCTTTTGCTATCATTTTTGGGCTCCGACCTAAACTAGAAATAGTCATTTTTTTGAGCTCATCTTCATGTTTGATTAAGGGTTTTTCTCTATTTGAAGCCACCTGCTACCCCTTCCCCTTTATCCCTCTTTTATGGCTATTTCTTGCATGATATCTCAGCCCTGTTTGTAAGCATTTCTGGGCTTTGAGCCAAACTGTAAAGTGCTTCATTTTGAGCCCCTCTTCAACTTTGTTGAAGGGCTCTTCACTGTTTGAGGCCAGCTACTGCCTTTTGCTTTCTATCTCTCTTTTAGGCCTATTTTTGCATGGTATTTTAGTCCTATTTGTGAGCTGTTTTGGACTTGGTCATAAACTGTGAAATGTCTTTTTTTGAGCCCCTCTTCGACTTTGTTGAAGGGCTCTCCTCTGTTTGAGACCAGCAGCTATCATTTGCTTCTTTATCCCTCTTTTAGGCCCTTTTCTTGCATGATATTTTAGGCCTACTTTTGTTCATTTTTGTGGCTTGATGTAAACTGTAAAGTGCCTTTTTTTGAGCCCCTCTTCAACTTTGTTGAAGGGCTCCTTGCCATTTGGGGCCAGCAGCTATCCCTTGTCTCTATTCTCTCTTTTAGGGCCATTTTTGCATGATAGATTAGCCCTATTTGTGTTTGTTTTTGAGATTTTTTATTAACTGGAAAAAGTTTTTTTTTTAGGCCCTCTCCATGTTTGATTAAGGGAATTTCCTTATTTGGGGTCACATGCTTCCTTGTATGCTTGCTTGTGTCCTATTTTGAGCTTTACACCCTAGCCCTTGTTGCATGCCTTGTTTGGCCTTCTAGCCACTGGAATCTAGTGGATTTCCAGTGGCTTTGATCCTATTTTGAGCCTCCAAATCAAAGGGGGGTGACCCTCTCTCTCCTTCTCTAGTTTGGTGGTCATTTTGGCCTTCCAAAGAGGCCCTATCTTGCATGCTTTGTTGACTGATTTCAGGGCCAATTTGGTGAGTTTTGGGACTATCATATTTTATTTTCAGAGTTGTTTGTGCCATGCTTCATGTCTATCTTGTATGTGCCTAATAACTCCTTGCATGGCCCTCTAAAGTAACTCATCATTTTTGCATGTCATGGCTGCATATCAGTCGTTATTTGGGCCTATTTTCATATGATTTATTCACTGATTTCTGATGGTTTGGTCATATTCCATGTGCATCATATACTTGCCATGTAAACCATGTTTGCTAATCGAAATTACATGCTATCTTAGTCCATCTTGCTAGCATCTTTTGGCCATACTTTGAACTAGAAATGTTCATATTTTGGGACTGCCTTGGCTCTGTCTTCATACTTTATATTCAAATAATGCATGCTTTGTATAGCTATAACTCATTCCATGTGCCTAATTTTGAGTTTCGGGGTTCATCTCATGCATCAGGTATCATATTGCCATGTTTCGGGGCTGTTTAGCATCATATTTTAGCTCTGAAATTTGCATGTTTGCATACCATATTCCATGACTTGCCATGCCTTGTTAGAGTTGCATGTTGTGCCTTAGGTTCGGTCCTCGGTTTGCGTGCATGCGTGCACGCATTTTGAGAGTCTCATTTTCATCTAATGGCTACTGATGTAGGTGTGGCTGAGGTCCACTTATGTTGGTATAAGTCCATTATGCATTGTGTATGCCATTTCATTCCATAGCATTGTGTATGCCAGATTGCATATTAGAGCATTGTGTATGCCATGTCACATCGAGCATCGAGTATGCCATTTTAGTCCGTAGCATTGCGTATGCTAGGTTTGCATATTAGGATTGCATTCATGCACGTCATGCATATTGCACTGTGCTTGTGATAGGAGTTAGCCCAAGCACGGGAAACGAGGGACGTTTCGTACTTCGAGTGACGGAACGTGTCTCAATTCCCTGTCGCCGACACTCCGGATTATCCATGATGGAGTCTCGGTCTTGTTGTGTTTTCCTGTGCATTCATCCCATATTGAGTTGTGCAGTTCGACTCCTCGGCCATCATGCATCGAGATGCGTGATTGGTGGCACGAGGATCGAAACATGCATACATATGTGAAAATACATTGCCATGCCCCTTTCTTGCTCTCTGTTACAGCAAATCAAGAATCAACAGCCTTTCAGAGCTTTGCACAAAATTCCGAGCATAAACTGTAAACAGAGGCTAATCGGGGCGTCGCAATGGATTTCCGCGCCAAACAACCTGAACATGCATCATTCATCATCCGGAGCAGATTCGAGGCAGTCCCTAGCTTGCATGCTTATTTACTGCTTTCCTTAGTTAATTTGTTAATTAGTTAGGATTTTGTACTTATTCGGACTGTATTATTCATTTGGGACTGTATATTATTTATTCGGACCCTCCGAGCGAGGGCACAATTGTAATAAGTGTGCGTGCGTGTGATGTATGTCTTCCAACCCCACGTCTTTCTCCCTTTTATTTACCTGCTTATGATGGTTAGATTAGGGCTTGTTTCAATTAGCATACAGTATGATAACATGTTTGCATTCATTCATCTGTTTTGCATGCACCGGGCTCGGCGCATCATACTAACTGCATTTGTATTTCAATTCCGAGTTGAATACTTGTTAGTTGTAACATTTCACATGCCATCTTTAGAATAGCCAAGCCTGCTATAGTTGCATTTTTGCATGCGTTGCATTAGGCACTTCTGTATATTTAGGATCATGCATGGATTTCTAACGTAGTTTCTGTTTTGGCTTGGAGTACTCGGTAAGTTTTTATGCTTTAGCATCCTTGCATGCGTGTGAGTGACTGCCATGATAGCATGCTTACCATGAGGCTATGTGCTTATGTGATATAACTGCCTGAATGCCTGTGGGTGAAGGTTGGGTTATTTGGATTGGAACAAATCATCGACTGTGAGTTTTAAGCCCACTAGATAGTGGCAAAACCATTTTTTTTTCTAAGCCCACCTGAGGGTGGCAAAATCTGCATTTTAAGCCTACTTGCGAGTAGCAAACCATCTTTCAAAAACAAACATGAAATGTTTTGTTCCAATTCAGGCGGCCCGGTCTATACTTGTATGCTGTGCGCATCACATAGTAAATCTAGGCTAATAACCGGAATAAGAACACATAATGTTTTCAAAACTTGATATCATGGTTAGTAGAGGCCGATCTTTGATCGGGCGAACGGGGGTGCTCACGAAGTGACCTTCCCCAATCGTACCCAAGTTCCCGAGCCGAGGCAACTTTGGTGATGACGGACACGTGGCCTTAGGCACGAGTCAGGGTTTCCTAAATTTCCCAAAATAAAATATTTAGGTGGCGACTCTGTATCTGGCAAAGCAGTCCATGTTTGGCACTTCTTTCAAAAAAATCTGTTTTCTCAAAACGATTTGCCGGATTTGGACTCTTTGGTTCAGATTAAGAACCGTGATACAAATCGAGTCTGAACTGTAGCGAGGTCCCCCGTGGACTTGTTACACCTAGAAAAAATGGAAAGAACAAAGTTAGTAAACTCTTTAAGTATGAAAAATAGAGAATAGAGAGTACCAAGTGTTAGGAGTTTACTAGTACAGAGTGCTGCACCATCAGAGTAAAATTTTCGTATTTGCTGACCTCGGCCATTCGATTGAGGTCATTAGGGAGGAGCAATGCAGTAAATAGGGCAACGCCGACCTCAATGTTAATAGAGCTGTCACCGGTTCTAACTGGCTTATCCTCGATCGTGATAGATGGGGCCCAAGGGTCATCAGCTTTAAGTAAACCCGAGGTGGCTGCAGAGTCCGACCTCGGCTTCTTTGACTTAGCGGTTTCAGAAGGGTCAGCCTCTGCGGGCCTCTTCTTGGCGGCAGAGCTTGTTTTCTCAACCTCGGCAAGTTTTGAGATTAGAACTGTGTCTTCAGACTCAACTTGGATGAAAGAGGCTTTTGCCTTGGCCCTGTTTACTCTTTTTTGTTTTGATTCTGATAGTGAAGATTGGACTATAACTACGCCCGGGATGTCAGCCAAAAGATCTTCAACTACGGCCTTGTTGCGCCCCATTTCATCGGCGGTGGCGGCGACTGTAACCTTGGTGCCGAAGTGAATTGCCGAAAGTGCAGTGGGTGGGTTGGCTGAATCAAAAGCCGACTCCTCAGAAATTTGGCATTTTCGGCTACGAGTTCTACCAGCAGGAGTGTTGGCGGGAGCTCGACGTCGGCGTTGACGCTGGGCTGGAGGAATTAGTTGAGGAGCGGATGTTAATGGTTGCTCTGTTGGGTCAGATGTTGAGGCTTGGTCAGGCTGTGGTGACGAAGTGGTAGGAGGAGTTGTGGCTGAAGGTGGAGACTTGCTCTTCTTAGGGACGTCGGGAAGAATGGATTTGTAAGTTGGGATGTAGTTCAGCAGCAGAGGAGCCTTGCGCTGATTAACAGGCAAGTCCAACAACTTCCTGAAATCTTTACTGGGGTAGAAGGTTTTGGGAAAGTGTTTCGGTGGCTGAGGAAGAACTACAAGTAAAAAACAAGCATTAGAACATACAAAAGTACCAAAGTAATAAAGACTTGAAAGCGAATAAAGTGACACTTTGTTCTTACCATTACTCTCTTTAAAAACTGATCGGCTCAAAGGGTAGAGGTGGAGGTCATTATCTGGTGGGAACTCCCAGTTGCCCGAGACAATGAAATAACCATCTCTAGCACCTTTGTTGGAGTCTGGGAGATCGGCAATAAGTTTGTACTCGGTCGACCTCGGCTTAAGGTAATAGATGTAGCCTTTTTTGACTTAAGGCCACACATTGTATAACAGTATTGGATGTCAGCTAGAGTAATCCTAGCGTTCTCTCGGCTAGCTAGGACAATTATACCGTTGATGACTCTGTATGAGTTAATGGCTAGCTACATTGGGTTTAGTTTGTAATAGTGAAGGACTTGGCGAAAGAGGATGTCAAAAGGGAACCTAAGTCCACACTCGATGAAAACTACCACTGGGAAGGGCATAAAATTGTCTTTAGGCATGATGGAGTCCTCCTCCCCAGCCAACCTAAGATGAACATCGGCAGGGATGGAGAACTCTTGCCTAAGGTGTTCAAGCTTCTCTGGGGTATCTACCCTCCACTTAAACATACCCATGACGTCGGCTAGAGGGACAAGGTATGGGAATTCAGAAAAAAGAGGTTTGTATGGATTTTAGGGACCTCAGCTACAATCTAAACAGGTATTGGGGTGAGAGTTTTTAAAGATCTAGAAGGAATTCGTTTCAATTTTTCTTAAGCATAGTGTAACAAGCCCGCGGGGGACCTCGCTACAACTCGGACTCGATTTTGTCACGGTTCTTAATCTTGAACCAAAGAGTCCAAATCCGGCAAATCGTTTTGAGAAAACAGATTTTTGAAAGAAGTGCCAAACATGGACTGCTTTGCCAGATACAGAGTCGCCACCTAAATATTTTATTTTGGGAAATTTAGGAAACCCTGACTCATTGCCTAAGGCCACGTGTCCGTCATCACCAAAGTTACCTCGGCTCGGGAACTTGGGTACGATTGGGGAAGGTCACTTCGTGAGCACCCCCGCTCACCCGATCATAGATCGGCCTCTACTAACCATGATATCTAGTTTTGAAAACGTTATGCGTTCTTACTCCGGTTATTAGCCTAGATTTACTATGTGATGCGCACAGCATACAAGTATAGACCGGGTCGCCTGAATTGGAACAAAACATTTCATGTTTATTTTTGAAAGATGGTTTGCTACCCGCAAGTAAGCTTAAAATGCAGATTTTGCCACCCTCGGGTGGGCTTAGAAAAGATGGTTTTGCCACTATCTAGTGGGCTTAAAACTCACAGTCAATGCATTGTTCCAATCCGAACAACCCAACCTTCACCCACAGGCATTCAAGCAGATATATTACATAAGCAAATAGCCTCATGGTAAGCATGCTATCATGGCAGTCACTCACACACATGCAAGGATACTAAAGCATAAAACTTACCGAGTACTCCAAGCCAAAACAAAAGCTAATTAGAAATCCATGCATGATCCTAATTATACAGAAATGCCTAATGCAACACATGCAATAATGCAACTATAGCAGGCTCGACTATTCTAAACATGGCATATGGAATGCTACAGCTAACATGTATTCAACTCGGAATTGAAATACAAATGCAGTTAGTATGATGCGCCGAGCCCGGTGCATGCAAAACAGATGAATGAATGCAAACATGCTATCATACTGTATGCTAATTGAAACATGCCCTAATTCTAACCATCATAAGCTGGTAAATAAAAGGGAGAGAAAGACGTGGGGTTGGAAGACATACACCACACTCACACACACTTATTACAACATTGCCCTCGCGCAGAGGGTCCGAATAAATAATATACAGTCCCAAATGAATAATACAGTCCGAATAAATACAAAATCCTAATTAATTAACAAATTAATTCTAGGAAAGCTGTAAACTAGCATGCAAGCTAGGGACTACCTCGACTCCGCTCCGGATGATGAATGATGCATGTTCGGCGCGGAAATCCATCGCGATGCCCCAATTAGCCTCTGTTTGCAATTGTTCTTGTAAAGCGCGCCGAGCTCCGGAAGGCTGCTGGTTTTTGATTTGCTGTAACAGAGAGCAGGAAAGGGGCATGGCAATGTATTTTCACATATGTATGCACACCTCGATCCTCGTGCCACCAATCACGCATCTCAATGCATGATGGCCGAGGAGTCTACTTGCACGACTTAATATGAAATGAATGCATATGAAAACACAACAAAACCTAAACTCCATCATGGGTAATCCGGAGTGTCGGCGACTGGGGAATTGAGACACGTTCCGTCACTCGGAGTACGAAACGTACCTCGTTTCCCGTGCTCGGGCTAACTCCTATCCCAAGCACAATGCAATATGCATGACATGCATGAATGCAACTAAGATACAACCTAACATGCACAATGCTATGAAATGGCATACACGATGCGCGAGGTAATATGGCATACACAATGCGCTAATATACAACCTAGCATACACAATGCTGTGAAATGAAATAGCATACACAATGCATAATGGGCTTACATCAACACAAGTGGACCTCGGCCACATTCACATAGGAGGCCATTAGATGAAAATGAGACACTCGAGATGCGTGCACACGTGCACGCAAACCGAGGACCGACCCTAAGGCACCAAATGCCACTCTAACAAAGCATGGCAAGGCATGGAATATGGCATACTAGCATGCAAATTTCAGCGCTAAAATATGATGCAAAACAGCCCCGAAACATGGAAACATGGCACCCGATGCATGAAATGAGACTCGAAACTAGGCGCATGGAATGACTTATAGCTATACAAAACATGCATTATTTGAACATGAAGAATGAAGACAGAATCAAGGCAGCCCCAAGACAAGCATATTTACAGTTTTAAGGAAGGCCAAACAGTGAACACAAATGGGGCTAAGCTAGCATGCAAAAAAAGGCCCCAAAAGCGAGATAATGAAGCAAGTAGCAGCTTCTGTCCTTAAACAGAGAAGGGCCCTTCTACAATGTTGAAGAGGGGCCCAAAATATGGTATTTTAGAGTTGATGACCAAACCCAAATCAGTGCACAAGCATGCTCAAAATACTATGCAAAATAAGGCCAAAAAGAGAGCTATAACACAAAGTACAAAAAGGAAGCCTCAAACATCAAAAGACCCTTAATGAAACATGAATAGAGGGTCAAAATAAGGCCATTTATAGTTCGGACCAGAGCCCAAAAACAGAAGAACAAGAGGCTAACAAATCGTGCAAAAATAAGGCCAAAAGAGAGATATAAAGGCAAGTGACATATGGAGGCCTCAAACAGTGATGAGCCCTTCAACAATGTTGAAGAAGGGCTCAAAATAAGCTACTTTTCAGTTTACAACATACCTCAAAACAGTTCGTACATAGGCCAAAAACAATATGCAAGAAAATGGCATACAAGGGAGGTAATGAAGCAAGTGCAACAAGGAGGCCTCAAACAGTGAGAGGCCCTTAAACAAACATGAAATAGAGCTCAAAAAAATGCTATTTTCAGTTAAGGTCGGAGCTCAAAAGTGTAAGCAAGAATAGCTTAGATAGGACGCAAAAATGAGCTCGAAAAGAGGGAAATGAAGGCTCACCCTTAAAGACCAATCTTTAGCAACTTCTTGGCACAAGAAATGGTGTTCCTCAGCTCTGGAAAGTAGCTCCAAGTGGATGGAATGGAGGTGGTGGTGTGGTGCTAGGTGGTGGTGTAGAAAGGGTGTAGGACTTGGATGTTTGGAGGGTTGAAGTGAGAGAGATAGAGGAGATATGCATGCAAGGCTCTAAAACATTTTTTCAACCCCAAAACCAGAGCTGGGGTGGTGGTTATATAGGCAAAAGAGGGGGAGAAAGAGGGGGAAAAAAGGGGGGGAAAACAATTCAAGTTTCCCCCAAAAATGGCAGCCCCCCCGGATACAAAATCTGGGGGGAAATGAAATAGAGATTTGTGATGTGCCAACTGCAAGGATCAAGGCCGGCCAAGTATCTAGGTCACAGGTGGCCGGCCGGCCAGGGGTCAAAAGGGCCAAGTGCAATTAGTGGCCAACCACCACAAATTGGTGGCCTCCCATGTGTGCTCAACACAACCCTGTGGTCAAAAATTGGAAACAGTGAAGCAGGAGAGAGAAAAGGCCACTCTTAGGAGGGGTTCAAAAGGGTCAATCACAATTACTAGCCTACCATATGATATTGGTGGCCTCCCAGGTGTGTACAACACAAATATGTGGTTTAGAGTTGGAAAAAGTGGCCTTAGGGTGGTCAACCTTGGCTTTCGAGTGAGAAAAACGGGCGACGGAGGGCGATGAAGGAATATAACTGGTTGCTGAAACAATTACTGGCCTCCCACCCTTCTAGGACCTTCCTGGTGATGAAACAGAGGTCCCTGCCAAAAATGAACGCAAATCGATGCAAAATGAAGGTTCGGGGGCCGAAACGCACAGTCCGAGGCCCCGAAAACTGACTGTCAGGCACCGGGAGTGGTGTTCGACCACAAAGTTGGTCTCTCGGACCACAGTGTCCCTCAAAAGGGAGGAAATAAGGTATGTGCCAAAAACCGGAGCAAACGGAGGTAGTTAAGCGGTCCCAAACCGAGGCACACGGCAGTCGGCTCCGAAAAATCGGAAACCGGGCTCCAAACGGGAAAAATGGCCTACGACCACGAAACGTAGCCTACGGCCACTGAGAGATGATCTACGAGACCTCTCCCTCCCTTCGGGAAGAGAAAACAGAGAAAACGGAGCCTGGTTCGCAAACCGAGGCAAAGCACAAAAGAGTCCGGAAGTCCGGAGGCAAGGCTCGCAGCTAGGACTCCGCAACCTCAGAACGAGCACTACATGCAACATCACCAAGCGCTCAATCGGTGACGTCTGAGTCTTAAGGTCGGTCAAAAATGGGGTGTCTACACATAGGAATTTTAGGGCAAATCTCAAACCTAGAGCTACTAAAACAGAGATTAGGAGCAAGAATCTGGAAAAAAAAAAGACACAGAAAACAGAGAAGAACAATAATTCAGACTCAAGAAAACAAGAAGGGATTCAAGAACATTGAATAAAATGTAAATGTGCACAAGTCGAAGACAGTGGCAATTTACAAGAACATCAAGTGTATGAACAGTATGTGTGTGCATGTGTAGACCCAGAAACAGAGTGGGCAAACACGGGATTGCAAAACAGAACATGCTCAAACATACGAATGATAAAGTTTAAAAACACATGTAAAGAATGAATGCATTCACAAAAGCAGTGTACAAATGTAACAGAGTTCGAAGTAAGTCAAAAACTAAAAAGAGGGAAAAACAGTGGCTTACTAAGGAAGATGACGCCAGTATAAAGACGCCAAAGTCAGGCAATGACGGTAGATATAGCAGAACGATGGATGCTTTGCCGGAGGAGGTGAACGGAGTGGTTACAGGAAGCTTGAAGAAGGCAACAATGGAGGTTGGGGATTTTTAGAGAGAGAAAAACTTGAAAGCTTGGAAGAAAACGAAGATGCAAAGGTGAAAAGATGGAGAGAGAGAGAGAGAGGTGTTTTTAATTAAAACATGAAAAGGCGACAAAATCACAATTAGTGTGCCTAGGATGACGTGGCGACGCGACCTGATGGTGCGTGTCAGGTGTAGACACTCCATTTTTGACCGACCTTAAGACTCAGACATCACCGATTGAGCGCTCGGTGATAGTGCATATTGTGCTCATTTTGGAGTTTCAGAGTCTCGGCTGCGAGCCTTGTCTCCGAACTTCCGGGCTCTTTTGTGCTTTGCCTCGATTTGCGAACCAGGTGCTGTTTTCTCTGTTTTCTCTTCCCGAAGGGAGGGAGAGGTCTCGTAGACCATCTCTCAGTGGCCATAGGCTACGTTTCGTGGTCGTAGGCCATTTTTCCCGTTTGGAGGCCAGTTTTCGGTTTTCGGAGCCGTCAGCCGTGTGCCTCGGTTCGGGACCGCCTAATTACCTCCGTTTGCTCCGATTTTTGGTACACACCTTGTTTCCTCTCCTTAGAGGGACACTGTGGCCCGGGAGACCACCTTCGTGGTCATACGCCACCTCCGGTGCTTAACAGCCTGTTTTCGGGGGCCCAGGCCGCGCGTTTTGGCCCCCGAACCCTCGTTTTGCATCGGTTTGGGTTCATTTTTGGTATGGACCTTTGTTTCATTGCTAGGAAGGTGGTAGGATGGTGGGAGACCAGAAATTCTTTTGAAAAATATTTTCTCTCTCCTCCAGCCGATTTTTCTGACAGAAAGCTGGTTTTTCTTACTTTTGAGCCACAATTTCTGGTTCTTCATACCACCATTGTGTTGTGCATACCTGGGAGGCCACCAATATGGGTAGGCCGACCAGTATTTCTTCTTGACCCTTTTGAACCTTGCTAAAAAGCTGGTTTTCCTCTCTCCTGGGTCACTTTTTCTGGTTTTTCTCCCTGCAGCTGTATTCTACTCATCTGGGAGGCCACCTTTCTGGTATGGCCGACCAGAAATTCACCTTGACCCTTTTGAACCCTGGTCAGCCGACCAGGGCATGTGGCCGGCCGACCACTTGAACTGGTCGGCCTATCTTCTGCTTTTTGGCCTTCTCAAGTGCTTCACAGCTGTGCCAGCTGTGAAGCATTTGACCCACTGTCTGAGATTTTGAGCCTTTTGTTGCCCTTTTTAAGTTGGTTTTGACCCTCTTGCTTGGCTTCTTAGGGAAGCTTGACTCTTTTGTCAAGCTTCTTGAGGAAGCTTGACCCTTTTGCTCTAGCTTCCTCAAGAAGCTTGACCCTTTTGGGTGAAGCTTCTTTGAGAAGCTTGGACCCCTCTTGAGGCTTCTCCAAGAAGCCTTATCTCCCTCCCTCTATAAAACCAAGCCTCCATCACCATTTGCAAGGATTAGAAAAATCCAGCTGAGTTATATACATACAACCCTCCATATCTCTCCATTCCAAGCTCAAAACACCCTTTTTCTTGGCCATTTACACTACACCTCTAAGCCTAACACCTCCACCATCCATTCCAGCACCTTGGAACTCATTTTCAGAGGTTGAAGGCTCACTTTCTTGGTCCAGAAGTTGCTGCATTGCTGTGCTACAAGGGTAAGTCTCCATTTTCCCCATTCTTGCACTATTTTGCTCTATACCTTAGCTCCATTTTCAAGCATTTTTGAGCTTTTACATGAACTGAAAAGTGTCTTATTTTGAGCCTCTCTTGAACTTTGTTTAAGGACACTTTTCTGTTTGAGGTCATCTACCTCCTTGTATGCTTCATTCTCTCTTTTAAGGCTTATCTTGCATCATATCTTAGCCTTATTTGCAAGCATTTTTGGACTTCGACATAAACTAGAAAAAGTCTTGTTTTGATCTTCTAAAGATGGTTGTTTAAGGACTCTTTTCTGTTTGGGGTCATCTTCCCCCTTGCATGCTTCATTTCCTCATGTTTTGAGCTATGCATTAGAGCATTTGCATTGGCCTTGGTTTGGCCTCTTAGCCACTGAAATCCAATGGATTTTCAGTGACTTAGATGTATCTTTGAGCCTCAAAATCAGAGAGGGGTGACCCTCTCACCCCTTGTTCTCTTTACTAGCATTGTTGGCCTTCCAAAGGGGACTCTTTTTTGCATGGATTGAAGTCATATTTCAGACCTCATTTTGTGAGTTTTAAGGTCTGTCTAAGCTCTGTCAAGAGCCCATTTTACCATATTTTATGTCTATGATGCATGTGTAGAGCAATCCCATTCAAGGCCTTTCAAAGGGACCTTTCTTTGCATGTTTCCTAGACTGATTTCAGGGCCTATTTGGTGGGTTTTAGGGCTGTCATAACTCATTTCCAGAGGTGGTTTTGCCCTTTTGTTTGTCTATCATATAAGTGTAGAATACCCCCTTGCATGGCCTTCCAAAGGAACCCTTCATTTTTGCATGCATTAACTGAGTTTCAGTGGGTATTTGGACATTTTTTGGCATGAAATGCTTCTGTTTTTTGGTTGGTTGGGTGAGCCTTCATATGCTTCATATAGTTGTAGAACAACTAATGGTTCACTAGCTTTCTTTGCATGCTTTGTGGACCCTTGATGTTAGCACTTTTTGGCCATACCTTAAACTGATAATGTGCTTATTTTGGACTACCCTAGCTCTATTTTTAGACCTCATGGTCGAATGATATTTGTTTTGCATGCTTGTAGCTCAATACCCATGCTTAACTTTGAGTTTTGAGGTCCATTGCATACATGTGCTGAGGTGTGTTCATGTTTTGAGGTCATTTTTCATCATATTTCAGAGCTGGTTTGAATGTCATATTGCCATGTTTTCATCTCTTTAAGTGTGCTTGAGAGTTGTGCGTGAATGCCATGTTTACCGACCAATGAATAAGCTTCATTTTCATGCATGTTGAGCCATCATTTTAGGCCAATTTCCTACTGTTTCAAACTTGCCTAGGGTCTGTTTGGGGTTGGTTTTGCCTTTGGTGCATTGCTTTGGGTACCTCTAGTGTAACGCACTTCACTAGTTTCGGTACCCGGGCCCCCTAGCTTGCATAGTGTGCCATGTTTGCATGATTCGGGACCATTGTTTATCATATTTCAGAGCTGTATCATATGTGTTTTTATGCCATATTTCATCCCTTGCCATGCTTTGGTAGAGTGGCATGTTATGCCTTAGGATCGGTCCTTAGGATTTGTGCGCGTTTGCATGTATTTCGGTTGTTTCATTTTCTATCGTATGGCCGCTGATTTGAGTGTGGCTGAGGTCCACTCATGTTGGTGTAAGTCCATCGCGCATTATGTATGCCATTTCGGTCCATAGCATTGCGTATGCTAGGTTGCATGTTAGAGCATTGTGTATGCCATGTTACATCGAGCATTGTGTATGCCATTTCATAGCATTGCGTATGCTAGGTTGTATGTTAGTCGCATTGTGTATGTCATCTCATTTGCATTGTGTTTGGGATAAGAGTTAGCCCAAGCACGGAAAACAAGGGACGTTTCGTACTCCGAGTAACGGAACGTGTCTCAATTCCCGGTCGCCGACACTCCGGATTACCCATGATGGAGTTAGGTCTTGTTGTGTTTATATGTGCATTCATTTTACATTGAGTCGTGCAATTCGACTCCTCGGTCATCATGCACCGAGATGCGTGATTGGTGGCACGAGGATCGAGGTGTGCATACATATGTGAAAATACTTTGCCATGCCCCTTTCTTGCTCTCTGTTGCAGCAAATCAGAAATCAGCAGCTTTCTAGAGCTTTGTACAGCATTCCGGCATTAATTGCAAACAGAGGCGAATCGGGGCATCGCGATGGATTTCCGCGCCAAGCAACTTAAGCATGCATCATTCATCATTCGGAACAGAGCTGAGGCGGTCCATGGCTTGCATGCTGATTTACTTGCTTTCCTAGATTAATTTGTTAATTAATTAGGGTTTTGTAATTATTCGGACTGCATTATTTATTCGGACTGTATTATTTATTCGGACCCTCCAAGCGAGGGCAAAATTGTAATAAGTGTGCGTGTGTGTGATGTATGTCTTCCAACCCCACGTCTTTCTCCCTTTTATTTACCAACTTATGATGGTTAGATTAGGGCATGTTTCAATTAGCATACTTATGATAGCATGTTTGCATCATTCATTTGTATTGCACGCACCGGGCTCGGCACATCATACTAACTGCATCGTATTTCAATTCCAAGTTGAATACTTATTAGTTGTAGCATCTCATATGCCATTCTTAGAAATAGCCGAGCCTATTATAGTTGCATTTTTGCATGTGTTGCATTAGGCATTTCTGTATAGTTAGGATCATGCATGATTTCTAATTAGCTTCTGTTTTGGCTTGGAGTACTCGGTAAGTGTTTATGCTTTAGCATCCTTGCATGCGTGTGAGTGACTGCCATGATAGCATGCTTACCATGAGGCTAAGTGCTTATGTGATATAACTGCCTGAATGCCTGTGGGTGAAGGTTGGGTTATTTGGATTAGAACAATTCATCGACTGTGAGTTTTAAGCCCACTTGGGAGTGGCAAATCACCCTGTTTCTTAAGCCCACCTGAGGGTGGCCAAATCTGAATTTTAGCCTACTTGCGAGTAGCAAACCGTTTTTCAAAACGAACATGAGATGTTTTGTTCCAATTCAGGTGATCCAGTCTATACTTGTATACTGTGCGCATCACATAGTAAATCTAGGCTAATAACCAGAATAAGAACACATAATGTTTTCAAAACTCGATATCGTAGTTAGTAGAGGCCGATCTTTGATCGGGCGAGCGGGAGTGCTCACGAAGTGACCTTCCCCAATCATACCCAAGTTCCCGAGCCGAGGCAACTTTGGTGATGACGGACACGTGGCCTTAGGCAACGAGTCAGGGTTTCCTAAATTCCCCCAAAATAAAAATATTTAGGTGGCGACTCTGTATCTAGCAAAGCAGTCCATGTTTGGCACTTCTTTCAAAAAATCTGTTTTCCAAAACGATTTGCCGGATTTGGACTCTTTGATGATTCATCGGTCTTGCATTACACTCTGCGAGATTAGATACAGGACCGTGACATTGAGTCATGAATTGTAGTGAGCCCAATGAACAAAACGGGATCCCTTCCCAGGACGTTCGGGGATGTCTACATCAGGTACGGATTAATAAGGAAAAGACGCGTGGCGAAAACGGTTGAGAAATTGTGCGTGACAACTCATACCCATATAGAACTCTTGGAGTTATTGATTTAATGAAGTAAAGACCTCGGCATTGGTAAAACAGATTACAATCTTAGTCATATGGAAGCCGACGTGTGATGACCTCGGTAATAAAGGTTAGAGCAAGTCTTAGCCCACATGATATATGAACAAACAATATAGGTTCCATCACCTCAGGATGTCGAGGAAATAGAACCTAGGGGGCAGTTATGGGGGCATATTTTTGGGAATGACAACACGTGGCCAAGGTGGCACCGAAGTGCCAGCCGAGGTGCCACGTGTCCTGGTCATGACGCCGAGGTGATCTCGGCTAGGCCGAGGTTATCTGCGGAGATACCGGAATCTGAAATGAACGGATAAGGGTCAAGAGTCCTAGAATGGGGGAGGATCTCATTTTAGATAAGGATAAAAGCTCTTAGGGAGTTTATCTTTATCTATTTGAGAGTCCTGGATAAGCATTGAGCCAGAGTCCATTGAAACTAGGCTTCTACAAGGATCAGGTTAGTGCAAGCTATAAAAGAAAGGCACCCTCGTGGGTCTAAGGTATGCCTTTTGTATTCTGGCTAGTGAGTTAAAGCACTGTTTGCTATCTTTGAGAGATAATTGAGTACTGACTTGATCGTCGGAGTGCCCCCGGGTAAACGAACCACCGCTGGAGTCTTATCTTTCTATGACAGGTCGTTCGGGCGCCATGTATTCTGCCGATGTTCTCCAGCTGAGTACTTGTTTGGCAGTGTGGTAAAAAATTAACACACACAATATATTTTAAAATATTATTAATTTTAATTTTGGAAGAGGAAATCAAATATTCAATATTTCGTCCATATAATTTTAATTCAAATAATTTGATTTAAAGAAGAACAAAAATTTTGGAGGGATATCAAAATTTTAAGTCTCCCTCCAATAAATTTGATTGAATTCCACATGGATTTCTTGAGTTTTTTTGGAAGAATTTTTTTTTCTTATAAATAGGTAAAAACTTTCACAATAATTTCAAATTCTTAATGAGATTCCTCACTAGAAAAGACTCTTGAAAAAGAGTTTTCAATTAAAATTTTCTTATATAATATATATATATATATATATATATATATAAGAAAGAAAAGAAAGAAACAATAAAAAAGATAGAAAAAAGTTAGAAAATATGAACAAAAAAAAAGTTCAAAATATTCAATTTCATCGACCTGGCGATTCAACCGCCGGTTTTCCTAGTTCTCTCTAAATAGGCTGGTTTTTTTACTTCGAACGGTTTAGAGGGTATATCCAGACTGGAATCCCGACCGGTCAACGGTTCAACCGATCAAACCAGTTTTCAAAACCATGCTGGATTGCCAACGGGCCAGTTACACTCCCCGTCCCCGACCCCAAAAAATCCCCGTACAAAAATAACATCATTAACAACAACATCATCTGTGTATCTAAGTGTGTGTCACAAAGAGAGAGAGAGAGAGAGAGAGAGAGATCTGAGTAAAGATAGAGAGAGAGAGAGAGATCTGCTTAGATCTGCCGTGGTGGAGGGAACTGACGCCAGAGTATGGAGGTTCGGCGACTCTAGCATCACGGCAGTAGCAGTGGCGTGAAGAAGGAGGCGACGGTGACTACGTCGCTACAGAGAGAAGAGAGAGAGTAGAGGGAAGGGTATATATGTAATTTCAGTTTGGGGGGAAACGGGGACAAGGATAGGGACAGGGACGGAGACGGGGACGGGCCGGGGACGGAGCCGGGGCCGGGGCCGTGGCTGGAAAACGTATCACCGTCCCTGGCTCGAAAATTGTCGAGGATTTATTTTCGAATACCATCCCGACCTCGTCGAGGGTATTTTTCGAGAAAAAAACCGTTCTAATCTGGGTCAGGGAAGTCCAGTCCCCGTGGGTCAGGTTCAAATTGCCATCCCTAATCAATAGGTTTTGTTTGGTGTTTTATGGAATTATTTATAATTATTTTTTATTTTTAAAATTTGTAATATAAAAATATCTTATATACTGAAATATATATATATATATATATATATATGATTTAGGAAAAATGATATCTTTTCCAGTTTTAACATAGCATACTACTATGCTAACAACCACCAAGTAATTGACTATGCTATTCACAATGTATTTTCAAACATTACTCACTGTGGCCATCCTTAATAGGTTCAACTCCCCTTTTATTAGATAACCTCCATCAATATACAATGCCAATAATTTTGTAATAATTCAAAATAAATGAGACAGATCAATACACACCCTAACCAATAGAAGCTTAATTTTATATATATATATATATAATAAAATAAAATGAAAAAAAAAAAAAAAAAAAAAAAACAGATTATATCAATATTCAATATAACTTTGAGCAATTCAAAAGTTATAATATGCTAATCAGATGACTAAAAATTGTGCAATCCCTTCAACCTTTGGTAAACTTGTAAGCTGTAACATCAATGTGTTGAAAAAATAAATAATAGAATGGCATATTAACGGAGGATTTTTCTATTACAAGAAGCCCAACCCAAGAATTCAATAGTCAACAAAACCATAGAGGAGCCAACTCAAACTTAGTAGATGACTATTTAAATTTGCCTTAAAACTTAATAATTTTTAAATATGTTTAATCTTGATTTATTTACCTCTGAAGCCAATCTCAAACTCGAGTTTAATCAAACGAAGCTCAAATAATTTGATTTTTAGTGTATTTATCAAGTTGAGATTAAACAAACAAGTTTCAAAATTTAAGTTTAACTTATTTACATAACTAAGTCAATCTCAAACAAACTTTTAACAAATCAAACTTGAACAAGTTAGTTTGCCATATATTGTAGGCCCACACAATGCAGCTAATCTAAGGGTGACCTTATTTGCATAAAAATGAAAATGAAATGAAAGCAGAAATGTTAAAACAAAAACTATGGAATGAGAGAAGAATTTCTTGGTAGCATCACTCCATTACCTAAATTGCTTTCAATTATGATTAAAACTATAACAAAAGCACAAGAATGACATCAAATGTAAATATTTATTAAAACATGTAACGGGAGAGTCTGACATTATCTACCTTCTTATTATATATATATATATATATATATACACAAACTATACACCAGTAAACCTTAAATAAAACAAGAGGAATAACGAAAATATCACTCGAGGCAATGGAGTTGACGATGGTGAAAACAGTGATAGCAGGAAGGAGAAAATAACCGCAATGCCAAATTATCAAAGGCTACAGTAAAATCTGGTCCCGAATGTATTCTCTCCACTATAAGTGACGTATAGAAAACCATCTTCATCTTTCTTCTCATCGTATATAGAAGACATGATTGATCCTGCAATAAACAACAAAAATAAAGAACAGACCAGACTAAAACATTGAAACATAAATCGACAAAATTGCAAAGGGATTACCTGTTGGTGGCAGGACATTGTCCACAAATATGAAAATCGCCTTCTCTGCACTCAATTTGATCCTTTTGCGGATCACGTACACAAATTGTCCTACTGTCAAGTCAGCTGGGACAAGGTACCTGTATTTTCATCGTTTAGATTAGAAGAAAAATCACAACTAATTAACATACAACCATGCGCGCAAGTTGGTTCAGGAACCTTGTTTTGTTTTGTTTTGAGGAAGTGCTATTGTGTGGGTGCTCTCAGGTGAAGAAACATGACAAGATGGGATGGGTTTCCTTACCTTCGAGTGAGATACATATATTTGACTTCTAGCTCACAGATCGTTTCTCATGAAAACATCTTAAACTATTTCTTTTACCACATGACATCTTGGGCTCCAAGTCTTGTCTCCAGAAGGAACAAAGGTAGCATACCACATTCAAGTTGGGCACATAATTGAGTCCAGAGAAAGTCCAACCAACTAAATGTGTGGGATTACTCAGTGAACTCCGTTTTTTTCAAGAGTAAAAAAAGGTTCTAACTACAGTTTTTTTGTTGAGCCGGGAGATCTTCAATCTGAATAGGAGATCTAGAGATTTATGAATATTTCGACGGAGCCGTCCGGGCTTCGTCGGAGGCTGCTTTTTCTGGGCGACTGGTCTTTTGAGTTTGAAGAGGGGCAGGCAGATGCGATTGGTCGGCGGCGTGTCGATATTGTTGAACGGGGGTATGGAGTTCGACGAGCTATCGCCTCGTTTGGTGCAGAGATAAAATGGGTCGCGGCCCAAATGCGGAAGGCATCCACGAAGAACTTTCATGGGGTGTTTTTAGGTCGAGTTTCTGGGGGCCGACGTAGTGTGGCGTGTTGGTTGCGTCCTGAGGAGGGGGGGTCTGCAATCCAGATTGTGATTCAAATGGGTGAACATCATCATCAAATTTTTTTCCCCCAGTCATGGTTTGGGGATGGGTGGAAGGGTGCTGCTCTTGTTTTGGATGGATTTTCGGTGGGGAATGGTTGGGTCACCATAGGACCGGAACGGCGAGGGGGGAGAGGTTCTTCTTGGCCGATTGGGAATGCGGTGGTCGTTCCTGGGGCTGGGGAAGAGGATGTGGTGGTGAGACAGGGGTCTGGTGCAGATTGGGTTTCCTTTCTGGATTCGTGTTTGGTGGAGAGAGTGAGGGAGTTTGGGGGAGAAGGGGATGGAGTTGTCTCGCCTTTCAGAATGGGTGCAGCGAACGTGGACAGGTAGTGGGGGTGTGCAGGTGAAGGCCATTGGAGGACAGTATGTGTTGTTTGTCTTTTCATCTAAGGTAGAGGCAACTAGAATTCTGGCGGGTGATTGGATGGTTGAAGGTCGATGCCTGAGCCTTGATTGGTGGTCGCCGGAGGCGTTCTGTCACAGGGGAAGCAATCAATCGCGGCGTAAGAGTTTTTGGGTACAGGTGTTGGGCCTTCCGTTGCATCTCCATGGAGCGCAGGTGTTTCGTGCTATAGGGGATCGTTGTGGAGGATTCCTAGAGGTTGATCGTGCGACGTTAATGGAGGGACCTTTGGGTTGTGTTCGAATCAAAGTTCGTGGAACAGCGAGGGGTGCTCCGGCGCAAATTATTATTCGATGGGGTGATTGGCGTTACACGCTGCCAATTTGGTCAGAGGATGGACCGGTGGTGGAGTTCTGTGCGACGCCGGAGCAGCGTGTTCGTCGTGGGTTGGTTAAGGAATATCGAGATTTGGTGCGATTTGAAGCGCGAGATGGCCGCCGTGATTTGGGGAAGGAGAAAACCAATCTGGTACGAGTTGATCTCCCAACTGGTCAACGGGATTTGGGGAAGGAGAAGTTGCAATTGCCTAAATCGCAGTTGCGGGTCGAATCACAAAAGGCTTGGATTCCGAGAAGGTTGGGGCAGGGGGCCCACCCTACCAAAACGCACTTCTGGGCTGACCTATCACTGGGTGGTGGTGCTGGAGTTACTAAAACAGATTTTGGGCCTAGTATTACAAGGCCCACCGATGGAAAGCTTATGTTGCAAAATTATAATGGGGTGGGTCCGTGTAAGGTTAATGCCACGACTTTGGACTTGGGCAAGTTGGGCCAGGCTGTAAAATCTTCTAAGGGCCAATCTGGTTTAACTACCCCAGTGGCCCATGTCTTTCAGAGTTTACGACATGATTTGGGCTCTTCTCAAATGGGTCGGTCTTCGCATTCAGAACCTATTGTTCAGGGGAAGATGGCGGCTCTGGTGTCGTCTTCTAATGTTCGCGAGAAGGAGATGGGTGGTTTGGTTTCAGTCCTGTTCTGGGCGACGATCAAGTTGTGTGCTCATCTTTGGCAACCGTTACATATGTGGAGCAGCAATTGTCATTTGACGATGCAGTAGTAGAAGTTGGCGACTGGGGTGCGAAGGACGTGTTACCTATGCAGGTTGGAGGAGAGTTGCCTTTGGCGGTGTACCCTCTCGCCAGCTTCATTCCTGGTCGCAATGATGTCTCTTTCGATTCGCCTCGTGATGAGTTCGTCGACCAGCATGCCTTCGATGGGTTGGAGGTGCCTTCGGTAGAGGCAATTTCGGAGTGGGTGCTTAGTCAGATTGGTGAGGTAAGTCGTCTGCTTGGTGTCTCATTTGAAGGCCATGAGGCTGAGGCTCTAAGCCTTTTCACAGCCGTGGAAAATTCTTGGAAGCAAGGGGTTTCACCTACAAAGGATGCTTCTTCAACAGTGGTGCAGCGTAAAGGGTTACGAGAGCTGAAAAAGAGTGCTCAGTTAATTATGATCATGGAGGGGGGTCGACTGGGCGGGGTCCACGGAGAGAGCGTGGAGGTCCTTTGTTATTGAAATGAAGTTAAAAGTTTTATCATGGAATGTGCGTGGTTTGAATGATAGGGATAAGCGTCTAGCTGTCAGGTCAGTGCTTAGAAGTGCGAGACCGGATGTGGTTTGCTTGCAAGAAACTAAAATGGAGGTTTTGGATGGAGAAGTAGTGAGACAGGTTTGGGGTGGTCGGTTTGTGGAGTGGTCATATTTGCCAGCTGTGGGTACGTCAGGAGGGGTTCTTCTTTGTTGGGATACTAGAGTGGTGGTGAAGGAGGATGTGGAGTTTTGAGGTTATTCCGTATCTTGTCTTTTCCAGTGTATAGAAGATGATTTCCATTGGGTGTTTTTTGGGATATAAGGGCCGGTTCGAAGTTCGGAGAGGAGTGCTTTTTTGGATGAATTGTCGGATGTTGCGCATCGATGGTCTGAGTCATGGTGTGTGGGGGGTGATTTTAACCTTGTTCGATGGCCGTTAGAGAAATCTAGGAGTAGTAGGGTGACCGGGTTGATGCGGGCATTCTGTACTTTTATTGATGAGATGTGTTTAGTTGATTTGCCTATTCAGGGAGGGTGTTTCACTTGGTCTAATGGCTATCACATGTCCCGGTTAATCGATTCTTGGTTACTACAGGTTGGGAGGAGCACTTTTCAGAGGTTGTGCAATGTCGATGACCTCGTCCAGTGTCCGATCATTGGCCTATTACACTTGATAGTGGTGGGTTTCGTAGTGGGCCGACGCCTTTTCGCTTTGAAAATATGTGGTTGCAGTCGGAGGGGTTTGTAGAGATGGTTCAGAGTTGGTGGAGCAGTTATTTGGTTCGTGGCTCTCCTAGTTGCGTGTTGGCTTAGAAATTAAAACTTCTTAAAGGGGATTTGAAAGTATGGAATAGGGACACTTTTGGTCGGGTGGAGGTTCAGAAAGCAGAAGTGGTGGCTGTTCTGCAGTCTTTAGACGTGCAGGAGGTTTCTAGCGGTCTTTTAGAGGTCGATGTGGCTAGAAGGGAGGCAGTTCGACAGGACTATGTTCGTTTGGCTCGAATGGAAGAAGTATGTTTTAGACAAAAATCTCGCTGTTTGTGGTTGAAAGAGAGGGATCGAAATACCAAATTTTTTCACAGGATGGCAAATGGTCATCAGAGGACCAATCAGATTGTGCGTATGCGGGTGGATGGCAAAGATTTGACTACGGATGATGAGATTCGAGGAGGAATTGTGGATTTTTATCAGCGCCTTTTTCGAGGGCAAGAAGGGGCATGGAGACCGAGGTTAGATGGGGTTGCGTTTGATGTGCTCTCTATAGGGGATCGGGAGGATTTGGAGCGGCCTTTTTCAGAAGAGGAGGTAGTGGGGGCTTTGAAGATGATGAATGGTGATAAGGCCCCCGGTCCGGATGGTTTTTCATTGGCATTCTTTCAGCATTGTTGGGATGTGGTCAAAGCGGATATCATGGCCGTGTTTGACAGCTTTTTCACGACTGGGCAGTTTGCGCGAAGTTTCAATGCGACGTTCCTAGCTTTAATTCCGAAGAAGGGCGGGGCTAAGGATGTGAGGGATTTCAGGCCTATTAGTTTGCCCGGGAGTGTGTATAAGTTGGTGGCAAAAGTGTTAGCAAATCGTCTTCGGGGTGTTTTGCAAGGTGTGGTGTCTGAGTCACAGCATGCTTTTGTTAGGGGGCGGCAGATTTTGGATGCAGTTTTGGTGGCCAATGAGTGTGTTGATTCTCGTTTTCGGGAAGGTCGACCTGGTCTGTTATGTAAACTGGATATTGAGAAGGCTTATGATAATGTAAATTGGGATTTCTTGCTTTATATTATGGGTCGGATGGATTTTGGGACAACATGGTGTCAGTGGGTGAATTTCTGTGTTTCCACAGTGCGTATGTCTGTTTTAGTGAATGGCTCTCTGGCAGGTTTCTTTCAGACTTTTCGGGGGTTGCGGCTGGGGTATCCTTTATCCCCCTTGTTGTTTATCCTAGTTATGGAGGCTTTTAGTCGTTTGTTGTCTAGAGCTGTGCATGAAGGTTTATTGCCAGGGTTTACGGTGGGGTCGCCTATGGGGTCAACGACTACGGTGTCTCATTTGTTGTATGTGGATGATGCTTTGGTGTGTTTGTGATGCGGATGTGGCGCAATTAGGATTCTTACGATGTGTCCTACTCTGTTTTGAGACAGTCTCAGGTTTAAGGATTAATTTGAGTAAGTTGAAGTTGATTCCGGTGGGGGAGGTTGAGCGGTTGCCACTTTTGGCGCGGTTTTAGGTTGCAAGGTGGCTATGTTACCAGTAACTTACCTGGGCCTGCCGTTGGGTGCTACTTTCAAGGCAACAGGGGTGTGGGATGGTGTGTTGGATCGGGTTCAACGTCGTTTGGCACACTGGAAGCAGCAATATTTGTCGAAGGGAGGTAGGTTGACGCTTATTAAAAGTGTGTTGAGTAGTATTCTGACTTATTTTATGTCTCTACATGTTATTCCCGTTTCTGTGGCTGCTCGGTTGGAGAAACTTCAGAGGGATTTTTTGTGGAGGGGTGGTGGGGAGGATTTCAGATATCACTTGGTGGATTGGGGCCGGATTTATCAGCCGAAGGAGGTGGGTGGTTTGGGAGTGCGGAGGTTGGTGCAGTTTAATTTGGCTTTGTTAGGGAAGTGGTTGTGGCGGTTTGCTACGGAGCGGGGTTGTTTATGGCGAAGGGTGGTGGCTTCTAAGTTTGGAGTTAATATGGGGGATTGGCAGGCGGGGGTAGTGAGGGGATCTCATGGGCGGGGCTTGTGGAAAGGAATTTGTTTGGGAAAGGGGGAGTTTGGGAAAGGGTGACTTTTTGTGTGGGAACTGGGGAGAAGGTTAGATTTTGGCACGATAAATGGTGTGGAGCAATGGCTCTGGCGGCGCGTTTCCCTTTAATTTTTAGCATTGCTCGGGATCGAGAGGCCATGGTTGCTTCTTATTTGGGGGCAGGGGAGATGGTGGTTTGGGATGTCCAACTTCAGCGTGAGGTTCAGGATTGAGAAGTTAATCAGTTAGGGGAGTCATTCGCTTTTCTGTATGGTTTGGGTTTGTTGCGTAGAGGAGAAGATGGGTTAGTTTGGGATGTGGTAGGTGCTAAAGGGCAGTTCTCTATTCAGTCCTTTTATCGCGTTTTGGTGGGGGAGGTGGGAGGTGTGTTTCCTTGGCGGAGTATTTGGTTGCCTCGAGTTCCTTCTAAGGTGATTTTCTTTTTATGGACGGCTGCTTTGGGCCGCAATCTTACTGTTGATAATCTAGTTCGTCGAGGGCATGTGATAGTGAATCGGTGTTGTATGTGTTGTGTAGATGCGGAGACCGTTGATCACTTGTTTCTTCATTGTTCTCTTGCTTCTCAACTTTGGGGGATGGTCTCTTCTCTTTTTGGGATTACTTGGGTGCAGCCAAAGGGGGTTGTTGACATGTTGTGGAGTTGGAGGGGGGCCCGAGTTGGGAGGCATCGGAGACGGGTGTGGTTGTTGGCGCCTTTTTGATTGATGTGGTCGGTCTGATTGGAACGAAATAAGAGAATCTTTCAAGGACTACAGCGTTCAGTGTCGTGGTTGGAGGATCATTTTTTGGTTACTCTGTATAGTTGGTTGGAATGTAAAGTGGATCCAAATATATTTTCTTTCTTAGATTTTTTGGATGATGTAATTGGTTAGGCGAGTTTTATTTTTGCTTTTCTTGTCCTCGTTTCGTTGCATCTTCTTGATGCTTTCTCAATAAATTTATTATTTATCAAAAAAAAAAAAAAAGGTTCTTTCCAAATTCATGGTACCTAACTTCTTTGTCGGAATTCCACAAACTTTTTGTCTGACATTGGGAATATTATAATAATGCATCCATGCTATGTGGACTCTGCCTTCAATAATATGCTGAAATAGAGCTCACATAATACCATTCTCTAAGATCCACAATAATCAAGGGTCTTGGGAGGCATAGACTAACCACTGGCATAATATAATTTGTACAAAGCGGATACTCTTAGACTTGAGCCCATGTTTACTCATATGCTTGGAAGCCTGAACTTTTATCACTGCATCAAACAATGGCTCCTATTGAGCTCACATAATATGTGGTGCCTAAAAGCTAGAACGCTAATGAACCTGCAGGTGTACTAATTAACCCTGACTAGAACGCAGATATGTTTTCAACAGATAGTGTTGTTTAACGAATAGAGCTGTATCAAATCTTGGAAGGAAATAAAAAGAAAGAAATATCCAAAAAAGAAGGGAAAAAAGTGATAGAAGTAAACAGGGAGGAAATCCAGAGAATCCAGAATCAATCAGTTACTAGTGCAGAAACAAAACTTACTTCTTCTTATCAATGTTGGGGATATCACTTCTCTCTGCCTTCTCCACGATCACCTTCAAATCATAAAATCAGGTTTACATAATATGAAAATTTATACAAAGAAAGAACCAAACAAAACTTGATCTGTTGAATAGAACTAACGTAACTAATCATAAAGGAAACCCTTGCAGAAAAAAGGTTGGTTGAAGAAAGTCGTCAGAGGAATTTTGAAATCTGATGCATGCAAAAACATGGCCATAAAAATTGGAAAGAGATAAACTATCCAACGAAAAACCTGAAACAGTTTCTTCTACTAAGGGGACAATTTGCCAGAAATAATTGAAAACTCCATATAGAGCTTGAGGAGCCCAATCAGCAGTTCAATACAGGTCTCATACTCCTGAAACATGATGGCAGTAAGTGATAGGGCTCTGGTCTCGAATTCCCATAAACTTCCAAGTTCCATTAATTGGAACTTACATAGTATCTGAAGATTGGATCCAAAGTCAAATTCTCAACCATGTTGTGATCCATATAGTGCTTTGGTCTTTAACCTCCAGAGAGTCAAAAGTTTAAGTTCAATTTTTTCTTCAAAGTTTATCTAATTCTCCGTTTCTAGAATCAAGCTTCATATTGGTAACTGTTACTAAGGCCCTATTTGATACTGCACCAGAGTTCAAAAGATTCCACTCACAAAAATGCAGTCAAAAGGAATAACACAATGAGACGCAATGTGATAAATGTATACATTACACCTCCATATACAAATGTAACACTAATAAAAAGGATAAGTGGCATTGTATGGTTTGTGTATCTTATTAAAATGAGAAGAATAAAATCTTAATCACTACAAGCCGACTCATCTAAAAGACACAACATGGTTTGTATATCTCTTCAAAATGAGAACAATGAATCTTATACACTCACAACAACAATGCTTTTCCATTCACAAAATGGTATATTCATCATTTCTACTCCGAAATCAAATATCCAGTAAAATGAGATATTGATTGTCACAAGTATTACTATTAACCATTTAATAGGCTTTTTTAGATCCAGCAGAATAGAATTTTGGCTATCAACTACAGACCCCCACACAACACTTTCTCTTCTTTTTATTATTATTTTTTATTTTATTATAAAAATAAGTAGATCCACAACATTACAAGAAGCTACTAGAAATTTCTTCCTCCATTAAAGCTGGTAACATATATTAGCATAGAACATAGAATGAGTGTAAACTTATAAAAATTGCTGCCACCACTGCAGGATTCTATCATCGCAATACCAAATAGTACATAATGTTTAATGCTGAATCATTTGGCAAGCTCATCAAAATAATATCAACCAAATGCTCCTCGGTAAATGTTGTTCAAAGATTTAAAGATTGCTAGCATAGTACCTAAATCATGTCTATTACTCACTTCCACAACATTTATCACTTTAACCGATAGATTATAATGCATCTCAACTTAGCACAGAACACCTATTGCCTTGATCACATGCATCAAATACAAGACATTAAATAATTTTTGCTTCTTTTAGTTGTTTGATCTCCAAATTTAATGTGTCTGAATCTCTATGCACCCAGAATTAATGGAAGTTGAAATGGGATTACCAATACCAATTTTCATCAAGAACATGCATTTTAGAGGCATCTAAAAAATTAAAACCATGGCTCAAAATTCGGAATTATATTGAAATCCACAAGAATCTAAATAGGTCAAATTTATTGATACACAATTGGGTTCTTGACATAATGCTTAATTCTCACCGGAATCCTATCTGGGTATTTCTCCCTGATCCTGCCAGCCTCAGCACATCTCTTTTCTGAGCACAAAAGAGACATCACAGATTTCATTTCCAAAAGAAAGAAGAAAAAAAAAAATGAATCTAGAATTTAAAACAGTAAAACAGGCAAGAAAAATTTGGAGTAGTGCACAACTCAATTGCACAAACAGAATTGCATACCAAGATCATGCTCTTGCTTGAATAAACTTTTTGCCATTTAACCTGAAATCACAGCTCAACAAATTCATACCCTTGTTCCCAATTTACACATACACCAACTAATGAAAGGAATTAAAAAAAAAAAAAACCCCCAAAGCAGCTTATCTACACAACCCTCAACCCTAAATTCTTGGATTGAGAATTCAATAGAATTTGATACAACCAGTGCATAAGAAAGAAAGAAGAAAAAAAATCTGACAATCATTAAATCCATCAAAGAACTTAACTTTAAAAACTCAAAAACAGCTTATCTACACAACCCTCGACCCTAAATTTTCTGGGTTCAGAGTAAAAGAGAATTTGATAAAATCAAGTACATCAATGAACAAAATAAACATCAGACAACCTACTACTCAAATCATCAAATCAATCAAAGACCTTAACTTTGGGGGTTTGACTTGTTTTCTCACAACACTACAAACAATCAAAAATAAAAACACCCAAAAAAAAAAAACAGAAGGAATACAAGAAAAGGAAAATCTTGAATTAGTTTGGGAAAATAATCAACAAGATTCTTGCAAAAATTAAATTAGAAGATCCCAAACCTTTTCGTTGGGAAAGAAAAGAAGAAAAACAGAGACGCTGCAATTTGGCGCAGGTCAGATTGAAGAAAAAATAGTGTTGCTTTGCTTTACTTTGTTTTTCTACTATTTATATTCTAATAATCTTTCAAGTTTTCCGATCATTATCCAGTTCTTAATCTGCATAAGAAAAAAAAAAAAGAAAAAAGAAGACGTGGGCTCCAAGAATGAAAATAAATAAATAAAAAACAAAAAAATCTTAGTGGGTCCCACCTGAAGTTATTTTTCTAAAAAATATTTGACATATACTATTTTAGTCCATCTTTTTATCTTTTTTAGATTACATCAATCAAAATTTTCTCTCTACTTTTTTACACATCTTTTTATAAAAAGTTAAAAAGTACACTTATTTAGAATATCCCAAACCACCCCTAAAACTTCAAGGACTACATGGGTCCCACATTTGATGTAAATTTTGATAAAATTTTTAGAATTTTTAGGTGACGTTTGATAACACTTACGTTTTCAGTTTTCAGTTTATATTTACAAAAATTTTAAAAACTGTCATAAAAACTTGTTTGGTAAATATTTTGGTTTACAACATTGATAGAGACCTCCTCCAATCACCACCCCTACCACTCCACACACACGTGGCGGGTGGTGATTGGAGGAGAAGGAAAAAAAAAAACTGGCCAGTGAGAAGGAAAGGAGGTCAAAGAGGGTGGAAGGAAAGGGGGTTTGAAACATTTTTCTTTGGTTTATAAACCAGTGGTCTCAGTTTATAAATTTGGCCAAAATTTGTAAACTCAAAAAATGAGTTTACGTTTTAGTTTTTTCTTTTTAACCACCCACCACTCGCCACCACCTGCTACCATTTTCCACCACCGTCTTCCGCCACCACCATCTTCTGCCACTACCACCCACCACCGTCTTCCGCCGCAACCACTCGCCACCACCCGCGACCACCAGCCACCACCATCTTCCGCCACTACCACACGCCACCACTTTTCACCACCTTCTTCCGCTGCCACCACTTGCCACCTGCCACCACTTTCCACCACCGTCTTTCGCCGCCGCCACCCGCTACCTGCCACCACTTTCCACCACCGTCTTCCGCCGCCACCACCATCTTCCGCCATTACCACCTGCCATCACTTTCTACCACCATCTTCCGCCGCCACCACTTTCCACCACCGTCTTTCGCCGCCGCCACCCGCCACCTGCCACCACTTTCCACCACCGTCTTCCACCGCCACCACTCGCCACCACCCGCCACCTGCCACCACTTTCCACCATCGTCTTCCACCGCCACCACTCGCCACCACCCACCACCGTCTTCCACCGCCACCACTCGCCACTCGCCACCACCACCACCACCATCTTTCGCCACTACCACCCGCCACTACTTTCCACCACCTTCTTCCGCTGCTACCACCTGCCACCACTTTTCCACCACCCTCTTTCGCCGCTACCACCTGCCACCACTTTCCACCACTGTCTTCTGCCGCCGCCACCACTTGTCACCACCCGCCACCACCACTTTCCACCACTGTCTTCCGCCAGAACCACTCACCACCCGCCACCTGCCACCACCTGCCACCACTTTCCACCACTATCTTCCCCTGCCACTACCTACTACCACTTTCCACCATTGTCTTCCGCCACCACCACCTGCCACTACTTTCTACCACCGTTTTTCGCCACCGCCCTCCATCACTGTCTTCTGCCGCCACCACCCACCACCTGCCGCTATTACCCATCACCCGCCACCCACCATCATCGTCTTCCGTTACCACCACTCGCCACCACCCACCACTACCATCTTCTGTCGCCACCCACCCGTCACCACCGTCTTTCGCTACCACCATCCGCCATCACTCATCACTACTCACCGCCACGCCACCACTCGCCATTTCTCACTCTTTTAGTTTATATTTTTTAAAATTTTTAAACATTTTGTCCAAACCAAACGCGCTTGTAGTTTATGTTTTTCTAAAAATAAACAAAAGCCAGTTTATAAAATTTTTGTAAATATAAACTGAAAACTTAAGTGTTACCAAACAGGCCCTTAAGGTCTCATTTGACATGTAACACTTTTAGTTTAAAGCCAAAAAATTATTAAAAAAATCAAAAGATTAAACCAAAAAGTCAAAGGTAGCGTTTGATAGAATTTTAGAATTATGATTTGAGAATAGAGTTGTATTTTGAGTTGTGAGTTTTGGAATTATAATTTGAAAAGAAAAAATTTGTTTAGTTATGAGTTTTAAAAAGAGTTTTAAATTTTTAATGTGACATATAAAATGAGAAAAGTTATTTGGTTATGAGTTTTAAAAAGAGTTTCCAAAATTTAATTGAAAAACGTATGACTCATAATCAAACACATAACTCAAAACTCTATTGAAAATCCTATTCACAAAACTCATAACCAAACTCTTTTTAAAATTCAATTCAAAAAAATAATTTGTCGTTTTGGTCTTAAAAAAATAATTTTTATATTTAAAAAATATCAAAAATAAATATAAATTTTTTTTTTTCAAATAACAGGTGGCGATTGGCAATTGAAATATATATATATATATATATATACGGGAGGACAACCGAGTAGATCAAAAATTCAAAAACTGCCTGGTTTACCAAATATGTGGTTCAAAATGTGTTTTGAAATTGATTTGGAATCATGATTTGAAAATTTAAACCAAACATAGTATTAGAATGTAAGGGTGGAATTAGTTTTAGAAAGTCAAACCAAACACAACCAAAGATTCTATTTTCTCATTATTTTTTATACATTTTTTCGTAAAAAATTAAAAAATAATTACAAACATACTAATTTTTTTTACTTCATATTTTAGACTAAAAATTAAAAAATTAATAAAATAACATGTTCCTAAATGAAGCTTAACATGACTCTATTTTTCTTTGAGAGATCTACAAGTAAGTGAGATTAGAAAAAAAAATAACCAACACATGAAAATTAACATGACTCTATTTTTCTCTGAGAGATCTACAAGTAAGTGAGATTAGAAAAAAAAAATAACCAACACATGAAAATACAAGTAACATTTATATCCTATAATCTTTCATTCATACCCTACTATAAACACATTTATCCTCCCTATATATTGATTTATTTATTTATTTATTTTTTCTCTAACTCTTAAGGGTCTGTTTGGTAACCATTCCGTTTTCAGTTTTCAGTTTATATTTACAAAAATTTTAAAACTGTCATAAAAACGTATTTGATAATTTTTTTGGTTTATAAATAGTTATCTCAGTTTATAAATTTGAGGAAAAAACGTAAACTCAAAAAATAAGTTTACGTTTTCAGTTTTTTTTTTCAATTAAATTTTTTTTCAAATAATTTTTTTTCAATTATGTTTTTTTCAAATAATTTTTTTTTCAAACAATTTTTTTTCAATTAATTTTTTTTCAATTTTTTTTTTCAAATAATTTTTTTCAAATAATTTTTTTTTTCAATAATTTTTTTTCAAATAAATTTTTTTCAGTAATTTTTTTTCAAATAATTTTTTTTTCAATTATTTTTTTAATTATAATGTGTGTGATCCCATTGTCATAAATAATAAAAATAAATATAAATATTTTAGGTCTGAACAAATATATTTTTTAGTTTATGTTTTTAAAATTTTTTAAACATTTTGTTCAAACCAAACGCGTTTGTAATTTATGTTTTCTAAAAATAAACAAAAATCAGTTTATAAAATTTTTGTAAACATAAACAGAAAACGTAAACGTTACCAAACGCTACCTTATAGTTCCGTCTTTTTCTTTTGGTAAAATCACCTGAAGTTATTTGATCGAGTAGTTTTACACCGTCTGATTTGGCTTTATTAAATCCTGCGGAACGAAAATTTGAATTGGGCTTGGACAGTTCCATGACACGATTTAATTCGGGTCAAGCCCAACTCAAATTGACAAGCCCAAGTTTAAATTGGTAAACTTGAGTTAAGGTTGAGTTGTTCAAAAATTCAAAAAAATCTTTTTGAAATTATGAAATATTTCAACAATGTATGATCACATTTAAAAATAGTAATTTATGAAAATTATATGAGGCCAACCTCTTCTTCTTTTTTTTTCCATTTTGTCTTTTATTTATTTATTTATTATTTTCTTTGGAAATTATATGGACATGGACTGAAATAAGAAGTTAATGGGTTGAGAGAATTGGATGGCTAGCCCAATTATGAGTGAATTACAATTTTTATGCGATCGCACTTATACTGACTGGCCCATATAATAGAACTTTTAAGTGAACCATATTGTCCTACATTCTTAATGGGTCCAAGGCCCATGATAAGAGGAAGATATTTTTTTTTCCTGAAGAAAACTTACTTCTTTTTTCTTTCTTTTTTTTATCTATCCATATCTTCAAAAAGTATTTGGAACAAAACAAGTATTTTAAGATTTATTGATCCATTAAAATATATATATATATATACATGACTAACAGGTATTTAACTCCATCACATATAATTGGCCTGTAATTTACCATTTGTTAATGGAATACTAAGAAGAGTTTGTTGCAAAGATTCAAATATATAATTCAACTTACTTGGAATAGTTTTTAGGATTTAGTTAACAAGTGCCAACTCTTTTTTTTCTTTTCTTTTTTTTATCAGCAAAGAAAAATGGAAACTTTTTTGATGGAATGAGCAAGTACAAGCATCAATTTATATCAATAAAGGAGGGAAGTGCAAAAAACATCATAGCTATCACTCCACAATCCCAACTAGGTTGGCACCAATGAGAAAGCACAATCATCTGCTAGCATTAAATCCACAAATTGGCAAGATACCAATCCAAAACAGAGAAACAAAACGAAAACAGAAATAAAAACCAACCAACCACACAGCAAGGGCAACACCAACAAAATCCTTGCAACAACAACATGCACTAAGTAATTAACATCCAAGGTAGCAACAAACAGCACCAAGAATCGCAACATCAGCAGTAACAACAACTATAAGATTCGGAGCTATGCATCAAAACAGAAACCAGACTACGAAAACATCAGCAAAACTGCAACAAAACCAAGTTGACTATCTTCTACACACAACAGTAAACTTCCATGTGACACACCAATCTATATACAGCAACAGGCAACAAAAACAATGGTAGGCAACAAAACAAAATCACTACAGCAGTAGGCCACCATACAGCAGCAGATCAACTCCCTTATGTCACACCTTTCACAATAGCTCTCCAACCAATCTAACAACAACCAAACAGACACAGCACCAGCAGTAGGGATCCTACAAACACCTCCACGCTACCACCTTCAACTCATGTAGACCCATGCACCTCTTAATTTGCTTAAAATTAAAAACAACATCATGAACTAAGAATGATGCACCACTAAAATGAGCTCTCATCCAAATTGCTACTCTCACCTTGATGTATTCACACAGATCTTGAAGATTGGGCTGTGCTGAATTGAAGACACAATCATTCCTATATCTCCACAGACACCACATTATAACTGATGGTAAAGCCCTTCAAATCTGTTTTACTTTCTTCCTGAACTTCTAACCCAACCACCATAGTAGCAAATCTTCAATGCAATTAGAAATAGCCCACTAAAAACCCCACCAAAAAACAATAGCAAACCAGGTTCTCCAGACAAAGGGGCAATGAAGCATTATATGTTCTGTTGACTCTCTTGCCTCATGACAAAAAATGCACCTCAGAGCATCATCACACACCAAAATGCCTAACCTGTGAAGCAGCTCTTTTGTTTTCAATCTATCTCTCCAAGCTAACCAAGAAAAGAATTTAGCTTTTCGTGGTGAGAAATTATTCCATATCAGATCAATTGATCTTTGTTTGGGGCCATCATTAACTAAACCCTAAGCATAAACATGATTAACCTTGAACACACCTAACTGTATAGGCTTCCAATACAAACAATCAACTACATCACTTCTTAAAACAGGGCCAACCCCTAAAAAATTTAGAAATCTAACCAACTCATCTTCTTCCCAAGCTCTAGGTGTTCTTCTGAAATTAAAGTCCCACCCAGATTGATAAGATCTTCTAGCTAATTGCAAACTCAAGGAATACTATTTATCTTCAACCAGCTAAAACAATCTAGGAAATTGGCTTAATAGGTTTGTTGAGCCCATCCAAGGATCCCTCCAGAAACTAATTCTTACTCCATTTCCAACTACAATCTAAACATTATCCTTGTAGAATTGAAAGAGCCTAGTAGTCCTTTGAGAAACTAGTAATATGTCTTTCCATATCTTAGATATAGAACCAAATTTAGCCAAAAAAGGATACCACATGTCCCCTGTAGAGCCATACTTCTCACAAATTACCAACTTCCACAATGCATCATCCTGTTGGCCATATCACCACCACCACTTTACTAGTAAACTGTCATTGGCTAACCTGATATTTTTGATCCCCAGACCACCTTGTTTCACACTCCTAGATACCTCTTTCCAACTAACAAGATGGACGTTCCTATGATATTCTGAATCACCCCATAAAAACGATGCTTGAATTCTATCAATCTCTTTTGCTATACATTCCGGCATTTTAAAAAGAGACATGTAATACACAGGTAAAGCACACAGCACAAATTTTATGAGTGTAACCCTCCCAACAAATGACAAAACTCTTCTCTTCCACCCAGATAACTTCTTCTTGAATTTCTCCACTACTGGTTTCCAAGTTAACCTCCTACTAGGATTGGCCCTCAATGGTAATCCTAAATATTTCAATGGCAACTTCTAACTTAGACAATTCAACATTTCAACAAACTCATCAACTACCACGTCAGCCACTTCCACTCCGCACACAACACTTTTAGAAAAATTAATTCTTAGCCCTGAGATTACCTCAAAACACCTAAGGATTCTGTTAATAGCCATAATTTCACACCATTCAGCCTCACAGAAAATCACTATATCATCAGCAAATTTCAAATAAGAAACATTCAAACCATTAGCACCTACTGATACACCTTTAAAAAGACCCAATTCCTTAGCTTTTGATATGAGTATGT
The DNA here is from genome assembly GCA_030407325.1 of Camellia japonica. Classification (NCBI taxonomy): domain Eukaryota; kingdom Viridiplantae; phylum Streptophyta; class Magnoliopsida; order Ericales; family Theaceae; genus Camellia; species Camellia japonica. The sequence goes on along the minus strand of JAPPVO010000007.1, from coordinate 15,414,759 downwards.
TCAGTCTCTTAGCTACAACATTAAACAAAAATGATGATAACGGATCACCTTGCCTTAAACCTTTTTGGGGACAGAACTCAGGTGATGGTGAGCCATTAACCAGAATTGAGACTCTAGTAGAAGAGATGCAGCCCTTCATCCACTCGATCCAAATAGCTCTAAATCCAAAACTCTCTAACATTTAATTGAGGCAGTTCCAGTTTACCATGTCATATGCTTCTTCAAAATCAAGCTTAAGAATTAATCCATTTTTATTTGATTTATTCCACCAATCTATAACCTTATTTGCTATAAGAACTCCATCCATAATGTTCCTCCCACCTAGGAAAGCTAATTGAACTCTATCAATAACTTTTGGCAAAACTAATTTAAGCCTGTTAGCAAGCACTTTAGACAATACTTTATAAATGGAACTAATGAGGCTGATAGGTCTAAAGTCTTTAATTGATTCAAGACAATCAGATTTGGGAACAAGAGTCACAAAAGAATAGTTAATTCCATTTCCCAAAACCCCATCATCATGAAATTCTTTCATAAAATCCATGATATCACCCTTCATGATCTTCCAACCCTTTTGAATACAAATCAAGTTAAACCTATCTGGACCTGGAGCTTTGTTTCCATCATATTCCTTGATTGCTGCCCAAACCTCTGCTTCTGAGAAATCTAGCTCCAAACTCTAAAGTTGACCTTGATCAATGCATCTAAAATCACCCCCTAGTCTTGGTCTCACTTTTCAACCTTCAGTGAACAAATCTTCAAAATAAGCCTACATAGCCTGTTTTAACTCCAAGGGCTCCTCAAACAAAATGTCATTAATCCTCATTGAATCAATGAGGTTCCTACTTTGTCTTCTAGATGCCATTATGTGAAAGTATCTGGTGTTTTTATCCCCTTTTAAGGCTCAATTTAATCTGGATTTTTGCAACCAAATCCACTCCAATCTTTTTCTACTCTGCCAAACTTCATCTCTAACTTCCATTCTTTTTCTAACTTCAGCTTCTGAAAGTTCTCTCTCTTCAGCAACTAAGGCCTCGTTTGGCAAGAGGCTATTTTAGCCAAAAAGCCAAAAAGTTACTAAAAAAGCCAAAAAGCCAACAACTCATATAAAAAAGTCAAAGATTCCCTTTTCTCTCTACTTTTTGCACATTTTTTCGTAAAAAGCCAAAAAGTCATCCCAAACATACTAGTTTTTTTTACATCACATTTTAGCCAACTAGCCAAAAAGTTACTAAATTAGCCTGTTCCCAAACGAGGCCTAAATTCTAAGAATGTAACTCAGCTTCAGCTACTTTGAGTTTGGAAACCACATGACCGACAACCTCCACATTCCATATCTTCAATGCCTGGTTGAGTGATCTCAGTTTGGCCATAATTCTGAAACCAGCCTAACCCTCTACTGGGGCACTATTGTCACGACCCAAACCCGCCCCTATGGGTTTAGTTTCGTAACCGGCCAGTAATCCGTGATTACCAAAGGCCTGCTTAACAGTAACGACAGTAATACAGAGTAAAGGGCTGGCGGAAGCCAAACAGTAATAAAAGGATGTCCCATAAGCTGTGACAATCTGAATGCAAAAAGACTTTTATGAACAAGTCACATTCATAACCAAAACATATATACATACGTCATATACAAACATCCAGGTTAGGGACCAAATCTGTCATGACCCGAACCCGCCCCGTGAGTTAAGGACATAACCGATCAGTAATCATGGGATTACCTACGGCCTCAAACCAAACCAAACGTATTTTAAGAGAGTTCATGGGGGCCAAACGGAAGCAATTTGAAACTTTGTCCATAGAGCCGTGCTTATATGCACATCATTACATATCTATGTTAATAACTCACATCAGAAAATGGAATGACATAAAATTCTGTACAAACTGGATCACTCGAATCTAAGTCAACCAAACAAAACTACATACGGACACATTCAAAGACTTCGCCAACCTGACAAAATATAAATACATAACGAAAAGGCGAAGACATGTCTCGTGCGTGAGACACAAGGGCTGACTCTTCAAAAACTCTGACTGTTTTTCACAATATCACCGGGGCTGGTTTTGGACCTCTCTTGGCTCACCTACAAACACATGAATGAGTGTGAGCGAAAGCCCAGTGAATAATATCAGATAAAGAAGATATACAAACAATATGCAGAACAACATGCTTCAACCGGCCTTGGGCCCACTTTATATCATATTTCCATTTATCATATACATACACAATTTAAGTCAAGCAACTATGGTTCTAAACATACTGGCCCTTGGCCCATTTATCTAACATTCGTGACAGACTATTATTCATTTTGGACTTATCATGCTTTATCAGACTATCATCTATATCAAACTGGCCTTTAGCCCTTTCAAACTTTCATTCGTGTCAAAACGGCCTCTGGCCCATTCATTCATGTCAATCGGCCTTCGGCCCAATCATTTATCAATCGGCCTTTGGCCCAATCATTTATGTCAATCGGCCTTCGGCCCAATCATTCATATCAATCGGCCTTCGGCCCAATCATTCATCAATCGGCCTTCGGCCCAATCATTTCATGTCAATCGGCCTTCGGCCCAATCATTCATATCAATCGGCTTTCGGCCCAATCATTTATCAATCGTTTGTCCATAATTCAAACTAGCAAAATTATAAGGAAATAAGCAATTGGACAATTGACAAATTTCAAAATACCGATACTACTCACAGTGATCGGCTTGTGATTTGCCCTGGAGCTTGACCCTACATATTTCATGAACACAAAAGGATCACTAACAGTTCAATCCGTTCTTTAATTCACATATTCCTCTTTAGGCTTTACTCTTATCTCATTAACTCATTTACAATGCTTAACATATGTCTAAGAGTGCTTACAAGTGAAAGAGAACGGAAAATACAACACAAGCATGTCTTATCATTATACATTCAAGTGGCCATTAGGGCTTAGCTTTCATTACATTGGTTCTTATTCTCTCTCATACAAAATAATCCGGTTTCTTATTTCGCATATTCTTTCATTACTAAGCCCTTCTTTTCCAAATAGATTGATCTTTTACTTGGCTTCGTAAACAATTACCGCTAGATCAATGATTCATTCTTTAACTGACTAATCTATGTTGATTAGTAGCTTATTAATCTTTATTGAATCATAAATCATGTCTAGAATGCTTTGAGAAGAGATGAGAATAAAAATGTGAACTAAATGCAATTTTCCAAAACATGCTGAAAATGGGTCTCCGCTCGAGCGGACTGTAAAAGTTTAAAAACTACTGGGAGGTCGATTTTCACGCTCGAGCGGGACTTTCCTCGCTCGAGCGGACAACCTAAATTTCGAAATTTCCAAAATTGTAATTGAAGTTCATATTTGATATTCAAAGCTTCAAAACACGTATTTTTGGTACACAAAAATGAAGAACCATGGTATGATTTAGTAAACACTTTGATTTAGAAAACATTCGTTCAAAATCATGTTCCAATTGCCCCAATTTAGTTTTAATTCACCTTATTAATATCAACCCACAATTCTAAAATATAATTTAGACTTCCCAACCTCTTGAAATTCCATGACGCATGTAATACAAATAGATCCAATCTTACTATTAATAACAAAATCAACTTAACTCAATTCTTAACCAAATACTTGATTTATAATCATGGAACAAAATGTATCTATCTTGAATGAAATTCTTAAATTATATCACATGCATGGATTAGAGATTAAAATCAAACCAAATTCCTTCCATACTTTTGAATCCAAATCAATTTCTTCTTCATTTTACTAATTCCTCTTAAATCATGAAATTGAAATTATAAACTCTTTTAAAGAAATAATTGCATATACAAAACATTTATCAAAACCCCACTAATTCTACCTTATTAAGCTCCAACCATAATTAAACTCTTAATTTACACCAAAACTCGATCACAACTTATATTCTTAAATTATGGATTAATTTCTTAACTTACATTACATGCATGGGTTAAAAATCTAATTATGAACCCAAAACTTTATCTAACATTCTAAATTTTCATAAACTTGATTCTTATCAAACATTTCCTTTTTCTCTTCAAATATGAACTTGAATAAATTTAGATTTTCCATAATCCATGAAATATATTGTAATTAGAGTATTAATTTGCTCATGCATGTAACATTTTCATGCAAAATCACAACATTAAATCCATAGGAAATAAGTTCCTAAATTTATTCCATAATCATCCACATGCATGCATCCCATTTCATGCTTAGATCCCATAGCTTCCACAATAATCTTTGTTTTCTAATTTCATTTCAATTATATAAAATTGAACTCAATCTTATCATTAATTTCAAGTGCAATACATGAGCTCTACAAAATCAAGATTGAAATCCTTACCTTTAGATGAATTTTCCATCATTTTTGGCTTGAGTTTTGACAAGCCACAAGCTTCTTCTTCCTCTTGGTCTCTCTCCCTCTCTTAGCCGTGCTCTGCGTCTCTCCTTTTCTCATTGTTTCCAGCAGATGAAGGCTCCTAATGAGCTTATTCATTCATCCCTCTTTTATGTTATTATTTTATTTATTAGTTTAGTGGGACACTTGGCTTTATAACATAAATCCATGTGGTGTATTTATTATTTCCTTAACTAATTAATCTTACTTAGAATACTCAATTGAAATTGAACTTTAATTATAATTAGCTTAATTAAACACAACCTCATTTTAATTAATCTCAGTCATAATTTAATTACAAATCCCACATAATTTAATCAGTCTAATTTGACTTCCATTAGGGCCTAATTAATTATAACTAAATTTATCAATCTGAATCATATACGAGTCAGATTCCACAATTCTCATAAATCCCAAATTAAATTATAATACTCGGCAATTAATTTCAAATCCTCTTAATTAATCACGTACTAATCATTAAACATGATGGGGTTGTTACAAAATCCCTTCACCATAACTGTACAGTCAAGTCTTAAACATTTCTTACAGATCAGAGACAAAAGAGTGAAACTGAGACACCCAAAAAAAAAAATAGCCTTAGCTTGAACGGGCTTGGAACCTCGAAGTGAGGCACAAAGGTTGGCTTGACAAAATGAGAGCTTAACTTGACGCTCCTAGCTTCGGTCCGGTGTCTAGACACCTACATATAAATATAAACAGTGAGCTAAAGCCCAGCGAATAACAAATGCGTAAAGGGGTTAAGAATGAATGTCCTTTCAGTAATCAAAACAGTCATTTGCATCAGTAAATTGGTTATTCAATCAATGGCTCATATTTCATGCCATAACAGTTACTAGAAACCATAGTAGTCATATGTGGTACATCCGATAGCAAAACAGTACAGTAAGTCTTAACAGACCAAACAGTCAGTTGATGGCCATCAAAACAGTAAACAGTGGTAGTTCCAAATGTTGGAACTGACAGAGATCTCTGTAATAGCAGTAGTAACAGTATAGTAACAGTAAGTTGCTATGGATGCCATGAATACAGTTTACAAATAGAACAAACATTCATTCAGTAATCCTCATTGAATCAATGAGGTTCCTACTTTGTCTTCTAGATGCCATTATGTGAAAGTATCTGGTGTTTTTATCCCTTTTTAAGGCCCAATTTAATCTGGATTTTTGCAACCAAATCCACTCCAATCTTTTTCTACTCTGCCAAACTTCATCTCTAACTTCCATTCTTTTTCTAACTTCAGCTTCTGAAAGTTCTCTCTCTTCAGCAACTAAATTCCAAGAGTGTAACTCAGCTTCAGCTACTTTGAGTTTGGAAACCACATGACCGAAAACCTCCACATTCCATATCTTCAATGCCTGGTTGAGTGATCTCAGTTTGGCCATAATTCTGAAGCCAGCCTAACCCTCTACTGGTGCACTATCTCAAACCTTTTTAACCTCTTTAAGAAAGCTGGGATGTAACACCTAAGCATTTAAAAATTTGAAAGGCATGGGACCCTAATCCCGCTCATCTTCCTTTAATAAGATTGGGCAATGATAAGACAAAGATCTAGGAAGGCCCCATAACTTAAATCTAAACCATTCAAGCCACTCCGGATTTAATAGAAATCTATTAATTCTACTCCAGCACAATCCTAGCTGTGAATTACTCCAAGTATATTGCCTCCCTAACATAGGTACATTCACCAATTCAAGTTTATTAACGAAATCATTAAACTCCTGCATCCCCCTATCACTTCTAACACAACCTTTCCTTTCCCTAATACTTTGGATTTCATTGAAATCCCCCCCTAAACACCAAGGTTCTGGGAAGGATGCTTTTAGATTAGCAAGAACCTCCCAAAGATGCCTTTTCCCACTTCTATCATTAGAAGCATAGACATTAACAATGACACAATCAAGTCTGTGATAGACCAAACCTGATAACAAAACGAAGTTCTTGGAGCTACAACAGCCCTTAATCTGAAAGACCTCAGGTTTCCACAAACACAACAAGCCCCCTGCACTCCCTTCTGCATCAACCCTTATATATCCCAGGTCATTTTCTGGCCATAGAGATCTAGCAAAATTCTCATCCATACATGACTTCTTCGTTTCTTGAATCAAGACCACATCCACCCTTTTTTCCTTTATGAGATTTCTGAAACTCCTTATTTTCTTAGGCTTGCCTAAGCCTAGGAATGGCAACGGGCCAAGGCCGAGCCGGGGACCACACTTCCCGTCCCCGATCCCCGAAGGTAAAAAAATTCCCATCCCCGTCTCCTAACAGGGATCGAGTTTCCCCGACCCCGAAAAATCCCCAAGTTTTTTTTTTTTTTTTTTTTTTTTTTTAAAAAAAAAATTGTTCAAGAACAACAAATCAATATAACAGATTTGAGTACCAACAATCATCATCAACAGATTTAAATTAAAAAAAAAAATCTGGAAAAAAAAATATATATATATATATGTTTTCATCATCATCAACAAATTTAAATTAAAAAAAATAATCTGAAAAAAAATATATATGTTTTCAACAACAATACCAACAATCATCATCAATAACACAATACAATACCAACAAGATCAGATCACAGAGAGAGAGAGAGATAACAAATCTGATCGACGGTGGCTGTGACAGTGGGTTCGGTGGTAGTGAGAGAGAGACAGACCTTCTGTGGCGGTGGCCATGAGGAATAGAGAGAGACGAAGTGGAGAGAGAGAAAGAGAAACCGAGGTGAGGAGAAGAGAGAAAGATGGGGGTCGAGGCCAGCGGTGGTGATGGGACACGGCGACTGTGAGAGTGAGAGAGAGAAAGAACAAGAGAGTTGAGAGATAGTGAGAGAGTGAGAGAGTCAGAGAGTGAGATATATAATACAACTAAACACAGGTATATAGCGGGGATGCTTCGGGGAAATTTCGAGGCGGGACCGGGCCGGGGCCGGGACCCTGGAGCCTATCCCTGTTCCCGGCCCGAAAATCATCGGGAATGTATTTTTTAATACCAACCCTGACCCTATGGGGAATAATTTTCAGGAAAAACCCTATTTATCGAGGCTGGACGGTCCGAGTCCCTGTCGGGCCGGGTTCATATTGCCATCCCTACCCAAGCCTCTAACATTCCAAGAAAGAACTTTCATTATGAAACTGCTTCTACTCCTAAATCTCCTTAGGTGCAAATTTAAGCACCACTACTAATCCCCTTTTTGGGTACTCTTTCCTCATCTTGCTTTTCTATCTCCATAATTTTGTGAATAACACTCTCTTCCTTACCCCCAATTTCAATACCCAGAGCTTTCCCTCATCTTCATAGTTTCTTAGGCTTCATTTCAGCTTAAAATCTAACGATATGCACCAATACTAACTGACATAGATGAAGAAATTGCAGATGCAGCTACTCGAAACATTACTGCTCATGGAAATCCCCTGCAAAATAGAGCAGCACCTCTAATTTTCTTTTTCCTTTTTGGCCTTGAAACTTTAGTAACATGCTTTCCTTTAACTTTACTAGTTGAAACTTGAGCACCATTCTTCCCTTCATCTTTTTTTGCCAAAAAAGGTTGCACACCAGCTGTAACAACTTGAGCCATAAAAACCTTCTTCCCTTTATCTCTTATTTGTGCCAATGATTGGTCAAAGCTTGAGTCGTCTTGGCCTTCAATTACCTTCTCTCTTTTGGCAGTTCTTTTCTGAATTTGTTGTTCAAAGCCTGAATCATCATGGGCTTCAATAAGGCCATTAAGCTGGCCTTCAGACATTTGGTAAAAAGGAGGCTTTAAAGTAAGTGGACCAGGATCCACCATATTCTGTCTTACAAGGCCCATACCTAAGCCATTACAAATCCCTTCATATTGGGCCTGATTTAACACCACCTCCAAATTAATATTGGGCCTAATAATTCCATTGTCACTGATGCTTCTCATTAATCCAGTTGATTCGAATTCTCCAACGACTCTACAGTTTCTCACAACTTGACTCTCACTACAACATATAAGACTTTTAGCGACCAATTGTTTTAGTTCCTAAAACCATTACTTTAGTCTCTAAATACTTTTTGTGACAAAATTCTATTCGTCACCAAAAACGTCACTAAAAGTGCGTCCAGGAAAGTTTTTAGCCACTAATTTTCCAAAACGTCGCTAAAAATGACAATTGGCGACCAATTTTACACTGCTACAAAATGTTTGATTTTGAAAAACTAAAACATTTCGTCGCTAATACTTCGTCACAAAATGTCCCTATTTGGTCGCAAAATACAAAATAGTGACATTTTTAACAACAATTATTTTTGGTCGCTAAAAGATAAATGACTCTCTACCATATATTTTCGTCACTAAAAGTCAGTTTAAAAACATTTTATAACCATTTAATTTGATAGCTAAAAATTCACAAAAATTAAATTTATCATCCAACCATAACATTATAAAAAGAAAAAGAAAAAAAAAATTGACATTCAAACATCAAAGCATTCTATTCCCAAACTACAATGAGTACATAGAAAGTAAAATTTTACAAAAATTTAAAGAAACTAAATTACTGAAATATTACTAAACAAGATTACATAAACCAACAAGATTACTGAAATATTACTAAACAAGATGACAGCTACCTCAGCTATAGTATGTAAAATCTCTTTCAGAATCTTCGGTTACTGTTTATGTTGGCACTCTAACCAGCAGTCATCAGGAGAAAAGAAAAAAATATCGATAAGAACTACAAAACTCTGCACGGATTCAGTGCAATGGGCTTATCTAATACAAACCACTTAAGAAAATATCATTCAGTGTTTGCAGACTTCAACCCTGTGGTCAGCAAAAACAATATAACAAAGATGAAGGTTAGTGCCATCTCATAGAAACACATTGAAGGGGAAAAAAATTAATTGAAGAATATGTGGCCGTCGTCACGTACAAGAACGTTTTTTGGTTTAAGGTCGCAGTACACAACTCCCAACATGTGCAGATACTCAAGTGCCAAAAGAACTTTTGCAGCATAGAACCTGGTTACATGAGGAAAGACAATAATTATGACCCTTGTTCACCGGAAAATATTAATACAAATAAAACAAGAATTACAAAAACAATATAGTAACACTGTGAGAAGACGGTCTTCATTTTTTTCAGAAGCTTCCTTTGTTATTAAGTTGTTTGCTTCTTGAAGTCCATAACCCAACAATTTATAACTTCTAACAGCCACAAAATGCACACATTAAATCACACGATTTCCTAAAACATATGTAATGGTTATCAAGAAGCACATCTCTTTGGTCCAAAAAGTTCAGTTTCATCATGCAAATACAATAATGCACAGCTCCTAAACTACAGCTCAGTAATACAGAGCAAGGCTTAAAACAAAAACATGAAATAACATAATATGCATGTTTTACAAATTGAGAAAAGCATAGTAATTGTCATCTTGGGTTCTATCAACCAATTAGTTTTTCACATACTGAACAGGGAAACAGATATAGCTAGGATACAGCCAGATACCTTATGGACAAGTTCAGGATACTTCTATAAAATCTTTTATTTAAAATTCTAAAAACAGAGGCAACAACATAAATAAGACGAACTTTTGTTTTCAAATTGAAAGAATTTTTTGTCAAAAAAATCCAGTCCCATCCTCTGGAAAACTTGGTTGGAATCACTCAATCCCCATCTGATATTTTGTATGCAACTCTATCTTCCCTGTCAATATTTGATTTGAACAAAATTCTTGCTCCAAAATCCCACTCCTAATGACCCAACTCAATCCCAGCCCACAAAATAGAGGGAACAACTGTCAGACCAGGCTATGTATAGGACTGGAGCTTGTGAAGCAAAGGAAACAACTCAGAAGAAAAGTAAAAACAAAAACAAGAAAACATGTTCGGTGAGTTTTCGGAAGGGGTGGACCAAGGTGGGGGGTGTTGGAAGTGGCACCAGAGGGGTGGGGAGATTGCCAAAGGTGGTGGCAGGTGGGATTAGGTGGCTGGAGGAAGGGTGGTGAAAGTGGTGAGGGAGGGAGGAGCAAATTAAAACTTGTTTTCAAATCAAGTGAAAACACTTTTATTTCCTAATATTTTGCAAAATTTCATAACTGTCGAACATTTTTTTGGAAACGAAAGCAGTTGTCAAACGTGTTATTTACAGTTCACAGTTGTTTTGAAAACATAAACATAAACAAATGTTACCAAACATCTGCATATAAAGTCAACAGGGATTAGTAAGACACACAACCCAACAATGCCTCAGATTTACAGTTACTCTAGAAACTTGGTTCAAAGCATAATCAATAAGGTGAAGTAGTCGAATGAAGGATTTTCATAAGGTAGAATGTCAATGTTGCCTTGGACATCTCATCATACTTGATGAGACTAAATTACATAGGCAGTAGCTAATTTTAAAAAGTACATTAAGTGCACTTCAAGACACTAGCAAACTGCAGTCTCAACAAAATAAATGCCTATATGCGGTAGTATAGAAGTTAATTATTTACTAAATTGACGAAGTTGGAAAACAAAGCAAGAGAAATCAGGCTCAAAATTCTCTCACTTAACAATATGAAAGAGAGTACTTTGGCAAAAGCTGAAGTAGATCACATGCCAAGAAATAATTTGTGCATTTGAAGCACTTTTGTTTGAATAGTCAACTTTGTTCAGAAATTTAGCCCCCCACACCCCTCCCCAAATACAAACACAAGGAAAAAGATCTTTCTACATTTCCTTGGCCTCAATTCATAAATTTGGGCAGCAAGATTTGAGATGGAAACAACACTAACTTAAATGTAGAACTTCCAACATAATAAAATCACAAAGAAATGAATAAACTAATTCAACACTACAGATATCTTTTGTTCTTAATGTGTTCCGACCCCCAAAGAAAAAGGAAAATAAAATAGAATCAATGCTCATTAAAAGAGAAAGATAAGTTGCAAACATGAATCAGATGAAAGCCATGAGTCTCTAGCTGCAAAGTTACACGTAATAGTTTAGCAACAAGGCATTGATGCGATGTATAAATTAATGAAATCATGAATAGTTGCAAATTTGAAGCAATAGAAAATCACATTAAATTTAAGAAGCAAACTACAGAAATTATATTTGCTTTAGAGTCGAAAATACACATGGAGGAGGAGTGTATACCTTGGTTAGAATGATGTCAAGAAGCTCATCTCAGTTTGATGACTGGAATTTATTCGATAAAAACAACGAAATCAGATTATTTTTTTTATACAGAAATTGAGAGTAAAATTAATGAAAATGCAATATATTAATGAAAAAACAGAAAAAGTTAGATCATATACTTGAGATGCCATCTCGAAGGTCTGAATTGGTCGTTTACGGAGGGATTCAAGATACACAAATAAAATCAAACACCGACTCATCGAGGTTTACGGAAGAAGATGGAGTCAGATGCAAAAATCAAGACCCCGCTAATCTCCCTGCACCGATTCATCTTCTCTTCCAGTTCATAGATCCAAACACCTGCACACTAAAAAAAATTCTGCCATATAAATATATATATATATACATTACACACACACACACACACACACACAGACCTGAGCAAGAAGGGATGCTGGTGCGGAAATAAAGAGGGAGAGAGGATAGATCTGCGTTGGAGTACGAGATCAATCATGAAGATGAGATCCATCATAAAAATGAGATCGATTGAAGCTGAAGATCTTAGATCTCCATTGAAGTCCCAGACGATTGAAGCTGAAGATCTTAGATCTCCATTAGAGTCTTAGACAGAGAGCCCTAGACAGAGAGAAGAGAGAACAAATCGAGAGCATGCATTTGACAAATTAGGGCGAAAGGATGAGATTTTATTTGCCTATTATTGAGACGACCTAAATTTGGTCTCTAAAAGTCTTCACACATTAGTAACCAAATATATTGGTTCCCAGTTCTTAACTATATCAAACAAGCGCGGATCAACTAGTCAAATACGGTATATATCCATCTCATAAAAGTAATATGGAGGGTTTGTATGGCTTTTTTTTTTTAAATTCATTTTTGTCCCTAAATGATGACTTTTAGAGACCAATTAAATTTGGTCTCTAAATATTAGTCTCTAAATCACTAATTTCTTGTAGTGTTGCTTTGCATGCTTGTCTTGGAACCTACTCCATCCTTAGCCACTTTTTGGTTTTCCAATTCTGTAGCTGTTTCATCAACAATTGAAGCTATGGGAGAGTTACAATGGCCACCTTGCATTAACCCCTTCACTTCCATGTCAACCCATTGGGTCTTTTCCACCTCACCTCGAACGTCCATGTTATCATTCCGGGGCATCCTTGTTAGCACCATCTTCCTCTTTGTCCATCTGTTTGAACACAGAACTCTAGCCCACTCTCCCATGGCTACCATCAGCAAACCATGATTTACTTCCATTTGCAACCTCAACAGAATGATACCCATGTCTCTGTTCAAGACACTCCACAACTCTTATTGGGTATGAAAAACCCTTGCTCTCCATGATAACCATTTTATCAATAGTTTCCAACTGCAATGTAATAACTTTCACCTTACCATATTTTAGGGACACCAAGCTCAACGTTTCATCATGAATGGCCACCACTTTGCCCCAAAGCTCACCTATCTTTTTAAAATTATGAGAGTTCCACAGATTTGGTGGAACTCCGAGACAGTACAACCATGTCAACCTTTCACAATCGACGAACATACTTTTCTCCCACTCTGTTACCGTCTCGCACTAGTCCTCAACCCATTTGACGATATCAGTACTTATGTTCCTTATTTCTTGAACTGATTAAAAGGTTACATATGCTAGTCTACCCCCACCCTCCTTAACCTCAACATTTTGTAAGCCTCTGTTATGCAAATCCTCCTTAAACTCTCCAAATGAGAGTTGAGGTTTCAGCTTAAACACCAGGTTGTTGAATAGCCACTCATTCCCATATTCTATAATAATTTTAAAATAATTATACATTTATAAAATTGTATGTTGTAAAAAAATGTACATTTATTTTAAGATTTATTAATCAATGTACCAATGAAAAATTATTTTAAAAAGTATCATGAATTTAAATGTATAATATAGATTTAAATTTAATATAGTGTGAGTTATACTAAAAAAATTAATTAACACATTTTAAATTCTAAATATATATTACTTATTTTTTATTATTTTTATTTTTATCTTTCCCCTTCTTCAAAGTCATAGCGATGGACAAAAATGGAGAGGTCCACCATGGACCTATCTATTGTATATGTAGTGTCAACTCATTGCCATTGCCATATTAAAACATACCTGTAATGTGTTATGCAACAATTTATGCATTATTATTTTTAATTTTTTTTTTTTTTTTAGGATGCGCAATTGAAAGTATTGTGCAATTGAAAAGATCATACGTTATGTTATATATTAGGGAGCTTTTTTAACAAGTCCATTCTCTAAGAATCTTATTCCATAAACCCCATAGTGTTTTCTACTATTCCATCAGGTCCTATTTTATATTAGAAGACCAAAACACCCTTCTCCTCTTCCCCTCTCTTTTTGAATCAAATAACTGTCCCTCTTCTCCTCTCTTTTTTGCAGAAAATCACACACAATATCTCCACCCTTCCGAAAACCCAAAATCGTATTCCATATCGTCTCACACCCATACACATCTCATTGTTCCATCGTCGCAACGTCTCATCGTCAGCTTTGTCATACCTCCGCCATCTGTCTACAAAAACGTGGAAATCACCATTGGTGAACATCCTGAAGTTCCATCTTCGTCAAAATCACCATCGATGACCATTTGTGACGACCCAACCGTCAATATGGAAAAAGAGTAAGTAATCTCACCAATCTTGTATGTAAACCCTAAATCTCTTGTTCAAATTACACCATTGTGAACTTCCAATATCCCCTGTTTCTATTCATACAATGTGTGGAACTTCATATTTTTATTGTTCATGCCCTAATTGTTAATGTGAACCCCTCAATCCCAATCTCCAAGTATATGGTTTTGTTCACCCAAAAATAATGTAGTGGCAATTACGTTGTGTTGTCAAAAGCTGTGAACATTTACATGGGAATGAAAAATGTTGGGCCAAGCCAATTATTTCAGATGTTGTTGTTGTTGTTGTTGTATGTTTTAATCATGTGAATCTCCTATACCCATTTCATCAATATGAACTTCTACAGTAATGAGCTTCATAGTATATGATCTTATTCATTCAATGTGTGAACTTCATATTATATCTATTATTGCAAACATAGATGATGTGAACATTCACATTACTGTTCATTACTGGATAAACTTACATTAGTAGACACTGATGTGAACATTCACATCAGTGTATAATGATGTGAATGTTCACATTACTGTCACTGTTGATAATGTTGATTGTTGATATCCATAGAACCTCCAATCTTCACTCAACAATGTGATGGAATATGATGTAAACATTCACATTGTGACATCAATGTCAGACTTGATTGTGTTGTTGGGTGTTGTTTGGTGCTATTGGTTCCACCCTTTGTTTTTCAGCTAATTATAACATAATGTGATCACCCATGTAAACATTTACATTGCCCTATAACTGTTGTTGTTTTCGGAATTGATTTTTCAAACATAGATGATGTGAACATTCACATTACTGTTCATTACTAGATAAACTTACATTAGTAATCACATCAGTGTATAATGATGTGAACATTCACATCAGTGTATAATGATGTGAATGTTCACATTACTGTCACTATTGATATTGTTGATTGTTGATGCCCATAGAACCCCCAATCTTCACTCAACAATGTGATGGAATATGATGTAAATATTCACATTGTGACATCAATGTCAGACTTGTTGGTGTTATTGGGTGTTGTTTGGTGCTGTTGGTTCCACCCTTTGTTTTTCAGCCAATTATAGCATAATGTGATCACCCATGTAAACATTTACATTGCCCTATAACTGTTGTTGTTTTCGGAATTGATTTTGCAAACATAGATGATGTGAACATTCACATTACTGTTCATTACTGGATAAACTTACATTAGTAGACACTGATGTGAACATTCACATCAGTGTATAATGATGTGAATGTTCACATTACTGTCACTGTTGATATTGTTGATTGTTGATGTCCATAGAACCCTCAATCTTCACTCAACAATGTGATGGAATATGATGTAAACATTCACATTGTGACATCAATGTCAGACTTGTTGGTGTTGTTGGGTGTTGTTTGGTGCTGTTGGTTCCACCTTTTGTTTTTCAGCCAATTATAACATAATGTGATCACCTATGTAAACATTTACATTGCCCTATAACTGTTGTTGTTTTCGGAATTGGTTTTTCAAACATAGATGATGTGAACATTCACATTACTGTTCATTACTGGATAAACTTACATTAGTAGACACTGATGTGAACATTCACATCAGTGTATAATGATGTGAATGTTCACATTACTGTCACTGTTGATATTGTTGATTGTTGATGTCCATAGAACCCCCAATCTTCACTCAATAATTTGATGGAATATGATGTAAACATTCACATTGTGACATCAATGTCAGACTTCATTGTGTTGTTGGGTGTTGTTTGGTGCTGTTGGTTTCACCCTTTGTTTTTCAGCCAATTATAACATAATGTGATCACCCATGTAAACATTTACATTGCCCTATAACTGTTGTTGTTTTCGGAATTGATTTTGCAAACATAAATGATGTGAACATTCACATTACTGTTCATTACTGGATAAACTTACATTAGTAGACACTGATGTGAACATTCACATCAGTGTATAATGATGTGAATGTTCACATTACTGTCACTGTTGATATTGTTGATTGTTGATGTCCATAGAACCCCCAATCTTCACTCAACAATGTGATGGAATATGATGTAAATATTCACATTGTGACATCAATGTCAGACTTGTTGGTGTTGTTTGGTGCTGTTGGTTCCACCCTTTGTTTTTTAGCTAATTATAACATAATGTGATCACCCATGTAAACATTTACATTGCCCTATAACTGTTGTTGTTTTCGGAATTGATTTTGCAAACATAGATGATGTGAACATTCACATTACTGTTCATTACTAGATAAACTTACATTAGTAGACACTGATGTGAACATTCACATCAGTGTATAATGATGTGAATGTTCACATTACTGTCACTGTTGATATTGTTAATTGTTGATGTCCATAAAACCCCCAATCTTCACTCAACAATGTGATGGAAGATGATGTAAATATTTATATTGTGGCATCAATGTCAGACTAGAATTAATGTAAATGTTTACATGGGTGATCACATTACTGTTCATTACTAGAATTAATGCAAAATCAATGTAAATGAACAGTAATGTGAATGATCCATCCACAAATATACTAGAATTAATGTGAATCTTCACATCTATTTGTTACATTGTGAATATCACATCATTTTTGTGTCAAAATGAACATTGTGGATGATTGAAATACAACAGTCTGATATGACCTTTAACATTACAATTGCATGGTAATAATGAACACAGTGAAAATATATACACTATCTATATATTATCATGATTTTGGCGAGGGTGCGAGTTGAGGTGAGGTTGCAGAGGAGAGAGAATTAGCAGATAGTGTGGAAGATGGAGTAAGAGAGGTGGTGACAGTGGGCAGCAAGGTCGGAGAGGAGGGAGAGAGAGAGAGAGAGGGTTTGGAGGAGAGAAGAGATGGTCGAGTTGGAGGTGGAAGGGTTGAGGATGAGAGATTGAGCGAGATAGCAGAGAAGTGGAGACGATTGTGGGTTGGTTGAGAATTTGCTCGACTTTGGCACGAAGTTGTTGCTCCATTTATGGAGTTGCTGTGCTGTGAAGTTCTCTGAAGCAATTTGAGATAATGGAGTTGGTGTATGCTATGCTGTGAAAATATATATATATATATATATGAAATGTGTATCCTTTTTCTATGTAATACATATCAACAAATAGACATAAGGGTATAATAGTCCAACAAATAATATAAATTAGGAAAAAAGGACCTCACGGAATAAAAGTATAAATACATGGGACTAATTAGGTTATAATTTTCCTTGGTGGACTTATTGGGTTAAAACACCTCTAAATGGGATTTATCAATAAAAAATCCTATATATTAAGGGGTTTTTTTCTTTCAATTTTTAAAAAATAATTGTGACAAACTGCTTTTATGGACATTTTTGGGGAAAAAAATCTTGTGACATTTATAAAAATATATGCAGGGGCAGAGATTGAGGGTCCAGGGGTCACCTGCCCCTGGGCTTTGGATTTTTATTTTTTTATTTTTTGGTGCAAACATAAAGAAATATTTTAAAGAAAAAAAATTATAAAAATATTATTTATAGTGAAATGTCAATGACATTTTTAAAATTATGAGAACAATAATGGTTGTTTTGATTGAAAATAAAAAGACTACGATAAACCATATTATTATGAAATTTTAATATAATGGTGATGTCTATCATCATTGACATACAAACATAATTAATCTCAATAAAGATATGAAATTTATAGGATTGTTAGTTACATTTGACATGTGGGGTTCATCTTTCATATGTTTCTTTACTATTGATTGGTAATATCACATATCAATGATAACGTAATAAAACTATTATATTGAATTTTTACTCAAGTTCTATATAAAAAAATTACTTTATTATTGTATAATTTATTTTAAAACTTATATTCATGACTTTTTTTTATATTGTCCATAGTACAATAGTTACAAATAACATTATTTTTTTTATCTTTCTTGAAATCAATTGTAGAAATTTATGTGAAATATTTTTGTAAAAATTTTCAATATCTGATTTAATTTTTTAATTCCACCAATGGGGTCTTTTGGGAAGAGAAAAAAAAAAAGCCAGTTTTTAACTTTTTATTCATTTTGGGTCATATCACCTCTCATATTTTTTATCCACAAAAAAGATAAAATAAACTAAAAAAGTCAAAAAAAATTAATTTTTTACCAATTTCCCAAAACACCACAATATATATATATATGTGTGTGTGTGTTAAGATATGCAAGCACTAAAAATTAATCAATCCTATGATTTGATATTATTTAATAATATATATGGGAAAGAAATTTTGTCCACTAAATGCTTATCATTGTTTCTTATAGGGTTTTTTTTTTTTAATTTTTAATTTAAATAATTGCTTCTTATATAAGTTTTTTATTTTTGACTTTGGAATTCTACTTTGATATGTGATTTGGGATAATCTGAATAAGTATATTTTTTGGTTTTTTATGAAATATAGATTGAGTATAGTTTGAGTTTGAAGTGATGTGTTAGAGAGGTGATGTGACTTAAATAAGATGATGTGACTTAAATAGGATAGTGACTTTTTAACTTTTTGACTTTTTTAATCATGCCAAACAAGGCCTCATGATTTGAAGTATCAAAGTTTTATCCACTAAGCTAACTCCTTTACTCGCAACAATGTTTTTTTTATTTTTATTTTATTTTTTCACTTTCATGTTTGGTAAGCATAAGAATTGTGTTTTAAAAAATAATTTATAATAGAGTTTTTGTACACCAAGAGTGCGTTTATTTGGACGGACTGGATAACAGGGGATTGTAATGCATCAGATTATTAGTCTTAGGATATATTGTCTTGGGACTATTTGGTTGGACTAAATTTGTATCCTATATTTGTTTAGTTATGTGATTAGATGTCTGGATTGGACTCTTTTTAGTTATTCAATGTTTGTTTGGAATATTATGGAGAAGGATAAATGCTCAAATGACTATTTTATCATTTTCAATTATTTACTAAGTAATAGCAATATTAAACATAGCTTTAATATTTTAATTATTTTTAGCTAGATTAAATAAAAATTTGTTTTATTTTATTTTTTGCACAATATTTTAATTATTTTAATTTATTATTTTCAATTAAATTAAATTTATAATTTATAATTCATATTTTTTATTTAATATATAATTTTAAATTAACGACAATAAAAAATAATTTTATTTAATATATAAATTAAATTTTCAACAACACTAAAAAAATTTAATTTATAAGGCCATAATTTATAATTTATTATTTTTAAATAAATTTAGTTTATAATTTATATTTTTTATTTAATATATAATTTTAAATTAACAACACTAAAAAAATAATTTAATTTAATATGTAAATTTAATTTTTTAACAACACTAAAAAAATTTAATTTATAAAGCCATAATTTATAATTTATTATTTTTAATTAAATTTAATTTATAATTTATAATTTATAATTAAAATTTTTTATTTAATATATAATTTTAAATTAACAACACTAAAAAAATAATTTATAAATGTTCAAAAGACTATTTTATCATTTTTCTAATTGTTCGTTAAGTAATAGCATGGAGGGTAAAATGGACATTTCACAAAATAATTTCATGGGATACCAATCTCATGGTTTCTATTCCCCATGAGATTGGATAGTCCCATATTTGTGGTCCGGAGCAAAAAAAATGAAACAAACAATGGACTATTAGTCTGGTGGGACTAATAATCCAATCCCACTCCCTAATCCTTTAAAACAAACACACCACAAATTCATACAAAATAGCATGATAATACTATATATTTTTTTTAATTTTGAGCCACAATGAACGTTTCGGCTGAAAAATAAATAAATAAATAAATTATAAAATTATTCTTGTGGCTATGATGCTTGATTTGCAAGCTAGCTTGCAAGGAGTAAAGCACATGTTGCCACCCTCCTTCTAAGCCAATCAAAAATAGACAAAAACTAGATAAGATTAGAGAAGGAGGTTCTGAGCGATAGGAATTGAATACTAAAGATAATATAGTTCATATTAATATTTACAACCAAGTTCAACATCATATGAACATTATCTTGAGGGCGACATGCGCTAGAGTTCAAATAGCTTTCTATAGAAATTGAATCTTATAATTGAAGAGAAATCTAATCCTAATTTTTCCGTACATATTGAATCTAATAATTTAATCTAATCAATGATTTCTGTAATTTAGTCTCACAGTCAAACCTAATCACTGATTTCTTTTACTCAATCTCACAATCACATGACTAATTATCTAACTATGTAATAATATAATATTTTTTTATAAGATAAGGTGAACAATTGAAGAAAAGAAAATTTGGGAGTGGGGCAAAGAGGACACAAAATTGGAGAGGCATTTTGTTTTGTTAGCCAATAATGGCCCTGTTTGGTAAGGCTTATTTTCAGTTTATTTCTGTTTTTAGCTTAATTTAAGTTATTTTGATGTGTTTAGTTCAGCTTAACAATACAACTTATAGTTTTTTGTAAGTCAAAAATTAACTTATTTTTTGAGTGGGGGAGGAAAAACTTAATTTATAAGTCAAAAATCAGTATAAGCTGTTAAGCTATAAGTTATAGGCCCTGTTTGGTGCAGCTTAAAAGCTGCTTATTTCAGCTTTCAGCTTAATTTAAGCTATTTTGATGTGTTTGGTTTAGCTTATAGCTTATAGCTTATAGCTTTTTGGAAGTCAAAAATCAGTTTATTCTTTGAGTGGGGCAGGAGATGCTTAATTTATAAGTCAAAAATCAATTTATGTTCATAATTATAAGCTATAAGCTGTTTAGGCATAACCTATAAGCACTTTCCCACAGCTCTATCAAACAGGGCCATAATCACTCTCCTACAGCTCTACCAAACGGGGCCAATACTATATATTAAGAAAAGTACTAAAAAAAAAACGAATCTTTATGCTACAATTATTATGAATATGACTTACATTTATCAACTTTCAATTTACGTGATTAACTTTATTTTGGGAATAAAATTGAAACATAAATTCATGATAAATATCAATTTTCTTTGTTAGCTAGCCATCACATGGGACTGGAAATGAACAGAGTCCCCTTCTTGACATGTCCAAATCATGATTTTCCTAAACAATTCATGCTAGGCCTAAGCATGTCCCCTCCTCTATTCCTTTCCTCGTCCACATTGCTCTTTTAAGACTTAATATTATATAAAAATATTTCTTTTATCTCCATGACTGAAAAAAGTGGCTTCTCTCTCTCTCTCTCTCTCTCTCTCTCTCTCTCTCTCTCTCTATTTTTTTTTTTTTTTTTCCATATCTTGCTACCCAAAAAGGATTCCATATACCCATGCTCCGATCTATTATTCACACACTGTGCACAGATACTTAGCCCTGGTTTGGCATTTGTATTTGGGTTAAATAATTACAAAAAGATAAAATTGACTATAAAAGTTAATAAAATAAAATATTATTTTTTATCCATAATCATTACACTTTTTCTTTCATAAAAATCAAAAAAGTCCCAAAACAAAAGTCAAATGAGGCTAAAAAACTCAGATTAAAAAAGTCCTAACACAAAAAAATTAACTAAAAAAACCAATGCCAAACGAACCTTAAACTAAAAAGGAGGCATTGGCATGCATAGAGATCTCAAATGGCCCCTTAGCCTTTCTTGACTCTCAGAGACCCTAATTAGGTCCCTTTTTTTTTTTTTTCCCTTATAAAAAAAAAATTAGTTGCACAACTAATTTTATTCTTAAATTTAGATAAAGCATGTTTAGCAAAAATATTTTTAGAAAAGCACACTTGATAAACACGCTTTTGAGCTGTTTTGCTGGAACTAATAAACATGCTCATAAGTTGTTTCATTAAAAAGTACCTTTACTAAATATGTTTTTCCCCTAAGTTGGGAATTAAGCTTAAAGTAAACCTAATAATGTAATTAGAATACCCTAAATCCAGGAAAATCAACCAACATGATAATATTATGTATTAAAAAAAGTAGCTACAAAAATATTCAAAATTCAAATGTGTAGCTCATATTTATTTTAGGCATGACCTATTGCATACCAAATTTAAATTTACACTATCTACTTAAATTTTGAATATTTTTTAAAATATTTTTCTAAATACACGATATATTTGGCTAGTACCAAAACATGGTGAAATGATAGCAATGCTGTGAAAGAGATGAGATAATGGAGCTTTCTTCACAAGGGGGTTAAAGGAAATCTGCTAAGATCCATATTGGTAGACCTTTCAATTTCTTTTAGGGTCCTGCAAGATGTCTCACCCTTTAGAGTTGAATTGCCTTATTTTTGTTGGTGTGATTTGATAACACAAAGCATCTAACCCTACACAGCTCCCCATTAATGGTCACAGGGAAGATCTCATTGTGACCTCGAAATCTCTCAAGATTGAAATCATGTTTGCCAATGAGCAACATATGGACTGGACATTGATATTTGGATGTTGTCTTGGACTTAATTTCATCCTCGACATATTACACAATTGAGTTGATTAATGGTAAGAATTAAATAAATGATAATTTTTTCTCTCCACACACTAAAATGAAGAAGTCTACTTTATCCACTTGACCTCCGACAATTGTTTAAATAATTAAAAAAGAAGGTATTTAGGTGTCAAAGTGAATGACATTTCAAATTTGAATTCATAAATGGTCTGCATTGTAATTTAACTACTAATATACTAACCGCAATCTTGTGAGGAGGGAAAAAAAAAAATCTATTTTATCCATTTGTGATATAACTAGACAAATGACTCCAATATAATTTTAAACTAGAGTGTTTTTGTTATAGTTTTTATCTAACAATACAAAAATTATGTCACATGAGTGTTTGAGAGTAATTTTTTTTTGTTCTCAGTCAATGTAAATGGCAGGTTTGCCCTTGTTTTCATCTTCCACCTACGACCTCATTCCCTAGCTCCCCCATCATTACCTTCTCTTTCATCTATCAACTCCCTCACAACTTCCTAGGGATGACAATAGTGGTTAATAGAGTGGATATTAATTCTTCATCTCCTAATGAGTTTTGATATTCTCCAATTATACTTGACCCTTTTTTTTTTTTTTTTTTTTCTTTTTTTAATTCACAACTAAAGCTAAATGTACATTGAATCTTTTTTTTTTTTTTTTTTTTTTTTTTTTTTTAAACTTCTTCTTCTTTCTTTCTTTTTTTTTTTTTTTGTGTAAGATTCATAACCAAAGCTAAATATACATTCAATTTTTTTTTTTTTTTAAAGATTCACAACTAAAGCTAAATGTACATTCAATCTTCTTTCTTTTTTAAATTTTTTTTTTTTTAAGGTTCACAACTTTTTTTTTTTTTTTTTAAGATTCACAACCAAAACTAAATATACATTCAGGCCTTGTTTGGGAAGACTAAATAAGTGCACTTTTTGTCTTTTTTGACTAAAAAATTGAGGTTGAAAATATGGATGTTTGGGTTAACTTTTTGACTTTTTATGGAAAAATGTGTAATAAAAAATTGTGAAAATTGGTTTTTAGAGGAAAATTTGAATTGGGAGTTGTGCAGCCGTAATTGTTGACTTTTGGTGAATAGTGTTAACTTTTTAACTTTTTGAGTAACTTTTTGGCTTTTTGGCTTTTTTCAAAGATCCCAAACAAGGCCTCAATCTCTTTTCTTTTTTTTTTTTTTTTAAGGTTCACAACCATTTTTTTTTTTTTTAAGATTTACAACCAAAGTTAAATATACATTCAATCTTATTTTATTTTACTTGGCTCAACAACAAAATCAAATACACATTAATTAATATTGTCACATTATTCTTGTCAAATTTTATGTATATCTAGAATTTTTTAAATTTATTTCAAAAAATTCGATCCTAACCAAAGCTAAATATACATTCATTTTTTTTATTTTTTTATTTTTAGATTCACAATCAAAGCTAAATATATATTCAATCTTATTTTATTTTATTTGACTCAACAACAAAATCAAATACACATTAATTAACATTGTCACATTATTTTATGTATATTTAGAATTTTTTTAATTTATTTAGAAAAATTCTATTCCTACAAAAAAATTCCATCTTCTTTTTTAATTTTTTAAATTTTTTTTTAATTTTATGTATCTCCTTCTCCTCTCTATTAATTGATCTTCGATAATCTGAAGGTGAGTTATTGCTCTCGTTTCCATCTTCTTCTTCTTCTTATTTTTTTTTAAATTTTTATTTGCATTTATAGAATTAATTTTCTTATTTCAATATCTCCTGCAATTGTTTTATTAGATTTCTCTCTGATTTGATGGTAACCTTAGATTGAATTTTTCAATTTTCATCTTAACTAGCGATCACCTTAATTGAAATTTTGTACATTTTTGTCTTCAATTTCCATGTTTGGTTATAATTAATTGCGCGTTTTTTATTGATAGTCACAATCTTACACTACAAGAAAAATGACTTTTGGCGACTAAATTTTTAGTCGCCAAAAGTCTACTTTTAGTCGCCGAAAGTCCAAATTTCACCTTCTCCGACGAAATTTTTTAGTCGCTATATTAGTCGCATATTTGTGGTCGGCGGAGGGTATTGGCGACTAAAATTTTTTTAGTCGCCAAAAATAGGTCTTTACCGACTAAAAAATTAGTCGCCAATAGTGTTTTTCAGTTTTGGAAATAATACATTTAGCGACTAAAAATTAGTCGCCAATAGTGGTTTTTTTAGTCGCCAAAAATAGGTCTTTACCGACTAAAAATTAGTCGCCAATAGTGGTTTTCAGTTTTGGAAATAAAGACTTTTGGCGACTAAATTTTTAGTCGCCAAAGGTGTTTCCGACGGAAAAAAAAAAAGTCCACTTTTTTTTTGCTTCTGCTGAGTTTCGAACCCCAACCATTCACATTCCACGCCTTTTTGGCAACACCCGCCCTCCACTATGCCACCATAACTTCACATGTACAAATACGCAATATATATTATTTATATATTATATTATTCGGATTAATATAAAATAATAATATATACAAATATAATTATTTTAATTCAATATAATTAATTAAAAAATATATTATTTATTAAAAAAAAAATTCTGGCACTTTTGGCGACTAAAGTTAGGTTTAGTCGGCAAAAGGCCTCCATTTAGCTACTAATTTCTGTTTAGTAGCCAAAAAAAATGACTTTTAGCGACTAAAGTTAGATTTAGTCGGCAAAAGGCCTCCATTTCGCTACTAATTTCTGTTTAGTAGCCAAAAAAAATGACTTTTAGCGACTAAAATTAGGTTTAGTCGGCAAAAGGCCTCCATTTAGCTACTAATTTCTGTTTAGTAGCCAAAAAAACATGACTTTTAGCGACTAAAGTTAGGTTTAGTCGGCAAAAGGCCTCAATTTAGCTACTAATTTCTGTTTAGTAGCCAAAAACAGAACTTTTAGCGACTAAATTTAGGTTTAGTCGGCAAAAGCTCTCCATTTACCTACTAAATTTTTTTTAGTAGCCAAAAATACCACTTTTGGCGACTAAAGTTCGGTTTAGTCGGCAAAACCCTCCATTTAGCTACTAAATTTGTTTTAGTAGCCAATAATCTGCACTTTTGGCGACTAAACCATTTTAGTCGCCGATTGTCCTACTTTCAGCGACTAAATTTCATTTTTTAGTCGCCAAAACCCGATTTTCTTGTAGTGTTATCACCGCTAGATTGTCGTCATCGCAAATCGCCGTTGCTGCAGTGAAATGATAAGAAAGAGTGAGAATTAGAACTCAAATTGTCAACAGAGTAGGGATGGCAATGGATAACCTACCATGTGGGTATCCATGGAGATCCAATGCAAATACTTGGGTTTCCCCTTTTTTCTTGTCCGTCAAGTAGGGTAAGTGATATTCTTTAAATGTCAACCGGGAATGGGTCGGGGATGGGTACCCACTAAGGGTGTGTTTGATTGGACGGACTGGATAAGGGGGGATTAGAATCCATCGGATTTGAGTCCTGGGATTGTGAATCCCCCGGACTATTTGGTTGGATTGGATATGTGTCATGTGTTTGTTTTTTTATGAGATTAGATGTCTGGAAAGAACTATTTTTAGTGAATCCAACGTTTGGTTGGACGGACTGGATATCTTTAATATTTTAATTATTTTTATCTAGATTAAATAAAAATTTATTTTATTTTATTTTTTACACAATTAAATAAATTTATTTTTTAAAAATTAAATAAATAAAATATCAATAAAAATATATGTTATTTTTTAATTAAAATTTTAAATAAATTTGTTTTTAAAAATAATAATAATAAAACAATGAAATTAAATAAAACATCTATTAAAATTTAAATAATGAAATTAAATAAAATATAAACAAAATTTTAAAATAAAACATCAACAAAATATCTATAAATAATTATTTTTAAAAAATTAAATAAATAAAACATCAATAAAAAGTCAAATAAAATTATTTTATTTTTAAATTGAGACATTTAAATTTTATTAAATTTTACTAAATATAATACATAATTAAATAGTAGAGAGTCAAAATGGTCATTTTACCACCTAATCCTAACAGTGGATTGTCCCCCCAAAATTGTTCTACACCCCCCCTTAGGACACAATAGTCCCCCATATGGGGGATAAGGAGTCTAGCCGGACTCCATGTCCGGCGGACTAAAAAAAAAACAAACGGCGGATTGGATGCTTCCTCCGGATTACAATTCGCACAGTAAATAGTCCCCCCCTTATCCCCTAATCAAACACACCCTAATTTCCCTATATATATATTTTTTTAGGTACATCGGAAAATAATTTCTCCATATGTTTTCACTACTCTGTTGACAATTAGAATTCTAATTTTCACTCTCTCACATCCTCTCACTACAGCAACAGCGATTTGCGATGACGACAATCTAGTGGTGATAAAATTGTGACTATCGATCAAAAACGCGCAATTAATCATAACCAAAACATGAAAATTGATGACAAAAATGTACAAAATTTCAATTAAGGTGATCGCTAGTTAAGATGAAAATTGAAAAATTCAATCTAAGGTCACCATCAAATCAGAGAGAAATCCAATAAAACAATTGCAGGAGATATTGAAACAAGAAAATTTATTCTATAAATGCAAATAATTTTTTTTTTTAAAAAGAAGAAGAAGAAGAAGATGGAAACGAGAGCAATAACTCACCTTTAGATTATTGAAGATCACTTAATAGAGAGGAGAAGGAAATACATAAAATTAAAAAAAAATTAAAAAAGAAGAAGGAATTTTTTTTTTAGGAATAGAATTTTTCTAAATAAATTTTAAAAAATTCTAGATATACATAAAATAATGTGACAATCTTAATTAATGTGTATTTGATTTTGTTGTTGAGCCAAATAAAATAAAATAAGATTGAATGTATATTTAGCTTTGGTTGTGAATCTTTAAAAAAAAAAAAAAATGGTTGTGAACCTTAAAAAAAACAAAAAAAAATTTAAAAAAAAGTAAAGAAAAAATATTGAATGTATATTTAGCTTTAGTTGTGAATTTAAAAAAAAAAAAAGGTTGTGAACCTTAAAAAAAACAAAATTTAAAAATAAAAAAAATTGAATGTATATTAGCTTTGGTTGTGAATTTAAAAATAAAAAATAAAAAAATGGTTGTGAACCTTAAAAAAAAACAAAATTTAAAAAAAAAAAAAGAAAAGAAAAAATATTGAATGTATATTTAGCTTTGGTTGTGAATTTAAAAAAAAAAATGGTTGTGAACCTTAAAAAAAAAAAAAAAAGATTGAATGTATATTTAGCTTTAGTTGTGAATCTTTTAAAAAAAAAAAGACATGTGGGGAAATTAGTAGGTACCCATCTCCGACCCATCTCCTGTGGAGATTTAAAGAATATCACTTATCCTACCCTACGGATAAAAAAAAAGCGAAAAACCCATGTATTTGGGTTGGTCTCCATGAATACATACAAGATAGGTTATCCATTGCCATCCCTACCACCTCCTTCTTCGTTGCGGACCTCCCCACCTCTTTGTCCCTCATCCCCACCTCTTTCGCCACCATCTCCATCCCCTTGATATTGCCTAAGATGATGTTTTCAGTGAGTTGTTTAACTAAATTAATGATTTAATAATAAACTAGCATATCATCCCTGCTACGCACGAATTGTATTTACAATTATCTATATATGTGAATTGCGATTTTTAAATGTCTTCTTTTTCTTTCTTTTTTAAATGCCTTCTTTGTTTCCTTTTTTATATTATATTAAAGTTTAATATTTTGATAATAATCATATGTGTTGGACTTTTCAAGAAATTTTTTTATGCTTGTTCTTAATGCATTAAAGTGTTATTATGAGGGATAATAATCATATGTGTTGGGACTTTTTAAGAAATTCATATGTGTTGGATTTTAAAGAATTTTTTTTATGCTTGTTCTTAATGCATTAAAGTGTTATTATGATGGTAAGACTTGGGGGTTGGAAAAAGTTAATAAATGCTAAGGGTTTTTTTTTTTTTTAAATCAAAAAATTAGGAAATATTTAGATTGGGAGATTGGAGCTCCCACAAAGTTTAGGGTTAAAAACCTCCTTTTACTTAATATATAGTATAGATTTGATTTTTGAGAACTCATTTTGAGCAAGAGGGTAATTTGATAAATTCATCTCTCCATCAACGAAGCGAGATATTACGCTATAATTCAAATTCACCTAAGGGATATTTAATTATTTTTAAAAGTCACGGGGTTAAATTCTTCGGAGCCATTCCATAAGAAGCAAAATGAATTTTGTCTAAAATGAATTGAATTTGAAAGTTAATGTAGGTTTTTTTTAATCTTTAACATATATTATTCTAGAATTCAAACTAACACAATATTGTAATTCTTAAACATCTTTTGATGAGCTCCTCAGCAAACAATTAGGTTATGTGTGTGTGTGTGTGTGTGTGTGTGTGTGTGTGTGTGTGTGTGTGTGTGTGTGTGTGTGTGTGTGTTTTTTTTTAACATTAAAGTCATAGATTGGAGAGGAAACTGTTGTCTTTAACAAAACTCAAACACTTGATTCCCAGTGAGATGCAATTATTCATACCAAAGCAACGAGATGTTTTTTTAAAAACTTCAAACACATCCTGAGCCAAATGAAAATCTAACCAGTTTATATTTCTAATCATCAAAGGGGTTAAAAAGGGACGTAGATTTGGTCAAAAGGTATGTTAAATTGACTAAAGTATCCCTTTCATGTCGACTTGTTTTCTTCTTTTCATTCAAAATTTTCCACACAACTCTTTTGATGAGACACAGTAGTAAATATACATTGTATTTAGATCATAAATTTAGAGAGAAACTTTAAAAAGAACAAACAAATAAATAAATAAGTAAAATATAATTATATTTTATTTATATTTTACTAACTTTTTCTTTTACCTTTCCAAATCACTACAAATCACTTAACATCCTAATATTAAATCTCACCCATATATAACATCATTTTGGAAGTACTTCAGAAAGGAAGCACCTTGCCTCCAGTCCGAGATCTAATTGGACTGTACTGCTCGGCCCGTAGAGGTTCACAATGAGTCTCATTTTAATAATTCAAATCATTCAATGTGTAGAACTCGTCGAATACTATATGCCTGTAAAAAATCATATTGGTCAGATATCGATAGCTATCTTATCAGATTAGTTTTTTGTCAACCATTAATTTGTTCACCGTCCATTTTTTTTTATACAAAATTGATTTGATCACATAGCTATCGATATCTGATCAACGTGGTACTCAATGAGATCTACACATTGAACGGTTCAAATTATCAAAACAGGATCCGTAGTGGGCCCCCACAGGCCAAACTGTACTATTCAGTCCGATCTCAGACTGGAGGCAAGCTGCTCCCCTTCAAAAAAAAATCACTAGAAACTATCCATGCTTAACGTTTTACCAATAGGTTGTTTGACATATGCTATTTTAGCACATCTTTTTATATTTTTATTTTATTTAGGTCATATTATTTTTTATTTAGGCCACATCATCTTTCTATCTCATTACACATCTTTTTATAAAAAGTCAAAAAATATACTTATTTAGATTATCTCAAACAATCTCTAAATGCAAATAATGTTAATAATTATGGAAAATAAGCATGACAATAAGTTTTATTTTTATTAATTTTTAATAAAATTTTTTAATTTAAAGAGATATCATCGAATAGGTAGGAGAACAAAAAATATGAGGACAGAAATTTTCCTATATAAAAACATTCTATTTGGTTTTCAGTATTCAAAGAGTTTATTATTTTTCATTATATTAGCAGCTTCAGTGATTTTTTTAAAAAAAATTTACTTTTTAAATTCACCTAAAAAGTAAAATATTTATGGAGAATTTTTTTAAAAAAATCATTAAACACCGAAAATATAAAAATTCAATATATTTTTATATGCGTTAAATTTTGTTTTTGGATTTCTCTATACGTATTTTATTTTTTAGATGCATTTAAGTTGAGTGCATCTAAAAAAATAAAAATATTTCACTACAATATATAAAATAAATAAGACTAAAAATATATATATAAAAAATGAAAACTTAAATATTCAAAAATTATATTTAAAAACTCAAAATTAGATAGATTCTCAAAATTAAAAATAAAAAATTAAAAGAAAAAAAAAATCTAATCATCTTTTTCAGGTGTTTGGAGAATCACGAGATAACCGTGAATATAATCATGTAGGTGAAATGTTACTTTGCCAATCAATCAAAAAGAAAGCGTGTGAGTGATGAACTAAAAAACAGAAGTTCAAAAAAAAAAGAAAAAAGAGGTAATTAGTGAGTAATTATTGAATAATGGATCCCACTAGTGCAATCACAACCATGAAAGTTAAAATAATTAAAGTCGTAAATAGTAACCACGATGTTTAATTTTAGAAAATTGAGTTTTTTTATTTTTTTATTTTTAGTGAATTTTTCAATATTTTACATAATTTTTTATTTTTTTGATATACATAATCTAAATACGTTTAAAAATTATAATATTTGTAAAAAAAAATTAAAAAATATACCAAATACAAAAAAATATAAAAAAAAGTATGGAAATTCAATATATTTTCATATTCAATAATACTACAATAATTACACATAAATTATCTAAAATTATCATCTTGTAGTTCAGATTCATTCTACACATGAATCCCATACCATACAATTCAATCACAACGACACAATCTCATTCGGGGTAGATAAATGGGTGGATACATAGAATTATTCTTTGGTATTTCGTTGTATTCAACGAATTTTTTAAAGATTTTTGTACAAATTTTTTATTTTTAAAGTATATTAAGATTAAGTGGAATCTAAAAAAAAAAAATTCAAAAATTATTAAAACATTTAAAAAATCATTAAAAATATAAAAATACTAATTGAAAATTTAGAAAATTATTTTTGAAAACTGAAAACCAAACAGGGTGGATGATATTTTTTTTATCAAAATAATAATATATTCTTTTGAGTCGGGGAAAAAGGTTAGCTCCTTTAATGAATTGGACAATTATATTAAAAATTAGTGATTTTTTTTAATTAATTATGACATTGTTAAATACTATTGGTAAATACTTTACATTTTTTTTTTTGTAATTTTAATTGTTTTATTAAAAAATTATGATGTAACTTCCCAAATGAAAAAAGAGTCAAAAAAGTCAACTTTTAGCTTTTGCTACAAACAAAATAAAATGACTAAAAACTATGTTCCTAAAAGTGACCTTAATCCTAATAAACTCTACGTTAAATTAAATTTGTGGTTCTTGACCCCACCCATTCCTTTTTCTATTTACTCAATTGTCCGAATTTCATATAAGCTCTTGTTAATCACCCGATGTTGGTTAAGGTATGAATAATGATAAAATAAAATTTTAATATATATTTTTATATGATTCATTCATATTATTTTTAGTATTTTTTTAGCTTTTTCAAATTTTTAGTTGTGAGTTTTGGTTTGTGAAAGTAGTGAATTTTGGTAGGAAAAAAAAATCTGATTTGGCAAAAAATTGTTTTGCCAACTTTGAATCAAATTTGACATTAGATTTGGATTTGTCATTTTTTGACAATGAATTTAGCTCACCATTATTGGAGGGAGTTTTTATTGAATAATTTGGGAACAGACTAATTTAGTAACTTTTTGGCTATTTGGCTAAAAAGGTAGGTAAAAAAAACTTGTATGTTTGGGATGACTTTTTGGCTAATTACGAAAATATGTGCAGAAAGTAGAAAGAAAAGAGAATCTTTGACTTTTTGGTATGAGTGGTTGGTTTTTTGGCTAATTTAGTAACTTTTTGGCTAATTGACTAATTTAATCAGTCCCCAAACGGGGCCTAAGAGTGATGCTCCAGACCCCCAGTGAGGATGACCCCTAGCACCCCCACATACACGTGGGGGACAGCAAAAGGAGGACACAAAAAATATATATATATATATATGTGGACTAATCAAAAATCACTAGGGGTGGTGGGGGTCTCACTCATTCTTCATTGAATAATTATTCAATAGTATTGGAACACCACATCACACCATGTATTGCTTGTGGTACTCTAAATCAATCACACAGCGAAAAATTTTATAGACAAAATGTGTTAATGTACCTTTATTAAGTAATTATAAGATAAATGATGCATTACTTGGCCTATTTTGGGAAGTTGGTAATAATCTACTTTTCAGATTATTACTAACTTCCTCTCTCACAAAAAAACTGCTTATAAGCAGCTTTTTACCAAAAAGCTAATTATTACCAACTTCCCAAAATAGGTTAGTATGCGTAATAATCTTTCTCATTAGTTAAAAGTAGCACATAAACAATGTTAAATGATGTTTCGAGATTATCTAATAATTTTCTGATTTAATAAGGTCTAACTATTTTTAACTTAACAAGTCTTTAAAGTTGACCATTAGAGTTGTTCTTAGACATTGTTTGCAATAAGTTAAAATAACTAAAAAGTTATTACATGATATCACATTAATTTTTTTTATTTTTTTATACATCTTTTTATAAAAAGTGAAAATATTAATTAAAATAGTTAATTTGCAAATGAACCTTTAGTCTCAATTTGGCTCTTTCTAAAATAAATAAATCACTTTTTACGTCACAAAAAAATGTTTGTTTTCGGCAAGAAAACTTTAGCTTGTTTGGTTCTGATTTTCAGAAAATAGTTTTTCAAAAAATTTTACTTTTTTATTTTCCATATTTTAATGTTTTAATGAATTTTTTAAAATATTTTGAGCAAATTTAATTTTTTTTTTAATTTTTAGACACACCTAACATAAATACATTTAAAAAATATAAATATTTGTGAAAAAAAATCTTTAAAAAATACACTAAATACCAAAAAATACAAAAAAATATATAAAAATTCAGCACATTTTTCATATTTGTGTGTATTTATTAATTTTTTAAAATATTTTTTCACAAATATTTTACTATTTAGATACATTTAAGTTCAATACATCTAAAAAAGTTTTAAAAAAAATGTTTACATTTTAAAAATATTTACTAAAAACAAAAACAAAAACACGAAAAACTGTACAATGTTCAAAAAACTAAGCCCCGGTTTGGCATTCATTTGGGGTTAAATAATCACAAAAAGACAAAATTGACTACAAAAGTTAATAAGACAAAATATTACTTTTTTACCCATAATCATTACACTTTTTGTCTCACAAAAGTCAAAAAAATCCCAAAACAAAAACAAACGAGACTAAAAAAAGCCAAGCTAAAAAAGTCCCAACGTAAAAAGTTAGCTATATTAGCCAATGCCAAACTACCCCTAAATTCAAAAGACTGAAACCAAACACACTGAATAATAGGAAGAAAAAAAAAATTTATGGACTCACCCAACTTTTCAATTACTAAAATAATTGAACATTTGCCAAACGCGTAAATTATTTTGAAAAATAGAAAACAACTAAAAGTAATTGTGAAACCTATTTAGTATATTTGGTTTGAGTTTTTTTAATTAAGTTCTTTTAAAGGGATTTTTATTGATAAATCCCATCTAGAGATGTTTTATCCCAATAAGTCCACAAAGAAAAATTATAACCCAATGAGTCCCATGTAGTTTTCTTCTTATTCCATAAAGTCCATTTTCCTAATTTTATATTTATACATGGACTATTATGCCCTTATATATATATATATATACACTCTGTTAATACGTAACACACGTTCCTGTGATTTCGTGATTCAGTTTTGGCAGTTTCTATATTTCTAATTCAAATCGATACGTTTCTATCTTGCATGTTGTCGTTCTATCGTTCTGAGGCTTTGATGTGCTAGGGTTCGATTGTGGCTGTTGTAGTCTGGTATGGTGATTTTCAAGTGAAGAGGACGATTTTGAAGGTGTTCGGTTCTGTCATTTTCTAGAGTATAACTGCCTCAAAGCAGTTGTTTTTGAGATTTTGGACGACTGTAGGATTGCATGATTAAGGTTAGTATCATTTTGGTTATGAATACATGTTCACTTTTTGTTTTGATTTGTAGGATGGATCAGATGCTTTGTTCTTGGATTGATATGGATTGGATGCTCTGTTTTTTCAATTACATGCATCATACGTGGTCATTGGAGGGGAGGTCATTCAGATATATGTTGAATGTTATAATATTCCACTTAACTTTGATGTATGCATAATGAGGCTCTGTGTGAGTGATGTAATTCAGAGTATGTTGAACAATGTGAATGTTTACATCATGTTAGTATTACGTGAAGCATGTGGATGTTTGCATTTTACTTTGATGTTTGTTTAATGAGGCTGTGTCTGAGTGATATAATTGTGAGTATATAGATCAATGTGAATGTTTACATCGTGGTCATGTGGAGGGGAGGTCATCAGATTAGTGATGAATATGGATCCTCTATAATTCACAGTATGTGGAACAATATGAATGTTTACATCGTGTTAGTATTACGTGAAGGATGTCGATGTTTGCATTTTACTTTAAGTTTTGTTTAATGAGGCTCTGTGTGAGTGATATAATTGAGAGTATGTGGATCAATGTGAATGTTTACATCGTGGTCCTTTGGAGGGGAGGTCATGAGATTAGTGATGAGTGTGGATCTTCTATAATTCATAGTATGTGTCAATGTAAATGTTTACATCGTGTTCATATCATGTGAAGAATGTGGATGTTCTCACTTTTACTTTGATGTTTGCTTCATGAGGCTTTTGTGTGGGTGTGAATATTCACATCTTGTTTAATGATGGTTGTTGAATTTAACACTTGAACTATACTTGTATGCTTCTAATTTTCGTGCAATGTGGATATTCATATCGGTTTGGATTATTGTTAATTGTTGTATTGTTTTGTGTTTACAGGAGATGGATAGCTTTATGATGTTGGTGTGTACATATGGTTGCAGTACCACTGTAATAAATGCTGCCCGCGCATTGTGTTATTCACGTTTGGTGGACTGTTTGTGTGAAAAATGGGAGGAGTTGTCTGCTGATTCTATTTCATTGTTTTGTAAATTACCTGGGATTAGTAGGTGTGATTTGGAGAATGAGGAAGAATTTCAGAACATGTTACTGCTTGCTAAATCAATGGGGGTACAACATGTAGAAGTTGTGGTTGAGTTGAAAAGTGATATTGGTCAGTCAAGTAGTTTGGGATTGGTGCGTGTGGGGGTTGAGGAAGAAGTTGATGCACTACGGAGATTTTGCCACCATAAGGAGAATGTGTTGTTGTCAGCCCCTTGGGCAAATGGTATTACGCATGTGGGACAACGGTTTGTTGGAGGTGCACAAGAATTTCGTGACGTTTTGTGTAAGTATGCCATCCAATGTGGGTTTCAGTTTACATACGTGAAGAACGAGACAACAAGAGTTACTGCTGTGTGCGCGATGCGGAAGGAGAGGGGCTGCTTGTGGGCTATACATTGTAGAGCACAACGAGCAAATGATTTTTTCTACATCAAGAGTTTTAGTGATGTGCATACTTGTGGTACGGATGTCCGAACATCGAAGAATCCGCGAGTTAGTTCGGATTTGGTGTCGAGTACCATATCTGAAATTGTGAGGGACAAGCCGTTGACTCGGCTGTGTGATGTGGTGACTATTTTGAAGAGGGATTATGGGCTAGATGTTAGTTACCATGTCGTATGGTTGGGTGTGGAGAAAGCAAAGGCTGGTATTCATGGAGATCACTCGTTATCATTTGACCAGCTGCGGTGGTATTCGGATGCTGTGATGCGGTACAATCCAGGGAGTTATGTTAATGTTGACTATGATGCGAGTAGTCAACAGTTTTGCCGTTTCTTTGTGTCATTCGCTGCGTATATTTCTGGATTCAATTCTTGTCGGCCTTTATTATTCTTGGATGGAACATTCCTCAAAGGAAAGTACAAAGGTCAGTTACTTGCGGCAACGGCGAAAGACAGAAACAATGGTTAGTCTTTTTTTTACTTGTATATTCATGTCAATATTTACATTGGCATGCATAGTATGGACAAATGAGTGATTGAGAAATTATAAGTAATGTGAACATTGACATTAGTGTGCACTGATGTGAATGTTCACATCTGTGTCTTCTAATGACAGTAATGTCAACATTCACATTATTATACACTGATCCATTCACATTATTATACATCTGTGTCTATTAATGACAGTAACGTGAACATTCACATTCAAATGAGTGTATACTACTGTCAGTTGATCCATTAATGAATAGTACTGTGAATGTTCACATTATGAATGACTCAACAATCGGAAATGAATTGTTAATGGTCGCTAATGTGAATGTTCACATCATTGATGGTTACGAACTTGAATCCAGAAACAGTAATAGTAATAGTGCAATGTAGATATAAACATTCACATGACCTGTTTCGTTTATATTGTAAACAGTTGCGTATTGGTGTTGTGTTGTAGGTCTGTTTCCTGTTGCATTTGCCATTGTTGATTCGGAGACCACGGTGAATTGGTCGTGGTTCTTGCATGAACTTGGGAAGGTTGTTGATGGTAAGCGCCAGATTACGTTTATTTCGGATCGTAATCTTGGTCTATTAGAAGCCATGCCGAAGGTGTTCCCATCGGCTCATCACGGTTATTGCTTACAACACTTGAAG
The DNA here is from genome assembly GCA_030407325.1 of Camellia japonica. Classification (NCBI taxonomy): domain Eukaryota; kingdom Viridiplantae; phylum Streptophyta; class Magnoliopsida; order Ericales; family Theaceae; genus Camellia; species Camellia japonica. Next base: position 15,377,542 of record JAPPVO010000007.1, on the reverse strand, counting down.
AGCAATTTAAGAGACCGGATGAAAGGAATTGATAATGGTTTCAGGGATCACCTAGTAAGTAGTTTGGGTGATTGTGCTTACGAGCCAACTGTGGTAGGGTTCCATGAAAAGCTTGCAAAATTAAAAAAGGAGGGTAAAAAACGAGCACATGATTTTTTGAAGGACTTGGCACCTGAGCACTGGGCAAATTCATACTTCAGGTAATAATAGTTTCATAAAGTGTTACATTTGTCAAGTTTAGAATGGTAGCGATGTGAATTTTCAGTTTAGAATTGTAAAAATCTGAAAATTGTGTTTCATGTTCAATGTCAATGATGTGAATGTTCACATCTGATAATGATGACTGATTTGAATGATGTAAATGTTCACATCTGTTGTCATAAGTTGTTGTTGTTAACATTCACATCATGCTATCATTGAAGTTCATGTTAATGTTCACGTCTGTCTATCGTTTAAGTTGATGTGAATGTTCATTGCGAATGATGTTAAGGTTCACATCAGTCAACGTGAATGTTCAGACATGTTAAATTTCATATTGTAAGATGTTTGTGATATTGTGCAGGAGCATGCGTTATGGGGAGATGACTTCCAATGCGGCGGAGTCATTTAATAACTGGATTAAAGAAGCACGTAATCTTCCTATCACTCAAATGGTGGACACAATTCGTACTCAGTTAATGCGGCAGATGTCTGCACGGCGTGACCAAGCAAACAAATGGAATGAGCTTATTTGTCCTACATTCGAAACAAGGCTTATGGATTCGTTCAATGACAGCAGGTCTTGACAAGTTAGCAAAGCCAACGAGGATGTGTTTGAAGTTCATTCGATACCATCTGTTACTGTTGATGTTGCGAGGCGTACATGTTCGTGCTTCAAATGGCAAATCAACGGATTCCCATGTGACCATGCTGTTGTTGCCATTCAGAAGAGCCGCTACAATCTCAATGATTGTGTGGAACATTACTTTCATGTACAGACATATCATGCAGCGTATTCGGGTGCCATATTCCCTATACCATCGGTGGAGAAGCCGCCTTTTGATCTGATGGACTTCACTATATACCCGCCAACTGTGAAAAGACCACCCGGAAGGCCGAAAAAGAATAGGATCCCATCAAGGGGTGAGAAACTTAAACAAATAAGGTGCGGGAGATGTGATAAGCTGGGGAGCCATAATCGAAAGTCATGCAAGGAGCCGATATAGGATGTACAATTTTCATTTCAACAGTGTGTTTTACATTGGATTCTTATATTCATTTTTGAAATAAGATTGTGTTGTGTTGCAAGCAAAATAATGGTTTGGCAAACTTAGTATTTCATTTGTGCTTTTTCATTTTCTTTTTGTGTATGAAACTGATTTTGTTAAAGTTGTAATGATAAATACATGACGTGGACATTCACACTTACGTAAAAGAATCATATTATTTGGAAACTTGCACACCTGTGTATGTTGTCCGTAATGATTTCATTCAAACAATGTGTACATTCCTGCACAAAGTATGTGTATTACATAAAAATCAGGTTCCAAAAAGCGCATCAATTATGCTCATCACAACACGGCATTATGAATATCATAAGTTAGTGTGAACATTCACATCAGTGTTGCAACTGTGAACATTCACATCTGTCAAACATTAGTGCATATGAATATCATAAGTGAATGTTCACATTTGGTAGAGAATGGCAAAACATTCACAACTGTTATGAACAACAACAAATGTGAATGTTCACACGTGTGTACGTGATCCGTAATTATGTCACATAGACATTCCTGCAGGGAAAATGTGTATTATAGAACAATTGGGTTCAAACCATCGCAAAAATTATGCTCATCCCAACACAACATTACGAATATCAAATGTGACTATGAGCATTCACATCAGTGTTGCAACTGTGAACATTCATATATGTAAACATTAGTGCATATGAATATCTGAAGTGCATGTTCACATTTGGCAGAGATGAATGACATTTACAACTGTTATGAGTAAGAGCAAATGTGAATGTTCACACATGTGTAAGTGATCCATAATTATGTCATGTAGACCGAGTGTACACTCCTGCACAAAGTATGTGTATTGTAGAACAATCAGGTTCAAACATTCGCATGAATTACACTCATAACAACACAGCAGTATGGATATCGTAAGTGAATGTGAACATTCACATTAGTGGTGCAATTGTGAACATTGACATCTGTAAAACATAACAACACCAAAAGTAGTTCAAAATTCGCAGCTGGCTTTTTCCCATTAACAGATGTTGTATCACTGTTTTACAATCAGTTGTTGTGTCAAAATGTCAACGCATTCCATATTAACATTCATATCGAGTGTTTGTCAGTTTGTAGGTGGACACCCCCCACCTATAGGTTTTAATGAAGCTCTGATTTCTTATGATTCAAAAAACTATGCACTAACAAATCTCGTAGTCCACACCATTCTGAACTAGTGAGGCTGCCCACAATTTCTTCATGGAATATGTGCGCCCGCATGATGTAACATACTGCAGGTCCGCAGTCCACTCTGTGAAAAAGAAATGGTTTTGAATAGCAGTTGACATGAATATTTGCATAATGGTTGTGGAGGATTTGTAAAAAATGTAGTTAGTCTTACGAGTCGTCGCCTTGCTGAGGACAGACATCAACACTTTTGATTGGTTGTGCTGGATTTTGGGCTGCTAGCTTAGTGTATAGCGTTGATGACTCGCCAATAACGCTCACAACATGCTCAATGTACTTCCTCTGTGTATGGAATTTCAAATTAGGCACCAACAAACATATGTGTGTGTACAGTCATTTAACGCATGAGAACAAGTCATATTTGTGTTCAAAAATAGCCACTTACAACTTCCTGTGCTTGGTCGATATGCGGGTCATGTATGCCTGTTCTTGGGCGCAATGAGTTGTAATGCCTCCACAAATTGTCTTTAGCATCATACACAACTATTGTCCAGTGGTACTCATGATGCAATGGGAATAGTAGGTATCTCTCTCCTTAGTAGTTCTTGACATGTGCATCAATGTGTTTACTCCTTTTGCGAGGATGGTACTCTCGTATCACTTTCTGTATACATTGGACAAATAATTAATGGACTATGAAGTTTCACATTCACATTACAAATAATGGAATGATAGACTTTACCAAACACATGCTCGTGAAGATGAATGACGCTTCATCCGAAGTTGGGTTGACCACCTCTTGTTGTTCATGCAACAGTTCAGCATATGCATCTATAAGCTGCACAAACATGGGGTCATATTATATAGATTTGTGGCTGTGAGTGTGTGTTTGTCTGTGTGTGCATATGCATGAAGAGTTAATTATGTTTGTAATGGCATACATTGCTGTGTATTGATTCCTCTTTGATAAGGTTGACGATGTCATCAAAATACACATGTGTAGCCTTTGAATCTCTTTTCCATACCAGCAACCTGTGCATTATGAACAAACCAATGTGAATATTCACATTGCACAGATCTGAACAAACCAAAAAAATGAAACACAGTGATGAATATAGACAATTATGGAATGTGAATGTTAACGTTAGATGTTTGTACAGTCACTTACTCATCGCCTCCACTTTTTTGAAAAGCTTGGACCTTTTGTTTGTCTTGTTTGGACATCTTGGTCCACACTTTGAACTTGTTGGTCAAGGATAATTTTTTTGGCTGCTTCACTGGTGGGTGTTTCTCCACATCTTCAACCATTTCGACTGGATAGAGTTGCTTTTGGCCAGGTAGGTCTGGGTATTGGAAGTCAGGCAAGCGATGTTCTTTGCGATCTTTTTCCTTTATACGCTTGACCCTAGAAGGTGGGCTGATATTGTGTTGCATTGGGCTAGGGGGTTGCTTTTCTGCCACAGCTTGTGTGACAATGTGGACTGACTGGTCATCGTAAAGATCTTGAAGAATTGTTTTATCGCATTCTAAGTCGATGACCAGCTGCGTTAAGCGTTTGATTTCTTCATCCTTCTGTTCCATGCACTTCTTTATTTCGGTATTTATGTTGGGTGGGCTGGACTGGTTGAACAATTTATCTTCAAGATCAGCTATGACTCTTGCCCTTAACTCCCATGAAAATTGAAGGTGTTTGTACTTCGCTTCCCATTGCCTTATGACGCCCCAAGCCTTCCGATTTTCTTTGATAAGCATGTCAATCAAATCAGGTTGGTTTGTGTCTGGTATTACAATAGCTCTGTCATAATGTTGGCTGCTAAATGGAATGTGAATGTCCTCATCACTGTCCTGTAGCTCGACCCCATCCCCGAAAAGTCAGAGTTGCTGCCATTGTGTTGTTCTCCCTTGATGTCAAACAGGTTAAGAGATGTTGTGGCTGGTTCACAAATTTCAGGCTCCACCTTCAATGTTTTATGCTTGAACTTTTGTAATTCTGTTGGGATTGCAAAGAGTTCACCGGCATTAACCTGACAATGAAAAAAACAGGTTACGTAACGTATATATTTCGGTGGTGTTATAATGTGAATGTTTTGATTATTAGTTGAAGGCCCTACCTCATCAAAATCCAAATCAGCTAAAAAGGTGGTTTTCATCTTCTTCTGTAAAGCAGTCAGATCCCACTTCACACAGCGAGGAAAAGCATTGGGTTTGTGAGGTTGTAGGATGGTTGTGTGCTCACACAACCAATACTTCAGTAAAATAACAAACACATTGTTATTTACCATTTGCATAGTAATGTCATGAGTGAATGTGAACATTCACATCAGTGGTTCAGATGTGAACATTCACATCTGTGAAACGTAAGTGATGTGGCAGTGTTGTGAACATTCACAGTAGTATATATGAGTGAATGTGGACATTCGCAACAGTGATTCAGATGTGAACATTCACATCTGTGGCACTGTTGTGAACATTCACAGCAGTGTAGTATGAGTGAATGTGAACATTCACATCACTGATTCAGATGTGGACATTCACATCTGTGAAATGTAATTGCCCATGGACATTCACATCAGTGGTGCATATGTGAATGTTCACAGTTTGCTTAGATGAACAACACTGAAGGACATGTGAATGTTATTATTTGACAACATGGGTACTTACCATCAATAACATGACACAGCCGGTGACTTTTGCTGGATTTTTGTCATTTTGGAAAATGGACGATGTCAACGTTGTTCTAATTTGCTTTGCCCAATCATATTCTCGTATGGTTTCCAATGGGACCATATGTGCGTAGTAGTCCCAGCCTATTGTCTCTCCGCTTGTTGAGAAAAAAAGCTTCTGGCAAGCATACATGCACACTAGTCGGGCAACTTCTTCGTTGTCAGCTTTCTTTTTGCCTTTCAACGCCTCGGTCAAAAGGGTGCGTATCCATTTTGAAGTCAACCGGCTGACATTTTTGCATATTTTGTTTACAATGCCAGTCTTTGGTTTCGCACCGTACGATATGTCCATCGGCTTGCTGCCACAGTCCACACCGAAAATCAGCTTGATGTCGCTGTTGTGTATGTTCATCTTCTTCTCCCCAATGTAGAACGCATCCTTTGAAGCTTTGTACATTTGTAGTACATGCACAACGACGTCATCATACTTCATGCATTTGTCAAGGTTAATCTGATTGTTTCTTAATGCATCAAGCAAATTCCAAAAAGGTGTTTGTTGAAGGCACCGAAGCTGTGCTTGTGTGAACTTTGTGATTTTCATGAATTTGACCAGTCCGGTCATATTAGATCTGTAGTTCACATGGCGCATGTCGACGTTGGTGCTAGTATTTGTTCGTGGGGTTTCTTCCTTCACATGGTACTCATCTCTCTTTCTCTTTGCGATTTTCTTTTGTGCAACATCTGCAAAATGGAGCATTTTAAAGAAATTAAGTCAAGGCTCATGTGATTAGTGTAGTGGAACAGATGTGAACATTCACAGCATTTCCACTGATGTGCATGTTCACAGTTGTGTGCGTGGGTGTGAATGCCCAGAGTTTGTGTCTGGTTGTGAACATTCACATCATATTGACTGTGTTAGCACAAACACAATCTACATATTGTGTCACTGTGTGGAAAACAATGCATTTTATACAACCATGAACACCATTGAAGACCATGTGGATGTTAACACGAACATATAAAATGACGGATGAACTTATTGGATCACCATTAACAATCAAGAATACGAACAAGGCAAACATTCACAATAGGGGGAAAAAAATCTAAATATCCCTGTTCATTGGCCTAATATTTTCAATCCATGTGAATGTTCACAGCATAGAAGAACAGCAACAATAATATCTGATTGTCCTAAAATTTTCAGGCAATGTGAATGTTGACAGCATAGAGCAGAAGCACCAATAATGTCTGACTCTCCTAAAATGTTCAGGCAATGTGAATGTTCACATCCTAGAGCAAAAGCACCAACAATATCTAATTGAACTAAAATGTTCAGGCAATGTGATTGTTCACAGCCTAGAATAACAGCACCAATAATATTTGACTCTCCTAAAATGTTCAGACATTGTCAATGTTCACAGCCTAGAGCGAAAACACCAACAATATCTGATTGAACTAAAATGTTCAGGCAATGTGAATGTTCACAGCCTAGAACAACAGCACCTACAATATCTGACTCTCCTAAAATTCCCAGGCAATGTGAATGTTGACAGCATAGAACAACAGCAGCAATAATATCTGACTCTCCAAAAATTTTCAGGCAATGTGAATGTTCACAGCCAATAACAAAAGGACCGATAATATCTGATTCTACTAAATTTTTCAGGTAATGTGAATGTTCACATCTTTCAACAACAAGAACAACAACAGAATTGGCCAAACATTTTCAATCCACAAGAATGTTCACAGCATAAAACAGCAACACCATTACTACCTGATTACCTAAACATTTTTAACTCAATGTGATGGCAACTGTAATGTTTTTTACTGCAAAAATAAATAAAATTAAGGATTATGATGGAGGGGTTCAGAATAAATGTTAGGGTATGAACAATATGGACTCCTATATATTGTATTCATACGAAAAGGGGATATTTGTCAAAGTTCACAATGATGGTTGTTGATAAAGAGGTTTAGGGTTTAAATACACGAATGAGTAAAAGGCTTACGTTTTGTGCCCATTTCGACGAAAATGATGTTGAGACGAAGGGACGATGCGACGAAGGAACGTATACAGTCTTCTTGGCGTACAAACGACGAAGAAGATGATGAGACGATGTGACAATGGAACGAAGACAGTCTTCTCGGCGTACGGACGATGGAGAAGATGATGAGATGATGCGCCGATGCTACGATGGAAGGAATACAGTTTTGTGGGAGTTAAGGTGATGTGGAATATGGATTTCGATTTCTAGACTGTAGAGGTACTGTGCGTGTTTTGCTGCACAAGAATAGAGAGGGGCAGAGAGACGATTATTAGATTCAAAAAGAGAGAGAGAGGAGCGTGTTTTGTTCAGGGTTTTTTTGGTCTTTCTGTATGAAATGGACCTTATGGAATATTATAAAACACTATGGGTTTTATGGAACAACGCTCTTAGATAATGGATTTACTGAAAAAGCTCCCTTTTTTAAAAATTGAATTTTTTATTTTTCGTGTTTTTTTTTTGTTTTTAGTGAATATTTTTAAAATTTTAATCATTTTTTTTTTACTTTTTTAGATGTACCTTACTTAGATATATCTAAAAAGTAAAAAATTTGTGAAAAAATATTTTAAAAAATTAGCAAATACATAAAAATACGAAAAATATATTAAATTTTCATTTTTTTTTGTATTTTTGGTATTTATTGAATTTTTAAAATATTTTTTCACAAAAATTATACTTTTTATGTGTATTTTATGTTAATGTGTCTAAAAATTAAAAAAAAATTACTTAAAATATTAAAAAAATTCAGTAAAAATAAAAAAAATACGAAAAATAAGAAATTAAAATTTTTTGAAAATTATTTTTAAAAAAACGAAATCAAACAAGCTGTCTAGCCGGATCCGATAGAAAATGGTGAAATTGTGGCAACAAAAAAGAAAACATTTGCCTTTGTTTGGTATATTGTTTGACTTTTTAATTTTTTAGTTATTTTAATTTGGGGTTAAAAAGTCTCATTTGGGTTGAATTTTTTAACTTTTTTAATTTTTGTAAGAGAAAAAAAAATAATTATAATTTAAATATGATATTTTATCTTATTAACTTTTTAACTTATTTTATTTTTTTATGGTAAACTAACCAAAAAAATCTATGCCAAACATAGGACCCATTTCGGAAGCTTAACTCATTTTTTATCACATTATTCCTTTTATTTTTTACTCATAAAAAAACAGAAGAATAAAAAAATAAATAAATAACCAACTTTTAATCAATTTTTCAAAACACTTTCGTAGCTTGTTGAGACAAAATGATGATCTTTTAACCATCATTAAAGCCTTGAATCTCTGTCATACTATAAAGCTACTGTACCCAACTGCTAACCGTAACAGATCAGATCACTTTTTAATTTTTTTACTGTTTGGAACCTTTTGGACATAACCAAGAGTTTCTAATCACACACATAATTCTAAATCCATTTATTTATATGTATTGTAAACTTCATATCTTATGCAGAAATATTTATATATTGGGTTGTTTTGGAAAGATGATAAAAAGTAATTTTTTGACTTTTAACCAAGCTTTTGACTTTTTTAGACAAATGATTTGAGAAGTTGGTAAAAAGTGATTTTTTGACTTTTTTAGTTAATAATTTTTAATGTTGTCATATCATCATGGCATAGTATAAAATGACCAAAATACCCCCTTCGCATTTGCAATTTACAGAATTTCACCTACTCTCATTGTCTAGCTCCTTAAGTGAATAAAATGGCTTGTGCATCTGGGGAACTTGTACACTGTGACATATACATATCATGGATATGCAACGTTTTTTCTTCTTTTTTTAAAAAAAATAAAATAAATAATAATAATAAATAAAATAAAAAATTCAAAATATTTCATTTTTACCTTTAATGTCTTCCAAAAAAATAAAAATACAAATTGGCAATTAGACAAGTGTTTACCCAAAAAATCCCAAAAAAACAAAAGGAGTAGCAGAACAAAAAAGAAAGCCAAATGACGGATTTGTTTTGAGTCAACAAACCCTAAGTGAATGGAGGGTATATTCGTAAATTGTAATTTTGCGTTTATCCAGCTTTCCAAACGGGTTTTAGAACAAAAAAGCCACGTTTGACTTTTTTATTAAACGCCCAAACGCGGCTACAAACCACGTTGCCAAAACAAGCCATTATGCCTAAAAAATTAAAAAAAAGTGTAATTAGAAGCTCTCATATTTACTAGGTGCTTTTATTTATCAGAAAACTGTTTGGTGACTGACATCAACATGTTATTGTTGATCCTGATTAATTATGATGAACTAATTGAAGTCTCAATTTTTTATTATTTTTTTTAAAGAAAGTAATACATCCCAATCAATTTTTTTCATTATTTATAAAAAGATGGGTAAAAAATATTGAAAAAGTGATATGATAACTTGTAAGAATTTTTTGCTTTTTATGAGATTTCAAACCATCACTGAAAAAAAAAAAGAAGTTAAAATATTAATGAAATATAATTATATTTTACTTATATTTTATACTCTTTTTTTTTTTAATTTTATATAAATTTACAAATCAAATACAATTTAAATGATGTGATTCCTACTCTTATCCCATATCCATTTTAAAGTGGGATGTATGCTTTTTTGAAGATCCTTCCGTAAATAGGTCGGAGATAAAAATAAATAAATTGAAACGAGAGGGCATCTTAAAGAGGACTTGTTCAGGCTTCCTTTGGATTTGAGTTAACTTTTTAATTTTTTAATTTTTTTAGTTTGGGGTTAAAAAATTTTGCTTGGGATAGATTTTTTTTTTTATTTTTGTGAGAGAAAAAATGAAATGATTATGGTTTAAATGTAACATTTTGTTTTATTAGGTTAAAAAATATATTTTGTCTTTTTGTGACTATTTTAGTCAAAAAGTATCATTTTAACTTATGCCAAACGAAGGCTTAATAAATTTCTGAATATATCGACAACACGATCATTAATTTTAACTACAAGATGGTGGAAATGTTAACTTTACGAGAGATTGGTCTTAAAAAGCTAAACCCTTTTAATTAGAGCAGTGTAAAATAGCGTTTAATTTGTTAAAATCACATCAATTCGTATTAATTCGCACTGTTCTATTATCTAATCGTGGTAAATTTTAAAATTTAGAATCTTTTTTCAAAACCGCTATGTTTCGCTATAATTAATACATATATATTTAACTTATAAAGAAATATCAAAGTAAAAATAAGTGTGAGAGATATTTAAGATGTGAAATTTATTATAAATTAATAGTTATATATATGAAAAATATTATGTAAAATTAGTTTGTGTTATATATATAAAAAATATTATGTAAATTAGTGTTATATATTATACAAAATCTTAATAATTTATTAGAATATTCTTTAATTTGTCAATTTGTCAAAAATCGCTCAAATTGTAATTTGTCAATTCACTAATCTGACATTTGATTTATTATTTTACTCTTAAACTATCCAAACCACACCATATATACCCTTACTTCTAGTGATATCATTGTTATATTGAATTTTTAAGCAATCTCGTAAACAGAGAAGAGATTTTTCTAGCAAGTATAATGCGGCACAATAAAAAAGTTATAAAAAAAGTAAAGAAAATTAACTTCAAAACACTTTTCAATGATGTTAAAAAAGGTAAATTATACAAATTTCTCTTTTAATAATATTAAAAAATAAAAACTAATTCAAATAAAGACATAAGAATAATTGGAATAAAAGAGATAAAATTTTCATATTCCTATCTATATGATTAACTAAATTATTGATAAAAATGATATTTAAGTATTACGTGAATCAAAATTTAAAGAAAAATTGATATAATTATGTTAAAATTACAAGATTTTTGTTGTATTTTTTTCAAATAGTGGGAGAGATGAATTTTAAAAATGAAAAAAAAAAAAAAAAAAACCCTTCACTTATTCAATAAGCTTTTATTCCCTGAAGCGTGGCAGCATCACTTTCAAATTCACTTTTAATCTTGACCACACATCATTAGCTCTTACATCTATTTTAGGAAAAATTGCACTGGCACCCTGAGATTTTTATTTAATACAAATCACTATCACGTTTAAAAAATTATATTCTCCTTCCTAAAATTTATAATCTCATTATAAATTATCCCTTAAATTATTGATATCATGTCTTAAAATTTTTTAAATAACCATTTTATCTTTTTTATGATATTTTTTTATATAAAATTTTATATATGAATATACTTTTTCATTTTTATTTCTACCATTATATCTAAATTAGATCAATTTAATCTAGATATATTTTAAAAGTATAAAATTTATACAAAACAATTTTTTAAAAAATTCATTGAATACAACAAAATAAGATAATGTAATTTATTTTATTTTTTTGTACTTTTTTTATATTTGGTGAGTTAAAAAAAATAACAAAATATTATACTTAAGTATATCTATATTAGGTATATCAAAAAAAAAAAAAATTACTTCAAATATTTTTAAAAATTCAGTAAAAATAAAAAAATACGAAAAATAAAAAACACTCAAATTTTTTTTTTTTTGTGAATTAAATCAAAGAAGATAATTGTTATTTCACTTGAAATGATATAAAAAAAATATATGTATTATTTTATTATTGTATATGTATAAAGTCTAAAAGGCAAATATGTCATTTTAATCTAATAAGAAATAAGTATAATTTTTCAAATGTAAAGAGGAATCTGTATTAAATAAAAATCTCAACTCACGTCATTGTAATTTACCCTCTTTTTTTTCTTTTTTTTTTTCAAATCACGTATCGACAGGTAATTCTATTTCCACACATCATTTACTCTCTGTGCATACACTTAATAAAATATTTTTTTCTTATAATGTTACCACTAAACAAATGACCAATATGGATAACAATACACATATTATTGTACACATCTTTTATATAGAAATTCTCAATAAACATTTTATTTTCAAAAAATACGCACATCAAACTTACTCTTTAATTTTTTTGTTTCTTTCTCACTCCATCCATTGATTATTATTCACTTTACTATTCATTCATTGTTTCTCATAGATTTGACCAATATTGCTCAAATTTTTGCTTCTTATCCATTGCTTATAACGTTGTTCCATTACACTCAACCGTCTATTATTGATTGTATAATGGAGGATTTACAAAACAATGAAAGTTTAGATGTAGGAAAAAAAAAAAAAAAGGAAAATGAAAAAAGAGATAGAGATTGTTAATAAAAAATTAGGCAACAAATAGGTGAGTTTTTTTGGTTTGGAAGTATTTTTTTTCATTGTCGCAATTATCATTCTAAAAATTATTTCTGAAAATGTTACACTTATACGGAAACTAACTTTTAAAACCATTTCATATATTCAAAAACCAACTTAAAAAATAGTTATATGTCAAAAATTTATATTTGGTTCGAAAGTATATAATCAAAAACTATTGTTTGATTCAATTGTTGATTGCCAAATTTGAATAATGTATTTGGATAATTAGTACAAAATTATTTCCATTTCGTTGCCAGTCAATATGGAACGAAGAATGAAAATAGTATAACAATTACTCACACTCAATTTGGCTTTGAGTTTTAAAAAATAATTTTTGGAAATTTCAATCCGTATTATTTTGTTTTAGTGAACATTTTTAATATTTTAATTATTTTTTAGATTCACTTAATTTAGATATACTTAAAAAACATACAAAAATATAAAAATTCAATACATATTTTTTTGTATTTATTATTTTTTAAAAGATTTTTGGCAAATAATTTATTTTGTAAATGTATCTAAATTAAGTGATTCTAAAAAGTAAAGGGTTGATTAAATATGTAAAAAGTTACTAAAAACAAAAAATAAAAATAAAAATAAGATTTTAAAATTAAGAAAAATATTTTTGAAAACTTAAAACTAAACGGAGTATTAGTTTTTGAAGAATAATAGTAAAATAATACAAAAAATTATTGATTTAATTTTTATTTTTTTTTTTGGATACCTTAGTAAATATGGTCAAAAAAATTGCTGGACTGTGCCAAAAAAATGTCATGTGTGTATAGAACGGTTTAGGTTTTGACTTAGGCAGGATGTAGTGAGAGTTTATGTTTTATGTGGTATGTAAATAAAGTGTTGAAATTTGTATACACATTATATATTATAGGCATATTTAAAACATTTTGTGTGTGGAATGAATAAAATGAAAGATAAACAAATAAAAATATTCACAAAATATAAAGAAAAATGATTGAGAGCTCTAATTGATGTATGGGTCTCATGTGATGTGATATTTTGGTCTTGATTTTTTTCTTATTTATTTTTATTTTTTTATTTTCCACATTATTAGTACTCTTTTAAAACTTTCAAATTAAAGGGATGTATCATTTTTAAAATATAAAGAAGTAGGTTAGTTTTTTGACTATTTTAGCTTGAGACTAAAAAAACCTTGTTTAGAAAGGAGTTTTTGATTTTTTTAACTTTTTATAAAGAAAAAAAATGTAATAATTATAAATTAAATGTGATATTTTATTTTATTAGACTAAAAAATTTACTCCCTCCGTCCCAAAATAATGGTCCCTTTTGGGGAATCTAACTTTTTTTGGTAGTACAATTATTGCATTTGAAAAAAGTTGGTTTTCCAAAATTATCCTTTTAATAGTACATTTTTTAGGAATATCAATGTCATAATTGTACTTTTTATATTATTTATTAATTTAAAAGAATGGCAAAATAGGAAATTTATATTATTTTTGTACTTGATTTTTGAAGAGGGGCTAATATTTTAGGACAATGAAAAATGAAATAAGGGACTAATATTTTGAGACGAAGAAAATATTTTATTTTTTTATAATTAAAATAATTTCAAACTCAACCTAACCCTTCTTTCTAACCGATGCCAAGTAGGGTGTGGAAACATAATTACTCCGTACCGGCTGATGTTTTCTCATCATCTCATCGCACTATCGACAGAATTTTCTTTTCGGCTTCTTTTATCTTTTCAGCGTTTAGCGTGATGTTTGGCTGCATAATTAGGATATCCCCGCTTGGGAAGAAAGTAGAATGAGCGCATATTTGGTAAATTACCAAGTTCTGGTTTTAAAATAAATGCACAACATCTCTATGCCTTGAAAACCCAAAAAGGCAAAATAAAAATTCTAAAAAATGACAAATAAATAATTTTATACAATTACAAATCAATGGTAAATTTATTTTACTCATTAAAAAAATGGTTGATTTATTTTAGAAAAAATTACACCGACTTTTTTTGATATTTTAAAAAAATACAATAAGTTTAAAACATTTAGGGAGCCAAATGTATTTATATAAAACTTAGAAGACAAGCCTCGTTTGGGAACATGTTTTTTTAGTAACTTTTTAGCTTTTTAGTTAAAATGTAATGTAAAAAAAATTAGTATGTTTGGGGATGATTTTTTGGCTTTTTACGAAAAGATGTGCAAAAAGTAGAGAGAAAATGGAATTTTTGACTTTTTGGTATGAATTGTTGGCTGGCCTCGTTTGGGAACAGCCTATTTTAGTAACTTTTTGACTTTTTACGAAAATATGTGCAGAAAAGTAGAGAGGTGATGTGACTAATTTTAGTTGGCTTTTTGACTTTTTGGCTAAAATAGCCACTCCCCAAACGAGGCCACTTTTTGACTTTTTGGCTAAAAATGACAGTTGCCAAACAAAGCCTTAATATATTTTTTATTTTTTATTTTTAATTTCAAATGAGGGTTGTATAATTTACCCTTTATTTTAATGTGTAAATTACGCCAAAAGCTTTGAACTTTGCAATTTTTTTTTATTAAGCTTCTAAATTCATTCAATTTAAGTCTTCTAAATTGTTAAAATTGGTTTGATATAATCTTTTTGTTACATTTCGTCAATTTTTAACATTAAATACATTATATAGACCTAACAAAAGATAAATAGATAAAATTAATTATAAATTTATTTTCTTGATATTAAATAAAAAAAAATAACAAATAAACATCCAACTAACACTCCTTCCTACACCATCACAAGTTTATAATGATAATGTTTTTTTTTACACTAGAAAAAGGTTTTAGGATTAGTTTTACCATTTTAATTGTTAAAAGTGGACAAAATATAATAGGATAGCAAAATTGGATAAATTTGAGAAGTCGGAGGGTTTATTTGAATGAAAAATTAATTTAAAGACTGTGCAAAAATTTAAAAGCTTCTAGTATAATTTACTTATTTTAATTACAGTAGAAATGAATAATTATAAAATAATTACAAAAAATTATATCTTTATTTTTTTTAGAACATTTTTTTTTGGATCAATTCCCTTCTTTCTCATCTCCCTTATGTTTTTCCCACTTATGGTACAACTTCATTAGCATTGATTTGTTGTCGGCTACCTCTCCTTCACCACCTCACCCCTGCCCTTGCTAGCATTCTCTCACCATTCCAGCCACTTTTCCAACCTCTCTACCACTATCCTTACCACCTCAACCGCCAACCTCACAAACCTCCAACTCATATCAATCGCCCACACTCAATCTTCTCCTTCATTCACCAATAAGAGCATCTCCAACCTTGAACTAAATTTTTCATCGAATTTGAGTAAAAAAATGACTTTTTCCTCAATCTGATATCGAGTGCTCCAACGGTTGATTTTCATCAAATCTGTGCCGGGACAACCGGTTGGTTGACCGGCCGGTTGACCGGTTAAGCCAAATTTTTTTTTTTTTTTTGGAACTGTTTGAACCTTTTAGTGGTCGACCGGTAAGGCAAAAAAAATATATTTTTTTGAACTGGTTGAACCTTTTTTTGGAATTGTTTGAACCTTTTGATGGTCGACTGGCTGGTAGACTGGTTGATCTCCCCTAACGGTCATGCACAGTGTTTTGGTGAAATACGGAGCCTGTCCTTATTTTGGTGAAACGTTTGATAAATTCTCGATTTGATATCAATTTGGTGAAACTGTTAGAGCTCCAAACAGTACTTTTTTCACTAAATTTCAAATTTGATGCTAAGTTTGGTGAAGGGTTGAAGATGGTCTAACTAACCTTATTGATACTTTCATTTTATCATCTTACGCTTTTTATTTTTTTGGATGTATTATTAAAATAAAATTTAAAAAAAAAAAAGTTTACCATTCAACTACTTTGTACTTTTCTTTCACAATTTTTTATTCCCATACACTGTGCGTTAAAAAAAAAAAAAACACAGAAGTTGCAGTAAAAAATTTCAATTGACTTGACATAAAAATCAAATTAATTAAAAATAAATTAAAGGGACAAATTTAAGGTTTTGCATAATAAAAACAATGGGGCCAAAGTGAATGAAAAGGAATGCGAATCACACTTTTCTAATTTTTAAGGTTTTTTATTTGCCATATTAACGGTTATTTTGAAAAGATAGTTATAATTAGATTTTTGGTGAAAAGTTGTTTATAAGTCGCTTATAAACAACTTTTTTGTAAGAGAGAAAGTGGGTTATAATTTGAAAAATGAATTATAACCCACTTCCCAAAATAGGCTTACAAATGTGTCACGTTGAAAGAGCATCTAGAAAAATTGTTCCCAAACAGCCCGTAGTAACCAACACACACACACACACATCCCAAATATATATATATATATATATATAAATAAATTACATAAACTTCTTTTTTAATTTTAAAAAATATATAATAAATTTTACATATTTAATATAATTATATTAGATACTTTTATAATTTTAATTCACGTCCAAGTTTAGCTATCTTTTTATAGTAATTCATTAGTTATATGAATAAAAAAAGTAATTTTGTCATATCTTTTATATTGAAATATATCTCATCTTATTTATTTTTGTATTTTCACACAATTTGTATTAATTTTGATTTCTTTAATTTTATTGAGAAAAATAGTGTAATTATATCTAGGACAATTACACCGATAGTTCTTATATTTTGTTACTTGTGTCATTTTAGTTACTTTAGTTGTAGTTGACTCAATTTTGATTCTTAATTTTAGATTTTGTGTCAATTTAGTCCAACTGATAATATCGTTAGTTTTAATGATTGAAAATTTTCATAGAATTGGTTGATGCTACGACATTGATTGTTCAAATTTATAATTTTGTTCCTAAAAGCATGACACATGTCGTTCATGTACTTATTTATCAACAAAAAAATGGCATTAATTAAATCAAGTTGAGACAAAATTAAAAATTTATTCAACTGAAATTCTGAGGATCAAATTGACGTAAGAGCCAAAATATAGAGACTAGCAATATAATTTGCAATTATTCCTAAATTGTGAGACATGTTGCTCTCAAAAGTTGGGGTTCGAATCTTTATAACTCTTTGTTGGGACTAAACATAGTATTTTTTTAGAGCATCTGCAGCAGAGCCCTTAAATCACTCATTTACCTATTTTAGGGATTGGGGCTCCATTTATACCATCCCATCGGCTTCCTTATAAGCCATTCTAAATTAATATTTGTTACAGTCACTGTAGCTCCCTTATATATGCAAAACTTGCTTTGCCGGTCATCCACCTGAATGTCCGCCGGGTCAACCCCACAGACATCCCGCCGGTCGACCGCCTCATCACTGCTCTGCTTTGTTTGCTCTCTATTCTTGTCAAGCTCTTTATTATGATCATCATCATCTTCTCCATTTGGGCCATTGTTCTAGAATAACAGAGGCAAAGTTTTGGGCTCAACAAAGGCTTCGTTAAAGCTACGTAGCTCAAAGGGTCCGAGCCCAAATGCCCTCGTAACCACAGCTGTTGAGGTCGAACCACAGCTGTTGAGGTTGAACCGTTTCATAGGATATGGAGTTTAAAAGGGAAAGTGAAAGAAGAAGATGAAAAAATGAAAGGATAGGAATAAAATATTTTAATAATATTTTAGGGGAAAAATAGGGAGTTTGATGAGGAAAGTATATGAAAAAGTGATTCCTAAAATAGGGAATGAGTTTTTTAATAATATTTTAAGCTAAAATTTAGATAAACTAATGGGGATGCTCTTAAAGTTCAAAACACGTGGGACCTTAGTTTCGACCTCGACATTTGTGTAGGAAGATTCCTTACAGATACGTTGTGACATGTATTTATTATTAAGAATTTAGAGCACACAATTAATGACGTACGAATAAAAAATAAAATAAAAATCCTTATATGTAACTGTGATAAAAATGAATAAAATTTAATTGATTCTATATTATTTTCATTAAATATTCTAGAAATTTTTTTTAGATTATTATTTCATTTTAAAAATTAGATATTGATTATTTATTTATACCCGTGCATAATACGGGTAATTATACTAGTACTTCTTGATAAGTATGTGGAATAACTTAGGTACCTATTCATTTTTATGAATCCAAAATACAAAGATATATATATATATATATCTATTATTCTTATATTTTCACATTATGAGCCTTTTAGCCCTATTAAAAATGAATTAATACAAATCTAATTTAAAAAAAAAAAAATTAATGTAACTATATTAAATTTATAAAATTTATTATATTTTCTCTAAATATTAAAAATGTAGATATAGGCTTCGTTTGGAAAGTCAAGTTTGGAATTTTTTTTTGGCTATTTTAACTACAACAAATAAAATAGGTTTTTTATCTCAATAACAAAAAACATCACATCTAATCTATAATAATTATATTATGCTTCCCACAAAAAATTCAAAAAAAGCCAAAAATCTTTTCCAAACGAGGCTTTTTAGCCCTAGGCTAAGACCTATTTTGAAAAGATAGTAAAAAGTGACTTTTTGACTTTTAACCAAGCTTTTGGCTTTTTAAGACAAATGATTTGAGAAGTTGATAAAAAGTTACTTTTATCTTTTTTAATTAATATTTGTTTATGATGTCAAATCATAATAAAATGATCAAACTACTCCCATTTAGTTTAAAATATTTACAACTTCACCCATGTAACACATTTTGACCCATGAATGGTAGAATTGTAATTTCACCATTGACTAAAAACCAACTTCCCAAATGAAAAAAAATTCAAAAAAGCTAACTTTTGACTTTTTGCTACAAACCAAAAAAAGTGACTAAAAGCTAACTTCCCAAAACAAGCCTAAAAAGGCCAAAAAGTCAAAAAGTCAACTCACTTCCCAAACGAACCCATAATTATCTTAGGCTTTGTTTGGCATGCCATGTTTGGGCTAAAATAATCACAAAAAAATAAAATAATTTTTTTAGCTTAATAAGATAAAAAATCACATTTAAATCATAATCATTTTATTTTTTCTCTTACAAAAGTTAAAAAGTTAAAATATTTATTCCAAACAAAAATTTTTAACCCCAAATTAAAATAATTAAAAAGCCAACACTCAAAACCAAAACATAAAATTATATTTTGATCATAAATTTAATCAAGAATTAAAAAAAAAAAGATCTAGATAGATATTTTACGCAACATTTTATTTTCTTTTTCAAATCACAATTCAAATTCAACATCCAAAAACACCCTTATTTTTTTGTATGGTGCAGCAATCCATGGCAGAACACAGAAGGGTACTACTACTGCTGCTGGGTTACTGCTACGATACAAACAGGGTAGAGAGAGAACCAGCAAGTCTAGAGAGAGAAAGAGACTGACATATATTTAGGGGGAAAACAAAAAGAGAGAGAGAGAGAGAGAGAGAGAGAGAGGGGGGGAGAAAATCGAAGGATATGAAGCTCATCATATGGTGATATGGTACTCAAAAGGAAGAGAAAAGGCTGGAAAGAACACAGAGTGAGCTCTCTGGGTAAATGGGTCTCTTCTCAGATTCATGGCTTTGAGGTTGGTTTAAAGCTTAAACCTTTCAAAACCCATTAAACAACACTTCAAAAAACCCTTCAAATCTGAAACACCCAAATCCATTTTCCCCCCCTCGTTCATACCCTTCAGATCTTCGTTTTCTTGGGTGTTTATTTGTTTAGATGATAGGAATGCAATTTAATTTGCAAGATAAGGGTTTGTTGGAAGTTACAGGTTTCGATTCTTCGGAAACAACGTGGAAGAAGGGAATCACTTGCGCGAGCAATGAACCCATCTCTGTTCTTGACACCAGGAGGAGTCCCAGCCCTTCTACTTCCACATCCACCCTCTCTTCCTCTCTCGGCGGCGGCGCAACCGCCGTCTGCGGCGGTTCCGGCGACAACACAGCAAGTCTGGCGGCGGTTTCCGACACAATCCACCACCAGAAATGGCCGGAGAGTGGCCCGGTTGGCTTGACAGAGCCCGCCGGCGAATGGGCGTCGGAGCTGCAGCCGATTCCGGCGGCACTGGAGGTTTCCGGCGGCGAAAGATTTGGGATTGGGTTGGAAGATTGGGAGAGTTTGTTGTCTGAATCGGGTCAAGATCAGTCTATTCTCCGGTGGATTGCAACCGAATTCGACGACGGCAATGTCGCCCTCGCTGCCGTCGTCGATCAGGGTTCCACCGCCGTTGACGGTGGCTCTAATGGTGGTTCTGGTTCATCTTCATCTACGCCAAAAATTTCTGCTGAAACAGGTAATCCCAGAGCTTCAAATCTTGGGTTCAACAACAACTCACAAATCCCCATTTTGGGTTCTTCAATCAACAATCTGTTTTCTAGTGATTTGATCTACCAGCTTGAAAACCCAGAGTCAAAGCCTCAGATTTTCAATCCACAAGTATTCATAAACCAACACCAACTTTCTCATCTGTCTCAGACTCAAATTCAAACACAACCCTCTCAACACCATCTTCAACAAACACCATTAATGGCTATATACGACCAGCTTTACAAAGCGGCAGAGCTGATACAATCTGGGAACTTCTCTCTCGCGCAAGAGATATTGGCGCGGCTCAATCACCAGCTCTCTTCCCCTTTGTCAAAGCCCTTTCAAAGGTCTGCTTTTTACTTCATGGAAGCTCTTCATCTCTCTCTTCTTATGCTCAACCATGTCAATCCTTTGCCTCCTAGAACTCCTACGCCTTTTGATGCTATGTTCAAAATGGGTGCTTATAAATTGCTCTCTGAAGCCTCACCTGTTACCCATTTCATGAATTTCACTTCTAACCAAGCAATCCTCGAAGCTCTTGGCTATGGCGGACGTGTTCATATCATCGATTTCGATATTGGGTTTGGTGCTCAATGGGCTTCTTTGATGCAAGAGCTTCCAAGCAGGAACAGAGGCAAAACCCCATTTTTGAAAATCACTGCCTTCGCCTCTCCTTTAACCCACCATCCTCTCGAGCTCAGCCTAATGCACGAAAATTTAACCCAATTCGCCAACGAAATTGGTGTCAATTTTGAGCTTGAAGTTGTGAATTTCGATGCTTTTGACCCAAGCTCTTATTCAATCCCTCCTGTCCGATCACCGGACGAGGCAATTGCAGTGAATTTTCCTATCTGGGCTTGTTCGAACCGCCTTCCCGTGCTTCCTTCCCTCCTTCGATTCATAAAACAGCTTTCCCCGAAGATAATGGTGTCGATGGATCGTGGGTGTGAAAGAACAGACCTTCCCTTCTCACAGCACCTCTTTCATGCCCTTCAATACTATGAAGTTCTCTTGGACTCCATTGATGCAGCTAATTTAGCTTCTGAAACCATGAACAAGATTGAGAGTTTCCTATTCCAGCCCAGGATTGAAAGCATTGTCTTGGGCCGCCTCCGCGCCCCGGACCATATGCCCCATTGGAAACAGCTTTTTGCATCTGCGGGGTTCTCACCTGTTGCGTTGAGTAATTTCACTGAAACTCAGGCTGAATGTGTGTTGAAGAGAAGCCAAGTTGGGGGATTTCATGTTGAGAAGCGACAGGGATCGCTCGTACTGTATTGGCGGCTTCGGGAGCTCATGGTGGCTTCAGCTTGGAGGTGCTGAGGAGCTGCAATTTCGATAAGCAAGAAGATTGGTACTTAGTATTGCAAACTTTCGATTAGAGCTTACTTACTATGCTCTTTGGAAGTAAGTTAAATAAATCTTAAACTCTGGTGGTGACCCTCTTTTGTGCTTGTAAATTTTCTTGCTTGGTAGTCTTCTCTACTTATTGTCTATCTAGTCTAGAATCTAGACATATTAGTTTTGAAAAGAAAAAAAAAAATGAAGTTCTATGTTTGTTAGTTTCAAATCTTTTGGATATACTGCTGCTATGTTATTTTGATGCTTTAACATATGCTATAAGATTTGAAATAACAGATTCTTGGAAATAACATATTGCTGCTATGTTATTTTCAAATCTTTAAAGAGTGATAATTTGCCATATGCTTGAAATGAAATGAGGATGCCACAGAGCAAAAACTCTGCAATTTTTTTTTTTCTTGTATCTTGTGTGTGATGTGATTGCATCATCTTAATACGTTGCTAGTTTGATATGTGAAATTTAACTCTTGCTTGTTGTCACATCCCGCCAAGTTTGCCTAAACAAAGTCTATCCTAGAGGAGGTCTAAAGGAAGGGAGGCTAATTGAAAAATCTAGAACTTCCTCGAAGAGATATGAGAACATTGTACATAATTCAAGAAAGCGTATAGAATATTCTAGAATAGATTCTAGTGAGTTCTTGTAAGGTTGTAGAAGGATCCATGAAACTTGTACACGCCTCATTTAATAATGTATTCTAGATTGTTCCTAGAAGGCAAAGGGTGCCTATAAAAAGAGTGAGGGCTCATTTGTCTCACATCTAACTTGAGTGTAAAATTCTCTAGAGCAATACAAGTATTCTCTCAAACTCACTTGTATTTTTTCTTGAGTGTGCTAGACTAGCATCACTTACCTAGCTTGTGAGTGTCTAAGTGCCACACGGGACACTTGGAATTAACCAATGTCGTGACATTGTGCTATGGTAGTTTCTTTTTGGACATGTTTGTTAAACAAGAAACTATTTTCCAAGTTAGAACCAGAGCCTTCTCACCATAGAAAAATGAAATTCCTTCTTTTAAACTAATGAAACTACAAGCATCTCTGTTAGTCTAAGTTGTAGAATTGACAGTTTTTTAATTTGCGGTGAGAGACAACTATGCGCGAGAGAAAAAAATGTTGTAAGGCCATGAAAGGGTGAAGGGACTAGGAAAAAGCACATCCAAGGTGGAGTGTACCTTAATTTGGCTTTTAACATTCTCCGCAACTTATCTTATCTGGTGTAGATTTGAGAATATGATCAGCAAATCAAAGTCAGCATAACAAAGTCTTGTAAGAACCAAAATAAAAGAAACAGTGTTTTTAAATGTAGGGCACGTGCTCTCCAGGAGCTTTAGCCCATGTTTGTGTTAGGCTTCCTCTTAGCGTTATGGTTCCTCTAGTTGAACCAAAGTGTGTCATCTACATCAAGATGGAACATGAGGCAGCAAAATTTTACACGCCCAAACCCAAACACAATAGTTGTGTGCTATCTACATGAAGATGGAACATGAGGTGGCAAAATAAACCCAATAGTTGTTTGCATTACCTTAGAAACCATGACTAGGCCATTGTAAATTTGAAATTCAAGCTTGACTAGGCCATTGTAAATTTGAAATTCAAGCTTGATTGTCAATACTTGTACCCAAGAGATTTGATACTCTAGGAATGTTGGTTTGTGGTGGTTGTTGGAGAGGTGCTTGATACTTATTGTTAGCGGTCACTACATCTTTGAATTAATTAAAACTTGCACAAGGTGGTTACGTTCTACCTATGGTTATTTAGTCGTTAGGCTGTTTCTCAGATTAAGTTATTAAATTTGAGTCTTGTGGTTTTGAAATTCTCCAATAACTGTTGGATGGAGATTCTCTGTGAACTCGCAAGAATTTGGACACCTAAGCCTTGTCATAATCTTTAGTTAGGAAGTGAATGAAAATTTCATATTAAACATTAATTTGTGGAACCCTTGTTTGATTGTAGAGCTTATAAAGATGGTAAAAAGTGCATGTTAAGCTTATTGTTGAAAGGAAGGACTGTGTTTGAATACTTGTGATTGAGTTCTTCAGAGTGGGGTCAGTTTAGTGTTTCGATCTTCTGCTGTTTTGTGCTCAAATGCCAAGGAGATCCAATACAACAATTCAACGGTACAACCTAAAACTCAACCTACCTCTAGCTTAAACTAAAACCCTTTGTTTCTTTCATTTTTTGTTCGAGAAAACAAAGAAACACACAACATTCTTAGTTTAGTTTGATCCCAAAATGATACTGTTCTTTCTATCGTCTTTGTGCTATCCATTGTAAGGGCATATCGATAAATTGTTAACATAAACCCTAGCATATATATATATATATATTATTGTCTACACAAGCAGACATATTGTACTCTTATCTTTTTTCAATAGAGTTAGAACTGGTGTAAGATGTGGATATAGGCAATCTTGTCGAATCATGTAATCTATATGTTGTGTTTTCTTGTTATTGATTGATTCTTCTTGCTATCATTTGTGGGATTTTTTTCCCACTCCCCCCCCCCCCCCCCAAAAAACACAAAAAAAAAGCTTTTGTGGGGTTTATTCTACAACAAAAGTCAAAAAAATCTTATTGCTATCACTTGCAATAGCATGATTGTGTTAAAATTTTGGTTTCTAAGTTTCTTTTGATTGGAAATTAGGAATTCCTTTTCTATTGTACATATTTAAAGGTAGGTTGTGTGGATTATTATATGCACATAAGTGATTGTCTTGTTGTCCGTTGAGTTTCTTTAATCATTCAAATTAGTTTTAGACATCTACCAATCATGCCACATGCGTTATGTTTGATTGAACCATCCATTTGAATACTTTAGTTATTTTTCTATGGCTTTTCATATTGGAGCCTCTTAGTTTAATCTAATATTAGCCATTTTATTACAAAGTTATATGTGGACCATATTGCAGGTTGGCAATGACATTATATGAGATTATTTTATGAACATGTGGAGAAAAAAAAAATAACTCTTAAAGAATTATAGAATTCATGAGAACATGCATAGCAAGGACCATGAGAAAGATTAATTGCAGTTTATTTTTATTTCTCCATTTTCTTCCTAAAAAAATATGAAAGAAAGAAGAAAACTAAAATCTGTCTTTAGTGATTTTTTTTTTAAATTATAATTATATTTGGTGTACTTTTTAGGTCTTATACTAGAAAACCCTAGGGGAAAAAATAGGCAAATTTTGAAGGAAAAAAAAGAATCACAAAAGACAAAAGAAGAAAGGGAAGAGGGGGGGGGGTGTTTAATTTTTCAAAAATGTTTTGGACCTCAAAAAAAAGTCCCCCTAATTCCCCTAATTTCCTTTTTTGGAAAACTGTTTTCTTTTTTTTTTTTGTTTTCTTTTTTTTTTTTTTACCTAAAATGGCAATATGGGGATTCGGGGCCCCCAGATTCGGGGGCCGAATCACTTCTGTTAATTTTTTTAGCTTCTTTTAGTCTGGAACCTAAAAAGTAAGAATTGATAATTTTATTAAAAATTTCATGAAAGACACAAAATTTCCCAAAGAGACATGGGAGTTATAGCCTTAGGGAACTTCTATTTTCTCAGTTCATACTGTTTGAGCTATTTGGATATTAATTTTTAAACAAAATATAAATATTTAGATATCAATTTTTTAAGAAAATAGTTGTTCAGATATTAACTTCTGAGAGGTTTGATGTCTGAATAATTTATTTTTATTTGGAATTGATATCTAAATAATTTATTTTTGTTTAGAAGTTCATGTTCATTTTTTTAATGATGTGTTGTGGGATGTAAATAGAACCTCCAATAGCCTTTAAAGTGTTTTTAATTTATTTTTGTTTTTAATGTATATAATGAATGGGTAACTTTATGGTCCCTACCTCAAATGGCACTATCAGGTGGGCCCAACTTAAAAGGCCCTTAGGTAAAATGTGACTGGAGCATGGGATAAACCTAAAAGCCCTTTGGAAGGTAGTGTGTAGTGTGGAGATTTGTTTTATTTATGGCCAATGAGAATTTAAGTAATTAAAATTATTGTTATTTTCTGATTTTGTTTTCAAAAAGGCCAGGGGGACCGGGACCAAGCCCAAGCCATGACACTTTTTTGAAATATATTTGTGGGAAAACTTACATATATGTAGGGGTGGGGGACTAGAGGGGCATGGTTTTGTGACCTTATTTATGCTTTGGGTGGACAAGTGGTCCAAGCCCTGCCAATTGATGGCACCCCCAACCCCCACCCACCAATTTTGATTAGACACGCTCTTTTTTCATCACACCACAATCACACCACAACTGGTTATTGTTGCCTGATCACAAATAAATATATAAGCAAAGTTAGTATTTTGAATTTAAACTTGTCTCCAATGGATTGAATTTTATTTTGTCGATCATTTAATAAAAATGTTGACAGTTGCGGTCGATAAGGTGACAATCGCGATAGACAGGTGTCCCGATCGTCCAGGTGGTTATTTGGTGAACACAAATTCAAGCCATTCGAAACAATTCAATTTGAGGCGCCAATAATTTTTGTAAATATATATCTCGATGTGACACGTATTCTTAGAATATATATGTTAATAAAGTTTGAAAAAATAGAAAAATTTTATTATACTTATTTTTACATAGAATGTACAATTTTTGTAAGTTTCTTAACATGTGTTTTAAGGATACATGTTAATAAAATCCTAAGGATTGAATTTTTTAGTTATTTTTGCCTTTTTTTTTTAAATTTTAAAGTTAAAGCTTATTTGTTTGGCAAATTGCTATTAAAAATAAAAAATAAAAAATGTGAAAAAATTGATGTAATATTTGACTTTTTTAACTGATAATTTTGATTTTTTTAAGCTAAAATGTTGACTAATACGACATATAACCAATCATAGAAATTCGGAAAATACTATCTACTATGAAATTGTAATTTGAAGTTTACCTCGAAAATGAGGTGGGTAGTATAAATTTAAAACTTATGGAATGTGAGACACACTTAGCCTTCGTTTGAGAAGTGAGTTGGCTTTTTGATTTTTTAATTTTTTTGATTATTTTAGCTTTGGCTAAAAAATTTGGTTTGTGAAGGATTTTTTAACTTTTTTTGTGAGAGAAGAGTGTAATGATTATGGGTTAGATGTTATATTTTGTTTTTTGTGATTAGAATAGCCTATTTTGTCTTTTGTGATTAAAATAGTCAAAAAAGCCTCGTTTAGCTCTTTCCAAACGGAGCCCATGTTCATAAATGCACTGTTTTAAGTTTTTTGTATTGTTGTAGAATTTAAAACTTAACATGCACATTAGATGATAGAACCTATCATTAAAGATAGGATTGCAAAATAATAAGAATACAAACTCATACTTATGAACTCAGAATTTACTCCAAAAAAAAAGAATTAATGATTGAATTATTTTACATTTTATTAATTTAATTTCTACCACACAAACATATTATTGACAAAATTATGGGTGGATAAGTCTTGGTTCATAGCATTTTTATTGCAAAATGAGCCAAGTATAGTTTGGGATGATCTAAATGAGTGCACTTTTTGATTTTTTATAAAACATGGGTTGGGTATGGGTTAAGTTTGAAGTAACGTGATAGAGAGGTGATACACTTAAATAAGATGATGTGACTTAAATAGGATAATGATTTTTTGACTTTTTAAAATTATGACAAACAAGGCCTTAGCTTATTTGTGTTTGATTTGTTAAAATTCATCAAAGATTGACTGTTTACATCAATAAATTAAATTTAAACACATTTTAAAACTTTTTATTTCATGAATTCGGCTTCAACTTCCATAAACTTGTATATTATAAGAAAATAAAGATTTTTTGGCTTTTTGGCTTTTTTGGTTATTTTAGCCTGGGCTAAAAAGTTTGGTTTGGGAAAGGCTTTTTGACTTTTTGGCTTTTTTGACTTTTTTTTTGTGAGAGAAGAGTGTAATGATTATGGGTTGGATGTGATGTTTTGTTTGTTGTGGCTAAAATAGCCTATTTTATCTTTTATGACTATTTTAACCACAAATCAACTTGCTAAACAACACGATGACTTTACTACGTTAGATTCAACTGGATGAGATGAAATGAAAATTAATAAGCACGTTTGGTTTCATTTTTTCAAAAATATTTTTCAGAAAATTATACTTTTATGTTTTTAAATTTTTTTAAAAAAATTCAAGGAAAATAAATATAAACAAAAAATGGTAGACTTTTTTTGAGTTTTTTTTTTAAATTTAATTTTTTTTAAAATTGTTTTTGAATCCATCTATATCAGACAGAAAAAAAAAAATTTTGACATAATTTAAGAAAAATGTCAATAAAAATAAAAATTTGAAAAAAGTAACTTATTTTGTTATTTTTTTTCTAAAAAAATAATATAAAAATAATGCATGATTTAAATCAATAAAAATTCCAGTTGAAAGATCATGGGCATATTTGGCTTCTATTTTTTAGTTAAAATTTTGTTTGGTTCAAATTTTTTAAACATAATTTTTAAAATCACTTTCTGACTCCTATACATTAATCAATCATTTTTTATCTCTCATCTCTTTTTCTCAATCACTTTTTTTTTTACATATATCTACTTAACTACAACAAAATATCAAATCATCACAATCTCTCAAACTCCAAAACTATTTTTAAAATATACAATCAAACAAACCAAAAAAAAATTTAAACTCACCCCTCAAATTTTTAAAAAAAAATTTATCTGAAAACACAAACCAAACACACCATAATTTGGTCATGAATAATATTATATATATTAATTAATGTACTAATTAATATATTAATAGATAATTCGACATAATTTTATAATTTTTAAATATTTATAATTTGTATAATAAGTGAGATCAATAATAAGGAACACTAATGTATATAGCACTACCGTTTTGCCAAAGTAGCAGTAAATAATTGTTGGCAATCTCGAGATCTTCAACTACGGTGTCGACAAAAAAAAACACTGATCAAGTGATAGTGACCGCTCCATCTGATCTGCTGTACAGCCAGATGAGAGAACGACAGGCGGCTATATTTCGATTTCGAGGCCTCTTTCCGGTGGAGCCCCTCTCTCTCTAGAGTCTGAGTGGTCGCTATCAAGATCATTACACGTGTACCGATAACATGGCCCGATGATTGCTCCTCAACCCCCATGTGAGGACTGATTTTGACCGTTAGTCAAAGGCCTGTTTGCTTGCTTCCTGTTTTTTTTTTAAAAAATTTGAGTAAATTATCTCTTTCGTCCCAATTTATTTGCCTATTATAATATAAAAAATTTAACTTATTACGAAAATATGTAATCATTATATTTTAATTTAAATTTTCAAATATTTTTTTCATCATTATCCTTTTTTATTTTAATTTTAAAATGTGTTTATAATGATTTATAAACAATAATTTTGAAAATGTAACAAAATTTAATATTTTAAAATAAAAAGTGGAGAAACATTTTGGACCAGAATAAAATGAAAAAATGAACAAATAAAATTGGACGGAAGGAGTAAAATATACCTCTTGATTTTTTTATTTTTATTATAATATAGATTGTTCCTTGTAGAATCAAAATACATATTCCAATATTACCTTCTACAATGGAAGTCAGAGTTTAAAATAAAAATAAAAAAAAGTAAGAGAGGAGAATTAAGGGGTTGTTTGGGGTATTCTAAATAAGTGTACTTTTTATCTTTTTAGACTAAAAAATTGAAGTTGAAAATATGAATGTTTGGGTTAACTTTTTGACTTTTTATGAAAAAATATGTAATAAAAAATTGTAAAAATTGGTTTGTAGGGGAAAATTAGAATTGGGAGTTGTGCAGCCGTAATTGTTGACTTTTGGTGAATAGTGATAACTTTTTAACTTTTTGAGTAACTTTTTGACTTTTTGACTTTTTTGAGACTTCCCAAACTTGGCCTAAGAGAATAGAGAACTATTATGGATGTTAAAAAATCAAAAATCTATTAAAAGAGTTTTGAAAATTACAAAATTACGAGGTTCTTTATAGTTTTAAAAATTTACAAATACTAACTTGTTAGAATTTATTATTTAACATAATTGATAGAAATTTTTTTTTTTTGACTCCTTCTATATAGTAATGAAATTACCAGAACTGTTAATTGAAATATATTGTCAATATCATTAAAAACTGTTAATTGATTTAATGATTGATTAGTGAAAGGGTTTATTTGTTAAGCGATTAGAAATTTTAAGAAGTGAAATGTAATTTTTAAAATTACAAAGAACAATTAGTATTTTAAGTAAATCTTAAGGAGTCTATTTATAATTTATCTTTTTGTTTTTTTCATTTTGAAAGTTAATGCTATCGTATTTGATGTACCTTGTGTTTATATTGCGAGGCTAAAACAATTCACTCACATAAATTGTTGATGAATTTCACCTCACAAATATGCAAAACAAAACACTCTTAGCGTCATTCAACCAATAATTGCCGACTTTACGATACTCCGATGATGAAATTAGGGATGGTTCTTTGAGAGAGGCAAAGCACAGCAGTGTAGTGTCTTGTGTGCAAAATGAGGGGTATCGTGTAGTCTTCCTTCTATTGTGATTGTTTGTCTTCTTGGTCGGTTGAGCCTTTTGTGCTTCTTTAATTGGGTTAGGTTCAAAGTTATTGTCGTGTGATTTGATCCTCACATAAGTTTATTATGTAAAAATAGATTAAATAAATTAAAAATATTAATTATAAGAAAAAATATATTTAACTTTCGTCTTTTACAATCAACTTTCAATTTACAAAAATATTTTACCAAATAAATCTTAAATTTGTATCAAAATGGCCTAGTTTTTAATCTCAAACCATGAATTCATACAATTCGCCCATTTGAAACTTGTTTAAATTTGTCTCAATTCATAAACAAATTATAAATGAATTTTATTTTGTAAATCTATTTAAAATTGAGTTGAAATGAATTGAGAAGATAGATATCCATTAAGTTTGAATAAAAAACAAAAAGGAATTTACCACTACCTCCACCACCCATTAAAAAAAAGAGTCTAATATAATAAAAAGGTAGATTGAATTGATTATGTCTAATTCAACCCAATTTACTTAAATTCATTTATTAGATGAATATATTTAAGTTGAATTGTTTTAATCTGTTTTAATAAGTTAAAATCCATTCAAACCTGTCAATTTCGCACCACTACAAGCACTTAAATCTAAAGACTTCTTTTAGAAGCTCTAAGAACAACATTCCTAGTGGAAATCAAGCATAATGATAAGTGCACTTTGTATTGTTAAGTGGGTGTACTTTTGTCACCAAGAAGCCTCGTTGGAGTGAGCGATTTGAATCGGGACAACAAACATACACATGTATAGATGCTCTCATGAGAGACACAAACCAGCTTTAGGCTTTACTTCAATCGTGTGGGGGTCAATAAGGCTTCGTTTGGAAAGTTAAGTTTGGAGGGTTTTTATTATTATAGTCACAAAAAATAAAATAAGTTTTTTAATCTAATAAGATAAAATATCACATTCAATCCATAATTGTTATATTTTTTCTCTCACAAAAAAATTAAAAAAGCTAAAAAAATTTAAAAAAATTTCCAAACGAGGCTTTTTAGCTCCAGGTTAAAATAGCTAAAAAGGCCAAAAAGCCAAATTATTTTAAATAAAATATTTTATGTGACATGATACTTAAATAATGTTACCCGACTGTATAATAAAAAATAAAAATAAAAATGTGAAAGGAGGTATGAGTAATTACTGATATTAATATTAAATTTCTAATTTATATTTTAAAATTAGTACACTTTACTAAGTTGATAACAGAGTTCCTTTCAGTTGAAGATCATCATCTTTGCAGTTCTAATTTCTAAATGAGAGACTCATGCAGAATTATCTTACTCTTTAGATGTGAGGAATTTTTCTCTATATTTCTTTTCCTATTGATAGGGGAAAAAAACTATTTTTTAAAACTATCTTTGGGGTTGTTGTCATTCAACCTTCTAGTTTCTGTCTTTTTATAGATGCTAAGCCCACTAATTACACCTTCACCCACCCAATCTTCTTCAGTTTCATCTTTCGTTTGTTTTTCTTTCTTTTCTTTTCTTTTCTTTTCTTTTGTTTTTTTTTCAGCGTCAAGTCTAGTAAGCGTAGGAAAAACGCATTATATAATTTTCTTTTCATACAAAAAACACAAAAGTAAGCACTCATTTCATGTCAAAAAGACTTTGAAATGTAGGGTCCCCAAATCACCAATTACAACTCTCTTTCTAATTGTTATAACTCATTCTCTCTCATTTGGGGTCCCTAAATGGTCCAATTTTCATTTTAGTTTGGACCATGCTCATTGAGTGCAACTTTGGCTCCACTAGGCACTCACTTGGACAACTTAGGTAGCTTCCTACCAAGCACAAAAATAAATAATAATAATAATAATAAGAATAATAATCTTATATCATGTTTAAGGTTTTATGTGATCTCATTAGAGGTTAAACAAGTCTCTGTCATTGTTTCTTAATTATTATTTTTATAACATTTCAACTAAATTTGTTTTTTTATATTCTCTATCAATAGAACTACAAATGAGTTTGAAATGAGTTGAATAATAATAAGCCCTGGTTTGGCAAACTATTTGTGTTAAATAATCACAAAGAGACACAAAAAAAAAAGTCAAAAAATTAAAAAAGCCAAACAAGAAAATCAACCAAACAAAAAAGCCTCAGGCTAAAAAAGTAAAAAAATCCAAAAAACTTACTAAAAAAGTCATTGCCAAACGACTCTTAAATACACACAATTATTTTTACGCTTCTAGAGCATATGAATAAAACAATGAATTTAATTAGTTTAAAATTATGAATCACACGTTTAAAAAGTATATTCATTCCATTTGAAACTATAGATTTTACAATTTTAAATTAATAAAACTTATGTTTTATTTACACACATTAACATTGATAGTGTATGAACCAAAAACTTGTGGTGGTGGTCGCATAAAAAGTAATCACTACCTTTTGTGGTATCAATATATTTTTTGATTTTGTAGATAAGGATTTTCCACTCTGGCTCAATGAATAAGAAACAAAAATGTATACATCGGGACATTCCTTCATAAAAACTACTTTCGGTTGGTTGATTATCAATGTTTCGACACATCTCTATTCTCATTTATAAAAGTAATTGCGACATCTATATTTTAAATAAATCAAAAACACATATATTTCTTACCAAGATAAAAACAACCACAAATATCAACCAGCCATGCCAAGTAGGCAATCTGGATTGAATGCAACACTGAACCAATCCAGTTAGTGTAATTGGTTAGGTATATTTTTAAATTCACATAGTTTTTTTTTAGAAAATAAATTTACATAGTTAAAAGTTTAAATTTTTGTTGAAGCCTGATTATTCTCAATGGAGGTGTTTGTTGTATTAAGTTATTTATTTATTTATTTTTTGTACGAGTTGTACTGTTAAATTATAATTCTCTAGTGTAGTTTGATATAATTCTTATTATACTTATAATTAATTATTTTTTAAAGAATTTTTTTTTCCTTTACCAAAACATGACAACAAACAGAGCCTAAAATAAAATAAAGGCTTGCAGCCCAGCCCATTGTACCCAATGGCAATCACACTGGAAAGCCCCAAACATGCCCGTGTGAGGCCCATTTTTACACTTCATATATGTTGATTAGCACTGTGTAAAATACCGTCCAATCTGCTAAAATTACACTGATGTGCATCAATCCGTACCATAATCCGCCTTTTAAACTGATTCGCTCCTCCATAGTTAATACATATATATATATTT
This sequence comes from Camellia japonica, assembly GCA_030407325.1. Classification (NCBI taxonomy): domain Eukaryota; kingdom Viridiplantae; phylum Streptophyta; class Magnoliopsida; order Ericales; family Theaceae; genus Camellia; species Camellia japonica. The sequence goes on along the minus strand of JAPPVO010000007.1, from coordinate 15,343,906 downwards.
GAACCTCTAATGAAATATTAAAGTAAAAATGAGTGTGAAAGAGATTTAAAATATGAAATTTGTTACAAATTAATAGTTATATATATGAAACATATTATAAAAAATTAATTTGCATTATATATATAAAAATATTATACAAATTAGTGTTATATATTATGAAAATATGTGATAATTAATTAGAATATTCTTTAATCTGCCAATCCGTTTAAAATTGCTCAAACCGCGATTCGTCAATCCATTGATCCGCCAATCCACCATTTAATTTGTAATTTTACTTTTAGACCGTCCGAATCACACCACACACACCCCTAATGCTGACTGCTACATTATTTGTGAGAGCAATGGTTAAGGATGAATTTGATAAAATAACAAATAAATTTAAAAAATGGCAAGGATGAATCTGAATTGTCACCGAACCAAAGTCAAATGATTCTGATTGAATTTTTTAATGCGTATTTCAAGCTAAGTACGAAGTGAAAATGTTTATGAGTATGGTAAATTGACATCGTTAAGTAATTATGAAACAAAAATTGACCAATTCATTTAATACAAATGTGTCATGTAATCTAAAGTAATGTCATGTATTACTTCCGTCTTAAATTGTTTGTATGATACAAGAAATAAGAAATTAAAAATATTGTATTTTTGCATTAATTTTTTTAAAATAAGATTCACAAGATCTTTTAATTAATAAAATAAATTCTAATTTTTTATATAAAAATATATTATTTTTAAGTTCATGTTTTTTTGTGCCAAATAAATAATTTGAGATAAAAAGAGTAATAGTTTAAAAGGTAAATTACAAATACACTATCTTGAAATTTACTTAAAATATAAATTGTCTCTTCTAGTTTTAAAAATTACAAATACCCCCAATTACTAGAATTTTTTATTTAACTAAATTTGACCAAAAAAAAAAATAAAGTTTCTAATTGTTTTCCTATAGAACAATAAAATGACTTGAATTATCAATTGAAATATATTTCTAATGTTAGTAAAAAAAAATATTAATTAACTTGATGATTTATTAATAAAATAAGTCATTTGTTATACGATTAGAAACTTAAAAAGTCGAGATATAATTTTTAAAATCACATAGAGAAATCCATAATCTGAATGAACCTCTAGGAGTATATTTATAATTTTAAAAGTGACAAATAATTGTATAACAGTAATACTATGAACATAAATTTAATTATTTATTAATTATTCAGAATTATTTTTTTATAATTTAAATTTATTTTATATATCAATTCTATACTATACGATTTTAATTCCCACTACACAATCACTCAATTAAAAACTCTGAATGGATAAGTCTGAGCTTTCAAACTAGGGCTTATTTTAGATTTTTTTTTTTTGGCTTATTGATTTTTTTTTTTTTTTAAACGTGTGAAAAAAAAAATAAGCAGAGAGATGATGTGACTCAAATAAGTCAATAAGCTGATTTTTTTTTTTAGTTACAAAAATAGGCCTTATAAAATAAGTCAAATAAGATAAAATATCACATCCAAATCTGTTGGTTTCATATTTTGTACAAGCCAGTTACAATTCAACACGTGGTAGAATAAGGGTAATATAGGAAGACTATTCAAGTCTTTGATCCTGATCGTACACGTGGCAGTTAGTATTGGTTCTCACGTGATCTGAGTAGCATTGGATCAATAAAGAGGTGCAAGGTGACGTGGCTTCAACGGTTACTCAGATTCAAATTCAAGTATAGGAGGGAAGCCTAACTGCAAGTGATGGCGTAGTGAAACTACTTATAAGGCAGCATGATCAACGATCATGGAGGAGCAGTTCGACGGTTTGAAGTGCAGTTCGATGGTCATCCTTGAGAAGTATAAATAGCGGGGAAGACCCCAGAAAAAAACCTCCGGACTCAGATCATACAAACCAGTCTTACTTTACATATTTTTTTTTCCAGTTTTACATTTCCTGTTCTTTAAATTCTTGCTCTTTACATTCCTGCACTTTAAATTCCTACACTGCACTTCATTCATAGGAGTAGTTTCAAGTAGATTGTTGTTGTAAACCTCTACGAGGCTGAGTTCAGATCATTGTAAGTTTTCATTCTAATGAAATACTTCAATTGCTCTTCATTTAACTGTTATTTTGTTTAATTTCTCCTAAGTCAAGCCACCAGTAAAAGTTCTCTTTATTGAGGCTGAAAGAACTAAAACACAATCGTCTGATAATTGGTTGACAATTAACATTTCTGTAAGGACTGATTGATCCTTACTGGCACGCTCGCATTTACAAAAATACCCTTCGAAAGCCAAAAAGCCAACATATATTTTTGGCACGCCCGGTGAGACTAATTGAAATGGCTAGACAAAGAAGACAAGGAGAAAATGAACGCTTGGAAAAAGGCGTAGAAGGAGAGGTAGAAATACCTAATCCAGAGGATAATGTGGTAACACATCCTGTGGAAACTCCCATATTATCAGAACCTATGGTCGAACAGACCAGTACTTCAGGACAAGAACCACATGTTCATAGTATTGGACGAAACCAAGGAATTGGATCATCTACTGTTCCATCTACTCATCCAATAAATCCATGGGATGGTCTAGTAGATGCCATGAGACAGCAATTAATAAACACAATGGAAAGGTGGGCAACATCCTTTTTGGATCGAATGAATAACCACCAACCAACAAACACAAGACACATCGAGGAAGTTTTGAATGTCCCTCAACAAAGATTGGCTAGAGATAAACAGCCTATGCAAGTTAATGGGCATTCTAATGGTCAAACTAGTAGTCAGAACTATGAAAGACCACCACCTCAGTCTTGGTATGAACCCATTTCGAGGCCTATAGCAGATCAAAATGCCTCAGTACTCAACAATGAAGCCATACAAATTAGTGGATCTGGCCCAGTACAAGAAACTGGCATAAGAATGGTCACAAATTCCATGTTCGAAGCCATACCTGGTACAAGGGGGTTCACTAATCCCCTATTCGAATTTATACCCGAGGGGTTGGAAGGTTTGCCTGCAAATGGAAGGGACACAACACCTGTTACAGCACCTTTCGCAGGTCTTTTCGTGGGACAGGCTCAAAGGGGTTACCCACACCCCCAACAGCAACCTGCACCACAGGGACAACCAGTCCCAAATGTACTACCTTATAAACCAAGAGGACCACACGCATAAGTTTGTCCACCAAATCCTGTGTTTTTCCCTCCAGTAGTGGTTCAGCAGGCACAAAATATGGTCCCTAGGGACCAAATTGCTAATATTGTTAGGGAGATGTGTGGACCGGTGGCTCGGGGGGTCCAGACTCCTGTATACAGAAAACCATACCTAGAATGGGTAGATAGGGTACATGAATACCCAAGGGGGTTCAGGATACCAGATTTTACCCTTTTTTATGGGAGTGGAAACCAATCAACAATAGAGCATATTGCTAGGTTTGCTGCTCAATGCGGTGAATTTACTAATTATGACTATATGAAACTAAGATTATTCCCAAATTCTCTAACTGGGGGAGCATTTGTATGGTACATCAACCTTACACCTGGCTCCATTCAAACTTGGCAACAAATGGAAGAGGCATTTCATGCCCAATTCTTCCAATCGGAGCCAGAGGTTTCCATGGCAGACTTGGCAAGATTGAGTCAAAGGCCTGAAGAAAAGGCTACTCAGTTCATTGCTAGATTTAAAAGGGCTCGAAATAAATATAGAGTCATTTTGCCAGAGCCAGAATTCGTAAGATTGGCTCAAAATAGCTTAGAGTTCAGGCTTCGAAAGAAGTTTGACTCAACTGAATTAAGAGATTTGGTGAAACTAACCTATAAGGTGTCTAGGTATGAAGCATTACTAGAGGAGGAACAAGATCGAAATAATGCATCGTACAAGACATATTATAGAGATCCTAATTATGAGATCGATGCAGCAGAGATTGTGGGCAAAGAACCTGTGATCTGTGAGGCATTAATTCATAAGGATACAACAATTGACCAGCAGTTTAAAAAGAAAGACCTTCACAGAAAGTACTCTTTCGATTTAACAAAGGTAGATGACATTTTTGATCATTTGCTTGCAGCCAACTTTCTTAAGTTACCTAAAAACTTAAGGGAAAAGTATATTGTAAATGGTATAACTCTTGGTCTCACTCGACTAAAAACTGTATTGTTTTTCGAGACAGGATCCAAGAACAAATTCGGAAAGGAAGTTTGAAATTCCCAGCCAAAGTAGAAAAGGCCATAGGGATCGACAGTAATCCATTTCCAGAAGTTGGAGAGGTGGCAGCCAATGTCATTATGTCAGACTTCTAGAACTTGTCCTTGACAGAATTGGAAGAAGTCAATGTGCAGATGCATGTTGCTAACAAGGCCACCATAAAAAAGGACACCAGAAATCTGCCAGTTATTGGACAAGGTTTCTCACACCAAAGGGAACACTCTGATGAAGAATCACTGGATGATGATTCCTTAGAAGCAGCAGTAATGCAAAAGATGTGTCCCAGGTGCAGACTGAGTTATAAATGGTTGAAGGGGCTTCCAATTGATGGGAAGCAATACTACAGGGATGTGCAGAGACGTCCTAAACCAACCAATGCTTATAACAAAAGGCCGTATCCGGCTAGTGTTAAGCAGCAGCCATTGGTAGTTGAACCAGCAGTCGATAAAATGCATGCTAAAGGCAAGAGGCCCTTGTATGAGTCCAGGCCACCTAACTACTACAGAATGGAGAGCAGTCATTCTGAAAGAAGACTGGAGAAGAATTCAGGTTATGGGATCAAAGCTAGAGATTGGCCTCCTAGACCAACCTCGCGCAGGACAGAAAGTGGCCACCTTCATCGAAGGCCTGAATCAGGCTCGAAACATGAGGTCAGGACCAAGCAAGTGCCTTCACAGCCAGCTTCGAAAATGGCTTCGAAGGTAGAAAGAAGCATTTCAACATCTGAGTCAGTAAGTTCGTGGGTACCTGGAGTTCCAGATTGGTTTGTGATGCAGAACAAACCTAGGGAAGTGCCCACTTAGAGAGATGTTGGAAATCAAGGAAGGATGGTTAAACCTCCTTCGGTGGCTCCGAACAATTGGGTATTGCTTAAACACCCAAAGACGAAGGAACCAGATATGGTCCCAGTCATTTCGAGATCACAAAGGAGAAAGATTCAGCGCAGGTGTAGACACTCCATTTTGACCAGCCCTAAGACTTGGGCACTTTATTTTGACCACTCTCAGCAGAAAAATCAAAGTGAAGCTTTAATTCCAAATCTCAACTATTTTGGTCAAATTATTTTATAATACTAATATTTTATATATTTTTGTATAATTTTATGTGTGTGTATATATGTTTAGGTGTGTTTTATATAAATTGATAAATATTTTATAAACAAAAGAAAATGATAAAAAGAAAAAAACAATATAAATAGAAAATAAAAAAAAAAGAAAAAGAAGAAAATAGTGGGGCGGTTTTAAACAAAAAAAAGAAAAAGAAAAAAGAAAGATGAGTGGAATAGGTGGAGAGTGTTTTATTGAGAGATAACATTGAGAAAGAAAAAAAGTGGGATTGGTGTTTGTTTTCAGTGGAAGATAAGAGGAGAGAGCAGGTGAAGATTGAAAGAAAAAAAGGAGAACATTTTCAAAAAAGAGAAGTGAGTGGGTGGGAGATGAGCTGTGGGGGAGAATAATGGACAAAAAAAGACAGACTCTAATCACCTACTCAACCCATGCACTAGCTCTCTCTCTTCTCTCTCTAGGACATACCATACCAGACTCACTCTCTGCTATAACATACCCAGCATCTATACATACATCGGGCTCTCTCTCTCGGCTTAGAGGGAGAAATGTGAGAGAAAGGAGATACTACACAGAGAGGATACACACACACGGTTAGAGAGAGAGAAGGAGACCATGAACACACACAACACACAACACCCATGCACACCACCTATATGTCACAGCCAAGCTCACACACATGCATACACACACCCATGGGATTGAGAGGCACCCAACCCAGCACACAGCACATCCAGTGCACAATACACACACACGGCAGCACAGACACAACACACACCATTCACACACACTCACAGACCCAACACACCGCTCAACACACACCCACACACGGCACTGCTACACACCCAGCACCCACCGCTACCATCACCATCCACACACACATCACAGCCATGCACAACACACTCTCACCACACCACCACTGCCATCACTGACACACTGCAGCAACACACACACACACCACCATCTCGGTCATCTTCGTCTTCCACCACCGTTGCACACGACACACCATTCACACACAGGGATGGAACTAATTTCTCTCTCTCTCTCTCGGCAGTTTGAGTTGGAAAATGAAGAGAAAACACATGCAAGTGGCCTTCTCTCCCTCTCGACCTGAGCTGAAGGAGAGGAAGATGGATAAAAAAAAAAAAGCTTTTCTCAGGGACTGACCCAGCTCTCTTCGTCTTCAATCGGAGCTCTGCAGCTGCCAAATCCAAAGGTCACCGTGACTGCTGGCTGTGCAAGTTGTGACCCAAGCTGCCATGAGTGTTACAGACGCTGCTACCGACGACGCTATTGCAGACAACGCCGCTACAGATACCATCATGCAATGACCCAAGCTGCTGCCCACCATTCCTCCTCCTCACTCACCTCGGCTGCTCCAATGGCTCATCAAACCCACCAGCCAACGTACCTCACTCCACCGCCGATACGACGGAGGTTGAAGTAGCGGCAACTGATAACAACCGCCTCCACTACTCGACTCAGCTCCGGCGACGATGGTTTTGGCAGAGAAGAACTGGCTGGGATGGCCTGGGAGCTGTGTGTTTCGCTTCATCGTACCTGTTCTCAAAATCGGCAGCATTATCGGTAAAGAGGGGGACCTCAATCAGAAATGTTGAAGGATCTCTCTCTCGCTGGTTTATAAAAAAAAGAGAGATAACTCTTTCAACTCTCTCTCTCTCTCTCTCTCTTAGGTTTTCTTTGTGTCTTGCTTCTGCCCTACTTTGCGCCTTGACTGCGTGGTTAACCCAAGAGTGCCAGGATAAAATTCCAAAACAATTCATGCATAGAGCTCATCAATTTCTGAATGGAAGTAGTTATTCATGTCTCTGTTTTCCTTTTTCATTTATGTGTGTGTTCGTGTGAATATTGTCCCTGTAAAGAATGCTTGCATGATAAAAGTAGTGGATTGATCTTCATTGAAGAATAAATGATTGTGAGGGATGGAATATTTGACTAATATTCTACATGTATGTTGAACAAGTTAATTTGCTTTTGAACTTTCTAATGTGGTCGTAATGCTATGTATCTTATGCAGCGAGGATCCATTTGAATTCAACATAGTCAGGGGTTGACATGAAGAGAGCTGGATCCTCATGGAAGCAGCTAGGGTTGTAAGGATTAACCATATCTTTCGCGAAGAAAATGGATGTGTGGATTGTTTGGCTAATGGAAGACTCACCAGACCAGTAGATTCGAAGCAGCGGAGAATTAGAGAATATGTTGGACGTAACACCCCCCCTCCAACTAGAACATGAGTGGGGCCTCCATTGAAGATGAATTAACATGGGCTGAGGTGTGCAGGCCTGCGAAATTGAAGACATTTGGATCTTTGTTAGTTGATGAATATGCCAGTGATGAAGTGCTTTATTTTATTTTTATTTTGAGTGTTTGTGAGATTTTTATTTTATTCATCTCCCTCGGATTTGTAATGTTTAAAGTATTGTAATAATCCCCCACCCCGCTTCTTTATATCCCATTCTTTAATCGTTTTCTTTACCTGTACATATGTATATATTTGACATGCCATGCATATCCATGCTTTACATTCATGTCTCATGCATTAAGATTCGGCTACATTTACATGTGTGGATTTAATCAATTCTTCTGTGATTCTATGCGCTACCTCATGTTCTTGAGATGATTCACATGCCATATCTTAGAAGCCGAATCTTTAGTTGCATCTCATGAGTGAATTGCATTAGGATTCTGTATATAAGATCATGCATATTTTACTAACTTTGTTTTGTAGTTATTCGAGGGACGTCGGTAAATCTGTGAGTTTTTATGCTTTAGCATCTCATTTGTGTGTGATTTTCTTATTATGTTTAGCATCCTACCATGTGGCTATTTGCTTAAGTGATAAACTGTATGAATGCCTGTGGATGAAGGCTTGTTGTTTGAATTGGAATAATTCAATAAATGTACGTTTTAAGCCCACTTTGTAGTGGCAAATTCACAAACTTTGAGCCCACTTTGTCAAGTGGCAAATTCAAACCCTTTTCGAAAAACAAACATGAAGTTGAATTGTTCCAATTTGAGCAAACTAGTCTATACTTGTATGCTTCACATAGTAAATTTTAGGATTTATTCAATAATCAGAACATGAACATATAAAGAAAATAAAAAGTCATATCATGGTTTAGTAGAGGCCGATCTTTTGATCGGGTGAGCGGGGTGCTCATTATTGACCTTCCCCTCTCATACCTAAGGTTCCGAGCCAAGCATCCTTGGTTACGATGAACAGTGGCCTTGGCACCGAGTCATGGGTTTCCTAATTTTCCAAAATATTAGGTGGCGACTCTGAGATCTGATGACGCAGTCCATTTTTGACAAAAATTGCAATAAAATGGATTTTCAATAAAAGTTGCCAAATCTAGACTCTCATCTATGTTTCATATTGCACTCGTGAGACTTGAGATCAAAGAGATCTCGGGAGTCCGAATTGTTTAACGCGCGCGGGTACCCCCCGGGCATGTTACAACAGGTACACTCAGTACCAGAAAGATATGAAAGAAAATGGAGAGAGCTCTTCATTGGTCCAGATAGAAGAAAAGAAGACTCCAAAGTCAGACCATACTCCAAAGACAACTCTACAAAGCAAGGTGGGCTGCAGCAGGGAACAGTTGGCCAAGGTTCATTCTGAACTGAAAGCCAGAGAGGAATCTAGCTTGGCAGGATTGAAGAAAGCTCTGATGGATAGTGATAGCAAGATAGAAGAAGAAATTGGCATAAGCCAAAAGAAAGAAATGGTGGAGGAAGAAATGTTCAAAGCCTTCATGGCTGAGCAAACATTTTTGGTTGAAAAACCAGTTGAGAAAGATCCTTCGAAGGAATCAGTTAACAACGAAGTGCCAGAGTGCAGCATGAAGGATGCTGCTGAAGTAACTGAATAAGGTGGCCAAGAGAGGAAACAGGTACAGCCAGCCATCCAATTTGGCTCATTTCCTCCAGTATCAGTCAATATGGTACACATACTGCCTCATGAGTTCCAAGCTAGAGATGAGGACCAAGATGGCCAAGAAATTGATCTTATTCCTGTCTTTAGTGAAGACTCGCAAGTGAGTATGGTACAAGATGATTCTAGAATGGCTACCCCAATGGAAACTGAATATGAGAGTGAAGAAGAGGTGAGCATTAACCTCTCATATCCTTTTGAGTATCCCTCGAATTCTATGACACAACATGTCAAGCCTTTGTACATCAAGGCTTTCTTCGATGGGATACAATTGAACCGAGTCCTGATAGATAATGGGGCAGCAGTGAATTTACTACCGAAATCTTCTTTGAAGAAACTAGGGAAAAGAATCCTAGGTTAATCCCAACCAGCACAACCATTGCTGGCTTTGCTGGAGACAAATAGATGGCTCAGGGAATTCTACCCATCAACCTGAGTGTGGGAACCAGGGACTGCATGACAGCATTCTTCGTAATCGACAGTAATGCTAAATACAATGCTTTACTTGGGAGAGATTGGATTCACACTAATAAATGTGTGCCTTTCTCTTTGCATCAGAAAATTATGATGGCCTTAGGCAATGGAGAGACAGAAGAAATTGATGCAGATCCTCAACTTTTCATAGCCTGTGCAGACTTCGCAGAGGCCAAACTGTATATTGAAGGAGTGACACCACTCAGTATACTGAGGAAACCTGATGGCTCAGCCGAAGTGACAGCTGATGAGGAAGTGACACACCTGAAGCACTTAGTCCAGGAGAGTGTTGATGAGGAGGTTGTTGTTAAGGATGATAATGATGCCTGGTTGTAGGCAAAGAAGTGAAACACAAGAAGCCAAGTCTTTGGCTCTAATTAAATTCTCAACATTGGATGTAAAATCAATAGTCCAGAAAGTACAGGAGCAAGAGAGAGAAGCCATGATAATTGGTTGCAAACAGAAGCAGCAACAGGCCAAAGTTTTGACCCTTGATAAATACTGTGCATTGGACATTGAAACAAAAGTCCAGGAGATACAGGAAGAGGAAGCCTTGTGGATAGACTTTGTCTATGAGGAGGAGGGCAAAGATGTTGAATTAAAGAACCTGGGAGCAGAATAAAGCAGGGAGATTGCTTCGAAGATAGAAGAAATCAAAAAAGAAGCTTCAGTAAGTTCTCAGACACAAGACCCCTTAGAGGAAGTAAATTTAGGGGAAGATTCTATACAGCAGCCCACCTACATAAGTGCTTGTCTGAATGTTCTGGACAGGGACCAGTTGTTGGTTATTCTAAAGAAATATAAAGATTGCTTTGCATGGTCTTATAATGAACTACCAGGATTGGATAGGTCATTAGTGGAACATAGGCTCTTTATGAAACTTAACTTCAAGTCATACAAGCAAAAACCAAGAAGAATAAGTCCAGAAGTAATTCAGAAAGTCAAGGAGGAGATTCTTAGACTACTCAAAGCAGGCTTTATTAGGACAGCCAGGTATGTGGAATGGCTATCTAATATTGTGCCTGTGATTAAGAAGAACGGTAAAATGAGGGTATGCATTGATTTCAGAAACTTGAATTTAGCAACTTCAAAAGATGAGTACCCCATGCCTATAGTGGATCTGTTGGTAGACAGTTCAGCAGGGCATCAAGTTTTATCAATGATGGATGGACATTCTGGTTATAACCAGATCTGCATTGCAGAAGAGGATGTCCACAAGACAGCATTCAGATGTCCTGGAAATATTGGCACCTTCGAATAGGTTAAAATGCCATTTGGCCTGAAGAATGCTAGAGCTACATATCAGAGGGCTATGAACACTATCTTTCATGACCTCATTGGAGGGTATTTAGAGTGTTATATTGATGACATTGTAGTTAAATCCCAATCCATGGAGGAGCATCTGTTTCACTTAGAAGCAGCTTTTGCAAGAATGAGAAAGTTCAAATTGAAGCTCAATCCTTTTAAGTGTGCTTTTGGCGTATCATCTGGAAACTTCTTGGGCTATGTGGTATACAAGAAAGGAATACAGATTGACCAGAATAAAGCCAAAGCCATCATTGAAGCCAGATCTCCATCAAGTAAGAAAGAATTACAAAAGTTCCTTGGACAGGTTAATTTTTTTCGAAGATTCATTTCTAACACTGCAGGGAAAACTAAAGTTTTTTCTTCCTTATTAAGGCTGAAAGATGAAGAGGAATTTGTGTGGACAGCAGAGCATCAAATTGCTTTCGAAGGTATCAAAGCCTACTTGGCCAACCCTCCAGTGCTGATGCCACCAAAGGGTGACAAGCCCTTGAAGTTGTACATAGCTGCAGCAGAAGATTCATTGGGAGCTTTCTTGGCCCAAGATAATGAAGAAGGCAAGGAGCAAGCTGTTTATTACCTCAGTAGGTTTTTAAATTCTTGTGAATGTAAATATTCAGCTGTTGAAAAGTTGTGTCTTGCTTTGTATTTTGTTGCAATGAAATTAAGATACTATCTTTTACCTACAACTGTCTTGGTAATTGCAATCACAGATTTGGTTAAGTACATGTTATCTAGACCTATGTTGAGGGGAAGAATTGGCAAGTGGATACTAGCCTTATCAGAATTTCATCTAGAATATGTCCCTCAAAGGGCAGTAAAAGGGCAAGTCTTAGCCAATTTTCTGGTAGACCATCCATCTCAAATAGAGAGCCAAGAGATAATGGAACTTGGTATGGCTAGTGTTGAGCCATGGCAGATGTGGTTCGATGGGTTGAAAGCCAATGGCTTAACTGGAATTGGTATTGTGATTAGGTCTCCACAAGGGGTAGAGACCACACATGGTTTCAGAGTGGATGAAGTTACCTGTTCTAATAACCAAGCTGAATATGAAGCCTTAATAGTTGGACTAGAAATTCTTATTGGATTACAAGTTCATGTAGTTGACATATTTGGAGATTCTCAATTGGTGGTTAACCAAGTGAAAGGGATTTTCAAGTGTCAAAGCATAAGCATTTTACCATACTATGTTGTTGCATTACATCTGCGTTCTCAATTTCAAATAGAAAATGTAACTCATGTTCCAAGATTCTTGAATAATAGAGCTAATGATGTGGCTCAGAAAGTTTCGAACTTCAAGAGAAGGGATAATGCCCAAAGGAACATAAGCCAAACAACATATCATAAATTGATACCACCTTTGAATAAAAGGAATATGGTCTTGGAAGTCAATCATAATGACTTGCAAGAACAAGATTGGAGGCATCCAATAATGCAGTACTTGGCTGGTCCATCTTCGAAGGCCAGCAGGAAAATTAAATTGCAGTCTATGCAATATATGATATACGGTAATGCTCTCTACAAAAGGGGGGGAGATGGTTTATTGTTGGAATGCTTAGGCCCAAAAGAAGCATTAACAGCTATGGCTGAGGTTCATGGAGGCATCTGTGGTGCTCATCAGCCTGGTGTGAAGATGAGGTGGTTGCTTCGAAGGCATTCCTACTATTGGCCAACTATCCTTAAAGATTGCATAGAGTATGCAAAAGGTTGTCAGGCATGCCAAAAGCATGACACAATAAGGCATGTGCCCATAACTGACCTGCATGCAGTGGTGAAGCCTTGGCCATTCAGAGGATGGGCCATGGATATGATGGGGAAAATACACCCACCTTCTTCGAAGCATCATTGTTTCATCTTAGTAGCCACTGATTATTTCACTAAGTGGGTCGAAGCTAAGCCATACAAGGCTGTAGACCAGACTGAGGTTATTGGATTTATTAAGGATCTAATCCATAGATTTGGCATCCCACAAACTATAACTGTGGATAATGGGACTGTGTTCAATGGGAAGATGGTGAAGTCTTTTGTGGTAGAATTTGGAATTAGTCTCGTCAATTCCACCCCATATTATGCACAAGCCAATGGTCAAGCTGAATCATCCAATAAGTCCTTGAAAAAAGGAATACAAAAGTTTGTGGAGGATAATCCCAAGGATTGACATAACTTATTGTTGGATGTGTTGTGGGCTTACAGAACTTCCCCAAGGTCAAGCACAGGAGTTACTCCTTATGCCTTAGTGTATGGGCGTGATGCAGTGTTACCTGTGGAAATTAATGTTAAATCTTTGAGGGTAAGATGCTAAGACCAGCTAAATCCTGAGCAATACCATCAGAGTATGTGCTTGGAATTAGAAGGCATAGATGAAGCCAGAATTCTGGCATTAAACAGCATTCTCTTGCAAAAGAAGAAAGCAGCCAAAAATTACAATAAGAAAGTCAAATACATTGGCTTTGATGAAGGTGATTTGGTATGGAAGACAATACTTCCAATAGGAATTAAAAGCCATAAGTTTGGTAAATGGTCACCTAATTGGGAAGGACCATATTAAATTCATAGAGTCTTGCCTTTTGGGGCATACCATTTGAGAAATTTGAATGGGTACATACATCCTAAAAAGATCAATGACAGATATTTGAAGCCTTATTTTCCAACTATTTGGGAAACACAAGGAGTAGAATAAAAGTCAGGCAAAAGAACACAAAAGTACTCAAATGATAAATCAGAATTTGTTTTTCTTCGTAAAGAGTTAAATACATTCTGCTATAAATTGGCCCAAAAATCATTACAATGTCTTAATTGTTCTTTTACAACAGATTTCCTATTGCTAAGTGATGAAAATAGCTGAATGGCTGTAGTCATTTCTTGCTTTCGATTGGCCAATTCTTGGTTGGTGATTTGCAGTTTGGTATCAGTTTGGACTAAGGCCTGGTTCACTGCAGATAACTCATCTTCAAGTTGAGCTTTCCTCTCTAGCAGCTGAACTCGAAAGTGAAAGGCAGAGGAATGTTGTTCCTTGAGCTCTGAGACTTCAGTATGTACTTGGGAAACAAAACTCTGGTCTCTAGCCAATTTTTCCTCCGCAGCTTTGGCAGCATGGCAAATGTTGATGTAGAAGTCGATAGTAGCTGTTGCCTGGGATAAGTGACTTGAGACATCCATGCATGACTGTTCAGCAACTTTGCAGCACTGGAGGAACCCATCTTTTAGTATAGGCCTTTGCAAAGCCTCGAAGGGGAGCCTCGAAAAGGAAATTAACAGTTCTAGGCAGGTGTCTAAGCCCATCAGAGGTGCAGAAGGCTTGCTGCTGGAGGAAGGAGAGCTTTCAAGAATTTGTACCAAGGAGTCGGCCAAAACCAATGGCTCAACTTCAAAATTGGTTATTGGAGAGGTAGAGGGTACATCGAAGAGACTGGCTAGCCTGGCTTCGAAGATGTCTACCTCGTCCGTAGACATGAGGGGTGCAGAGAGAGTTGTGGTAGAAGACATAAAGGACTGCATAGGGATGGGAGAAATGGATGGAGCATCTTTGGCAGTCTCTATGGTCTTAGCCACCAATGAATCAAGTGAAGAGGGACTGGAAGTAGGCAAAGGTAATGAACTATAAATTGGAGAACTACCAGCACCCTCGATTGGGGAATCAGATACCTTCGAAGAAGAGATAATGGTTGAAATTTCCTTAAAAGGAGAAGGAAGAGCAGGGCCCGAATGAGAAGTAAATTGAGACAGGTCGAAGGACAGGTAGGGAAGACATGGAGTCAGACCAAAAGAAAGAGTTACAGGAATGCTGGGACTCAAAGGGGGTCCATGGAATGTGGGCCTAGGAAGTGGAAGTATTATCTGAATGGCCTTCACATTTTGCATCCGATCAACCTCAACTGAAATTGAGGGAGTCCTCATTGGAAGTATAGCCTCAGTAGTTGTTGCTGCAAAAAGGAAGAAACGTAATGTCAAGCTTCAATGTCAAAATTCGATAAGGAAAAACAGCAGAAGCAGGAGAGAAATTACTTGTTCGAGAAGTATTGGCAATGATGGGGAAGCTACGAAGGGAGTAATGTACGGCAGTTTGTTGCCTTCGTGCAGTTTCCCTTTGTAGTGCATCAGCAGCAGCAGCAGCTTCATCTCTTAGAAATTGTTGCTGCCGTATCTTCTCAGCCCTCTCAAAGACAATCATTGCTTTGGAATGTTCTTGTTCTACTGCCTTGGCAGCAGCTTCATGGATAGGATCTTCAACCAAGTCAGTAGCAGGAACAGTCACTTTCTTTCTCTTCCTTCTTGGTAATGATACTACTGGCTCCTTCTCAACCTCTTTCTCTTCAATTTGGGGATCAAGTTCTTCAGAAGTAAGCTCCTTTTCCATTGCTTTGACAACTGTCTCGGAATTAGGATCTTTGACCAAATCAAAAGAGGGGGCAGCCACCCTTGTTTTCTTTTTTCTTTGTAATGGTGTTTCTTGCTCTTGCTCTTGCTCAATCTCTCTCTCTTCATTTTGAGATTCAGATTCTTCAGGAGTGAGTACCAGTTTTCTTTTCTTTTTCTGCTGTTGTCTGGCCTTGAGAGCAGCTAGAGTTTAAGCTCTTTTAGGAGATTTTTCTTATGGAGACCCTGCACCAAAATGTGTGAATATAGAGGAGACAAACAAAAGAGTTGAAGGAAAGAGGAACTTAGAAATGCTTACCCTTCTTCGAAGCAGCTCTGGTAACTCTAGCTGGAGGAGGTGAGGCTGCAGGAGAAGTTGTGGTAGCTGCAGAAAGAGGAGGAATGTTCTCAACTTTTGCTGATTTAGTCTTCGAAGGCACTCCTAATCCTATCAGTAAATCATGAGGGTGTACAGATAGGCACACTTCCATGTTGACTGACCACCAGTTCTGGAATCTTTGCAAGACTAAGCTAGAAGGAAGAAAGGGGACAAATTTGAATTCACTCAATTCCTTCAGCAGTTTGAATGTTGCCACCTCTAGTTTTGATTTGGATATTCTTAAGTCTTTAGCCGTGAGGTGGACATTCGAGAGATTGCAAAGTGGAACAGGTATCCCTTGAGTGAGCCCAAATTGTCTAGCAAACTGAGAAGGGCAGTACACCTCAGATATGCATTTATAAGCTCGAGGGTTTAAAGTGCCAATAAACAACTCCCTCGGTAGCAAAATTGAAGCCCATATATCTTCGTGTGGTGAGGTGGAGCACTCCTTATCAGCCAAAAAGGTTTGCAGCCAAACAGGACCTGTAGTGGCATCAAAAGGACAAAAGAAGGTGGCAGATGGAGAAATAGGGAGTTGGTGAAAGAAAGTAAGGTAATAAGCAAAGGAGGCAGGATAGAAATCAATCCTGGCATACTTTTCCCCATAAGTACTAGGATCCTGAATAAGGAATTTTAGACATTTGGGGTGCAAGTCAGTGAAATAGGCGAAGAGCCAGAGTTGGAGCACCCAGAGGGGACCTCCTTGGTTAACATCAAGAGGTTTTTCACAAAATTGGGAGCAAGCTCTGTAGACATGACCTAAAAGATAAAGAGCAAGAGCTATGCGTTTTTTCAAGACAAGTGCCTTCGCAAGAGGAGCGAACTCAGGCATAATCCTCTGAGATGAGGTGCAAAAGAGAAATTTGCACAACCAGTACAAAATGAAGGAAAATAGTTCTCTGTCTCTAACGAGGCCTTCCCTTTTATTTTCAGCCTTTACGAAGTCGCTGTAAGAGGAGTTTAGGGTTGGAAGGGAAAATTTGACAGGGAGGTCTGGGTAATTGGGAGTAAAAGGAGAGCCAAGGGGTGAAAGCCCTAAGAGATGGCAAATATCAAGAACGGTGGGGGCCATCATACCGCACCGAAATTGGAAGAAATTAAAAGCCATATTCCAAAAGCATAAAGCAGCAGGAATAAAAAAGGGGTCCTCAGGAATGAGGAACCTGGAAAGACGAAGAGCATCGAGGATACAGAGCTCCTGCAGGTCATCTTCTCTCGCAAGCACAACTCTGTCATACCATTCTTCCCATTCAGTCCTCAATGTCGGCCAACAACGATGAGGCTGGGTTATCCTCCAATTCCCCCAATCAAGCCCTCTTTCATAAAGAAGAAAATGATCCTCCAAACGAGGGTATAGAGCCGGAAGTTGAGCAGGAGCTTCCCGGAAAATAAGACCTAGGACGTACTCCTGTTTGTTACTGTGACGAGGAATGAAGAGACGTCCATCTATGGTGCTTGACTCACCAGATGTTAGCTTGGCGATTTCTTCGTCGATACATTTTTTCAAAGCCATAGTTGGGCTAATACGGTCGCTCGCAAGTACTTTTAGAGAGGAAGGATCCATTGGCAGCAAGGGAGCTGAGAGAAGTGGAAAATCAGTGGAAAGAAAGGTTTGTGTGTTGAGCGAGCAAATGATTTCAGAACATGAAGTAAAAGGGTTTCAAAAGCTTTTGTGTTTGGGGGATATATAAACGCTTGATTCGTTAAGCACTAAAAGTACGAATATGAAGAGTTTCCTTCAAATATTGATAGTATTTGGAGGGAAAAACACAGCCCAAATGCTGAGGCTAGGTTCGAAGTAAAATATTTGGCTTCGAAACCAGATTTTGGCGCCAAAAGCCAAAAAACAACGGCTTCAAAACAAAGAAGTCGGCTTCGAAGCACATTTTCGTACTTAAAAATGTAAGAATACTCAAGTATCTGTTTTACTTCAAAGGGTTTAAAGACCTATTTTAGGTTTCTTGATGAAAGTAATGTCCTTCGAAGTGAAACTTGAGACCTTGTAAAGGTGGGAATTGGTATTCAAAACATAACACACCAGATTTTGGCGCTTCGAAACCAAGAAGCCAGCTTCGAAGCATATTCCCTACCCAATGGATGCAAGAATGCCAAGTGTTCGTTTACTTCAAAGGATTTAAAGACCTATTTTAGGTTTCTTAATGAAAGTAATATCCTTCGAGGCAAGACTTGAGACTCCTTAAGGATGGAAATTGGAGTTCGAAACATCAAAACCAATGGTTGGTTTATATATATAAAAAAAAAGGGTTGTCTGTTGAATTAAAACAGCATGAACTGTTGTTCGAGGCAATTTAAACCTAATTGATCATACTAACCATGATCAGATGTTGATTATGGTTGAAGCAAGCTTTAAGTATGAGATTGATAGATTCGAAGCACTGATTCTAATTGAAAAACAACCAAAATTGTCAACTTTATTCCGTAAATTGGAAAAGTTTATAATTGGTTCTTTGTAGTGTTTCATTTAAAACAATTGAGTCCAGGTTCGAAGGATGAGATTGTTCAGTTCGAAGTCCTGAATTTGCTTTTAAAAACAAACGGAGACAATGCCAAACAAAGGAAAAGTCTTAGTTGTGTTAAAGCAAAAAACAATTACATCGAGTGGCCCTATTTGGGTACAAACTCAAGTTCATAAAAGTAGGGAATGGAATAAATAACAAGATCATGAAATTTAGTCCAACTATGATCAATGAATTTTTGTTCTTTCTTTATTTTATCCTCTATTTCTTCTAACATTGGCTGCATGAGTTGATGTGCTCTCACTTCGTAGTAGAGCTCTTCAGCCTTTATTTCGAAAGCCACTTCTCTCAGTCTTTGTTCCAATTCGTCTATATCCAAGTCATCCCAGTACGCAGAATCTTTATTCTTGAAATCATCGAATTCTTTAATGAAGTTCTCTGCCTCGTACTGGGCATGAATTGAAGGGACGAGAGTTGGTCTAAAGATTGTGTGGTGGCCATGGAGGTTCGATGCTAGTGGAGGAGCAACGGAAGTTGATCCAAAAACATGTGAAGCTCTGCTTGGGCAAGGGGATTGAGGACATGACCTCGAGTCAAAATGTCACAAGCCCATCGAAGGTTCTTGAGAGAGACTTCATCCTCAAGGACGTTGAAGGGCAAGTGAGAGAAAGCCGCAAGCAGAAGTTGAGCTTGCTTTCGCTCAGCTGGAGTGAGGAGAGGCGGAGGCTTGTAAGGTGGAAAGACCTTGTCCATAGAGAGGGCAAACCTTAGTCTCTCTATCCAGCAAGGATTTGGCAAAGGAGAAGGTGTGGATGCTTCCATTTCAGGGAGTGGAGTAGGGGTAGAAGGAACAAAGACATTAATATAATTAAGCCAGTCGGAAGAACAAATCTTCGCCTTCTGAGCTAAGAATGATGGATTGTACCCTTGTGCCTCTTCTGGGCGTCGGGCAGTGTGCACTATCCTTGTAGGCATGGAAGATGTGTACCATGCTACAAGTAGATTCGCCTCCAAACTACGTCGATGGTCAATGGGCACGTAGGGGTAGACCACTGAACTTCGAGCGTAGAAAGGAAACTCTAAAGGGTTAGTGAACTCAACAAAATGATGGTTGATTCGTTCCCTCAAATCACAGGTCTCAGGTGTTGACCAGCTTGTCCAGTTAGAAACCCCAGAAGATGAAGAAGTTGCAGCTTTATCCCATGCAAAGGTTTGTGAAGAAGAGTTTCCCAAGTCCATATTTGCAACTTTCCGAATCAAAGATTTGGGAGTAGTTTGTTCGAAGCACAAGGGTGAGTCAAAGGAAGAACTTCTTGTATCTATATTCGCAAGTTTCTGAATCGAAAGATTAAGGGCAATGTGTTCGTAATCCAAAGGTCAATAATTTGCAAAGGCATCCATGACCTGAATATGGAAAGGTGGATAAAGGTGGCTAATTAATGCATGAAAATTCTTTCAAGGAGGAGCAGTATCATCATATGACTCTTCGTGTGCTCGATCAGTGGAGGAGAAAGTTGATTCGGCCATAGAAGAAGTATCAGTCTGTGCGAGTGCTAAGGTATTGGGGTGTTCAAAAGATTAAAAGAGAATTAATGCAAATGATCATCAATAAGTGACAGTTGCGTTTCCAGAATATAGACCCCATGCACGTTCTAAAAAACGCGGAGAAAAGGGCTTTGATCCACTAATATCACCAAGTATTGGGTATTGTGGGGATATGGTTTTTGGAAATACTCTTCTGATCCAGGAAGACGCTCTTGATACTCAGCTAGTCACTTGCAAAGACAAATACTCCGGTCGGGGGTGCCGGAATTAGCACTCCGACGGGCAAGTCAGTTCCTCTACTCAAGAAAGCTTGTTTATTAAGTTTAGTGAAGTATTTTTTTTTTTACATACCTTTCCAAATCTGAAGCTCTTGTATTTATATTCATTCTTTGGACCTCGAACCCAGTGCCCACCTTTTACTTATTATCCTTTTGTTTATTCCAACATAAATCTCTCCGTCTATTCGGCGATCTCAGTATATTCGGCGGTCTCAGTGTGTTCGGCATCTTAGTTGATTGGTACGGAGCCGAACAGTCTCTGACTTCTGGGATATACCCCTTCTAACTCTTCTATTTATTCGGCTCCCACAATTGCCCCCCAAGCATTCTCCCAACATCTGTTGGCTGGAGTGCTTGGTTCCGGATTCTGAATACTCAACCAAAACTTTGGTAATTGGGCCCACAAAATATTCATCTAAGTGCACCCCCTTTTGGTTGTCGTACCGACTTCCCGCCTCTTCGTACATACCTATTCATTGTGATTTTAGAGATTGGCGTCCCTTCGGATTCGCATTCCACAATACTGGTTACTAGGTTGCCTTTTGGATCGTTCTTGCAATTTTGTCTCCTCCAATATCTTCTTCTCCCTCTGTAAGTTTTCCACTTCTTTGCTTTGAGAAGTATTCCCATTTTATTCTTTGGCATATCTCTGTCAACTGTAGGGCATGGCGAAACATTTGAAAGACCTCCTTTCACCAAATCGAATTGCTGGTTTTAGACGCCATTTCTCTATTCCTGATGACGTCCGTCTGTCGCTTTTGGCAGACGGCACCCTTGACATGGAGAGGGAGGACGAAACCACAATCGTCTTTCCTCTTTTGTCAATCGCAGAGGGTGGAGTCCGCTTCCCTCTGCACCCATTTCTTAGGGCCGTGCTTCGCCATTGGGATTTAATCCCTTCTCAACCTAACGTGAATTTCTTTAGAATTATAATGGGGATTGTAGCGTTGAATCGTCGCCTTGGAATTAACCTTGGCATTCCGGCTATCCGGCACTGCTATGCCTTGGCTAAGTCCTCCGGCCGGCAAGGGCGTTATTTTCTTAGAGCAAAGGACACCGACCATCAGCTAATCACTATGCTTTCCAGCTCTGGGAAACGAGTTGATGACGTTATGGTCGTTGTCCAGGGTAACTGGGAATTTGGCGAAGGGGAGGATCGTGTTGACCCTATTCCCAGACGGAGGGGCGAGCCAGGTCGCCGAGTATCTCCTTGTTTTTGTCATGTGTTCATTTTTATTGTAGAACCTATTTCATTGAAATCTTACGGCTTCGTCTCGTGCAGGGAGGGGTTTGAAAAAGATACTACCTTCAACCCACGACGTCGCTCTTTCAGATATCAGGGTCGTTCTTAGGTATTTCGGCCGTCGAAGTCTTCAGAAACAGGGGAGGGCGGCTCACATTCTGCTTTGTTACGAGCCGACATACACAACCTTCTCGGCGGCGGAAAACATACCGATTCCAAAGGGTGAAGATTCCCTTACTGCTCTTATTCTGTCTGACTTCAAAAACTTGAGGCAGATAGGCTTTGAAGGGTTCAATTCGAAGCAGAACGAGGTAGCTGATATCGCCGAATCAGATCAATCCGAGACCGAGTCTGAGGTATTGGATTCCGCCGCTCCATTTACGTCGGGATCAGGGAATCTTCCTTCTGCCGACGTTTTTCGACACACAGAGGATCTTCCCGTCACAGACTCCGCGGATATGGCCGGATTGAGTCTGACAAAGCTTGCCAAAAAGGCGAATGCGGAGAGGTTAGCCGCGCGGCGAAGAGCGGAGGGCCTTTCGTCTGAGATACCGCCCGCCACCGAATCTCGACTTCCCCTCCCTGTTGCCAAATCAGAATCTTTGGGGGTTATAAAGGAGACGGAAAAAGATCGGGATGCCGAATCTCCGTTGGTCGGGGAAGTCGGCCAAAAAGTTGAGGAAAAGGCAGGGAAACGCCCTGCTGATCTTAAGGCCGGCTCAGACGAACAAGGTGGTAAGCGTCCTCGATTAGAGGGGTCAAGTGAGGTTGTTCCTTTTGTCATTCGTCCAATGGTAAAGGACATGCCGGTTCCCTCTAACGCTTCGGCGCTTAAAGATCCAGAAGTAGCATTCGGTGTGGCTACTTCCGTGTCATTGCCGTCTGATATCGAGGCTTTCCGGGTGGAACCAGATATGAATGTGACAGCATTGGCCGCGCAATCGGCACTCCTGGTACGTATTCTGACTTTTCTTCACCTCATCCAAGTACTGTTGAGGTTAAGTTTTTGGGTTCTTCTTTTGCAGACCGTCGGCAGGATAGCCGACATGGGACGTCGGCATCTCGACGCCGTCAAACAGATTGACCGCCTACGAAAGCAAGTAGAGGGCCAGAGGAAGAGGGCCGAGGATGCAGTTTTGAGAGCGAACAAGGAAGCTTCTCGGGCCGAGGCCGAGGTAGAGAAGGCTCGCATTGCTGATCAATCCCGAGCGGACGCCGAGAAGAGGGCGGACGCGAGCGAAACGGCGCTGGGATTGTCCCAGAAGGCGGTTGCCAGCCTGGAGGCTGAGTTGGCTGTCGTGAAGGCGGCTGCTTCCAAAGCATTCGAAGCCGGGAAAGATGCTGGGCTCACCGAATATGTGGACCAGGTCTCGCGCTTCGAAAACAGGGGGTTCAAGCATGGCTGGCATAAAGCCCTTGCTGCAGCTGGAGTTTCACTGACTATCCCAGTGCCGTATGAGCAAGTGGATGTCGAGCCGTTGGAGACTGATTCCGAAGGCTGAGCTGGGCGAATGACTTAGGATTTCACAAATGTATTAGGATTTTACAAATGTATTGAGATTTTACAAATGTATTGAAATTTTACAAATGTATTGTTAAGCTTTGTCAGACATTTTTGTGCGGGCTTATAGCTTATTGATTTTGTATATATAAATGTCGCGAGTTGTGCTCAATTTTGCTGTTGATGAAGAATGACGTTACTTAATTTTGAGCCAGGGCGTGTGCAAGGGACCGAATGAGCCGATGGCTCTGAATCGAGGGCTGGGTAAGGCATAAATTACTCGGCGTTATCGTTTGAAAATATAGCCGTCTAGGTTGATGAATCTAGCCTTTGCCCCAGCACTAAAGGCGATAGCGCTTAAAATAAAGCCGAATAGATTAATGAATCTGCCCTTGCCTTGGCCAGGGCGCGAGCGAGGGACCGAATGAGCCGATGGCTCTGAATCGAGGGCTGGGTAAGGCATAAATTACTCGGCGTTATCGTTTGAAAATATAGCCGTCTAAGTTGATGAATCTAGCCCTTGCCCCAGCGATAGCGCTTGAAATAAAGCCGAATAGATTAATGAATCTGCCCTTGCCTTGGCCAGGGCGCGAGCGAGGGACCGAATGAGCCGATGGCTCTGAATCGAGGGCTGGGTAAGGCATAAATTACTCGGCGTTATCGTTTGAAAATATAGCCGTCTAAGTTGATGAATCTAGCCCTTGCCCCAGCGATAGCGCTTGAAATAAAGCCGAATAGATTAATGAATCTGCCCTTGCCTTGGCCAGGGCGCGAGCGAGGGACCGAATGAGCCGATGGCTCTGAATCGAGGGCTGGGTAAGGCATAAATTACTCGGCGTTATCGTTTGAAAATATAGCCGTCTAGGTTGATGAATCTAGCCCTTGCCCCAGCGCTAAAGGCGATAGCGCTTGAAATAAAGCCGAATAGATTAGGTAAGGGGCATGCGACTTTTGGCGCTCAGTCTTTATGACGTTTTCTCGGGGGAGCTGCATGTACCCCAGAATAAATGGACGAGTTCATGCCAACAACTTAACTCATTCCTTATTCAGGCTTGATCCAGACCTGGCGGGGGCCAACATTGGCTGGGTTTAGAGGTTGAAATGAGTCGCAGAAGCGAGCCTATTCGCACGGGAAGGAGAGCATCCATGGATCGGGAAAAAGAGCGGCCCCCCAGTCGTCGAAGCAGATCACCCCGAAAGGACGGACCACGGGGAGATCCCCCGCGCCCACGACCCCTTGTTGAGCCAGACGCGGAGCCACGACCGTTGAGTTTTGCGGTTCTCGTGAAGAATAGACCAATGACGGAGGCGGATTCTATAATTAAAGACCCAGATGTGGCGGTCGAGTTCGCTCGGCAGATTTTTCCGCCGGAGGTCCAACAGTCGATGGTCGGGCGTCGAGATTTCGAAGTATTTCGGGATGGCATTCATGGGGCTGTCAAAGGACTGTATAGCACTTATGAAATCGGGATGCGTCTGCGCGAAGCCCGGCGCGAGAATGAGAAAAACAACGAAAGGAATCGCAGTCTGGAGGCTCGTGCGCAAAAGGCTGAGAATGAGCTTCGGGAGCTAAAGAGTGTTCGAGCGGCCAAGCCGGTGGTGGACGGCCAAACGAAAATCATGGGGGAGAGGGCGAACCGAGAGGCCCGGGTTATGAGAGCGGATATCAGGACGGCGTGAAGGCCGGGATTAGGAAGGCCAAAACAGACCTAGCGAGGAGGTCTGCCGATGCGAAAATCGTGGTTTCAAGCATGGCTGGATCAAGGCCCTTCAAACTGTGGAAGCTCTTGGGTCCGTGGGCATAAATTCGGCTTCGCCCCTATACCATCGGCATTACCTTCCGTATTCCGAGTTCGAAATTGAGAAAAGCGACGACGAAGACGCCGACTGAGTGGGCCACAATGTGGAATAAATAGAATTATTTTATCGAATGCTCGAAATGTATAGCGCCCTTTGAATAAATAGAATTTCTTTATTAGCAGTTTTGAAATGTTTTGCGCGTAATTAAACGCCCTATTTCAATTTATTGTCAGCTTTTGTATTGCATAATGTAAACGTTCGAACATGCATCGATCGGCTCCAATTTAGGAACCATGTATTTGGTCAGTTAAATCGTGATCCCCAGGAAGGGCGCTCCGAACCCGGAGACTTATTCGGCCAATCGTGGTATCCACGAAGGGCGCTCCGAATCCGGAGACTTATTCGGCCAATCGTGGTATCCACGAAGGGCGCTCCGAATCCGGAGACTTATTCGGCCAATCGTGGTATCCACGAAGGGCGCTCCGAATCCGGAGACTTATTCGGCCCTTAGATGTCATGCACCCAAAGGGGCTCCGAATCCGGAGACTTATCTGGCCAATCGTGATATCCACGAAGGGCGCTCCGAATCCGGAGACTTATTCGGCCAATCGTGGTATCCACGAAGGGCGCTCCGAATCCGGAGACTTATCTGGCCAATCGTGATATCCACGAAGGGCGCTCCGAATCCGGAGACTTATTCGGCCCTTAGATGTCATGCACCCAAAGGGGCTCCGAATCCGGAGACTTATCTGGCCAATCGTGATATCCACGAAGGGCGCTCCGAATCCGGAGACTTATTCGGCCAATCGTGGTATCCACGAAGGGCGCTCCGAATCCGGAGACTTATCTGGCCAATCGTGATATCCACGAAGGGCGCTCCGAATCCGGAGACTTATTGGTCCAATCGTGGTATCCACGAAGGGCGCTCCGAATCCGGAGACTTATCTGGCCAATCGTGATATCCACGAAGGGCGCTCCGAATCCGGAGACTTATTCGGCCCTTAGATGTCATGCACCCAAAGGGGCTCCGAATCCGGAGACTTATTCGGCCAATCGTGGTATCCACGAAGGGCGCTCCGAATCCGGAGACTTATTCGGCCAATCGTGGTATCCACGAAGGGCGCTCCGAATCCGGAGACTTATCTTGCCAATCGTGATATCCACGAAGGGCGCTCTGAATCCGGAGACTTATTCGGTCATCAAGAAGCGTATGAACTAAAGCATGAAAACGAGCAACTTTTGCATTACGGCAGAGTATGTACAAGTACCAAGCCCACAAATCGGGTCATTGGTAAAATTTTCGTAGATGCGTTGAATTCCAAGGCCGTGGCAGGCTTCTTCCTGACATGTCCGAGAGTCGATATGCCCCTGTCCCTGCAATGGAGTCTATTTGATAGGGGCCGTCCCAATTCGGACCCAGCTTTCCGTCGGCCGGTCTCCGGTCGGCTGGAAGTACTTTCTTTAGGACCAGCTCTCCTGGAGTGTAGCGACGCAACTGAACTCGTTGATTGTACGACTTAGCGAGCTGCTGCTGATACCGTGCCATGGAGGCCAGGGCGCGGTCTCTTCGTTCCTCGATTAGATCCAGGTCCAGGGCGAGCATCATGTCATTTCGGCCCGTATCAAAGGCTTGTGATTTCAAAGTCGGGAAGCCGATTTCCAGGGGTAAGATTGCTTGGGTTCCGAAGCATAGAGCGAACGGCGTTTCTCCGGTGGACCTCCTCGGCGTTGTCCGGTGTGCCCACAATACACTTGGCAATTCTTCGACCCATTTGCCTTTAGCTTTTTCCAGCCTCTTTTTGATGCCGTCCAAGATGGTTTTATTTGAGGCTTCGGCTTGACCGTTACTCTGGGGGTACGCGGGCGTAGAGAAGTAAGGCACGATACCGTATTTGCCGCATGGTTCTTGGTATACGCCACAATCGAACTGGGTGCCATTGTCTGAGATGAGAGCTCTTGGAATGCCGAATCGCGTAATGATGTTTCTCCATACAAATCGCTTTATGTCGGCATCTCGTATGTGCGTTAGAGCCTCCGCTTCGACCCATTTTGTAAAGTAATCTGTTGCTACGATTAGGAATCGCTTGTTTCCTGGGGCCCTTGGCAACGGTCCTACAATATCAAGCCCCCATTGAGCAAACGGCCAGGGACTGGTGATAGAGTTCAACTCTTCGGCGGGCAAATGGGTCAGTGGGGAGAACTTTTGGCATTGTTCGCATCTTTTAACATAATTTTCTGCGTCGGCTCTCATTGTCGGCCAATAATACCCCTGTGTTATAGCTCGATGGGCGAGAGAGCGTCCGCCAGAGTGGGCTCCACAACTGCCCTCATGTATCTCAGTTAGAAGTTCCTCCACTTTATCCGGGTGTACGCATTCCAAATAGGGACCGGAGAGGGACTTTTTGTAAAGCCCTCCTTGTGGATCCAGATAGTATCGCAGGGCCTTATTGCGTAGCTTGTGTGCTTCTTTTTTGTCCTCTGGGAGTTGTTCAGAAGAGAGGAATCCGGCTATGGGGTCCATCCAACTTGATGCGGATTCTATAACATTAATGTGGGTTTCCTCCGAAGGGCCAATACTCGGCTCCGGGATGAAACCTACTTCAATGGTCCGTTTGAGTTCAGAGTTGATGGCGGAGGCTAGGCATGCCAGGGCATCTGCGTGTGTGTTCTGATCACGTGTTATTTGGTTCAGTTCGTGATGGTCAAACTTCGTTAGCAGAGAGTTGGCCGTTTTCATATAGGCGCCATACGGTCGTTTTTTGCAGCGTACTCCCCTTTAGCTGGTTGATGACCAATTTGGAGTCACAAAACACTAGCAAACGCCGAGCGCCAAGAATATGTGCATTTCGTAGACCGGCTAAGAGGGCTTCATACTCGGCCTCGTTATTTGATGCTTCGAAGCCAAGCTTCACGGCCTGCTCTATTACTGCGCCGTCGGGAGACATGATTACTACGCCGGCGCCGCAGCCCCGTTGATTAGACGATCCATCACAGTATAGCTGCCAAATATCCCCGACATAAATTCTCCAGTTCGACTTTGATCGAACTTCAGCCTTTGGAAGAACGTCGGCAGGTTTAAGGTCGGAAAGCCCGCCTGTGAATTCGGCCACAAAGTCGGCAAGCACCTGTCCCTTGATTGCGGTTTTGGGTAAAAACTGAATGTCATATTGGCCGAGTTCAAGAGCCCATTTTGAAACACGTCCTGATGCTTCCGCACTCCGTAGTACTGATCGGAGGGGGTAATCTGTTATCACCCCAATGCTATGCCCCTGGAAGTAATGCATCAGTTTTCTTGCTGCCATGACCAAGGCTAGGATAAGTTTTTCCAGCGGAAGATAACGTGTCTCGGCATCGACCATTGCCTTGCTCACATAATACACTGGCCGCTGCTGCCCTTCTTCTTCTTTTAATAATACGGCGCTGACGGCCCTATCGGAGACTGCCAGATACAGAATGAGGGGGTCACCGGCAGCTGGTGTTGTCAAGAGAGGCACTGACCGGAGGTAAGTCTTGAGCCCGGTGAACGCTGCTTCGCATTCGGCGGACCATTCAAAAGCTTTGCCTTGACGTAGCGTCTGGAAGAATTGTCTGCATCGGTCTGTTGACCGACTGATGAATCTATTGAGTGCAGCGGCCATCCCCATCAACTTTTGGACTTCTTTTACTGATCGGGGGAACCGAGTTCCAAGATCGCTGTGACTTGCCTCGGGTTGGCTTCGATTCCGCGGTGGTTGACGATATAACCCAGGAATTTGCCGGAGCCGATTCCAAACGCGCACTTCGAGGCGTTCAGTTTCATTCTGTATTTGCGCAAGATGCCGAATGTCTTCTCTAGATCGGCTATGTGATCCTGTTCTTCTTTGGACTTGACCACCATATCGTCGATGTAGACTTCCATGGTGTGGCCGAGTTGTTCTTTGAACATGGCGGTGACCAGTCTTTGGTAAGTTGCCCCTGCATTCTTCAGCCCAAAAGGCATAACTTTGTAGCAGTAGGTTCCTCTTGGGGTGAGGAATGCAGTTTTGTCCTGGTCATCTGGATGCATGGCGATCTGATGGTAGCCTCTGTAAGCATCGAGGAAACTCATGCGTTGATGGCGCGCCGTGGCATCGACGAGTTGGTCGATTCTAGGTAGGGGAAAGCAGTCCTTGGGGCAAGCTTTGTTCAGATCCGTGAAGTCGACGCACACTCGCCAGGTTCCATTTTTCTTCTTCACCACCACTGTGTTGGAGAGCCACGTGGGGTAGGTGACTTCTCTAATTGCCCCGGCGTCAAGCAATCTGTCGACTTCTTCTATGACGGCAGCAGTGTGCTCTGCGGCAGACCGACGGCCTTTCTGAATGATGGGCTTGCATGTGGGGTCGACGTTCAGGTGGTGCTGTGAAACTGATGGGTCTATACCCGGCATCTCATACGGGGTCCACGCAAAGACGTCGAGGTTGGCAAGTAGAAAGGAGATCAGCTGCTGTCTATCGGCTTGGTTTAACGAGGTGCCGATCATGAAGAACTTTTCCGGGCTTCCATCGATGTCAACTCGGTCTAAACCTTCTGTGGCCTTTTCGCTTGGCTGCCGCCCGACGTCATCCAGGATTTCCCGAATGGGTACCTCGATGGAGTTCACCTGCAATTCCTTTGGCATTTTGGCGGCCAAGAGGTAACATGCTTGTGCCGATTTTTGGGAGCCGCGGATCTGCTCAATGCCGTGTTCTGTTGGGAAACGTAACAATTGATGGTAGGTGCTTGGGACGGCCTGCAAGGTATGCAACCACGATCGCCCCATAATGAGATTGTACGGCGATGGCAGCCGGACGACCAGGAATTCTACATCCACCGTTCTGGAACCCGCTCGGACGGGTAGGTTGATTTTTCCCAGTGGGTATTCGGGATTGGCATTGAAGCCGAATAGTGGATAAGGGGCCGGAGTCAGATCTGATTCGGTGAAACCGAGTTTGATGAAGGTTTTATAATACATGACCTCCGAAGTGCTGCCCTGGTCTATAAGAACGCGTTCGACGGTGAACCGGTTTACCCGTANCCTTTAATTTTTTTAAAACTGTAGAAATTAGATTAAAATCAAGAGATAAAATATAGCATTCATTTTTTTTTTTTTTTTTGAAATAATTGAAAGGTTGATGTCTAATTTAAAATGATCAATTCCTTTACAAACAAAGCTTTACAAAAATAAATTCAGATTATTTGAGTGCGACCAGCGGTGAGCCCCAAGAATAACCCCTTCTCTTCTCATACTTACAAACTAAATTTTCTATTTTTGTTTTAATTTATGTTTATATGATTTTTTTTGTTGAAAAAATTACACACAAAAAATATATATATATATATATAAATCAGAATTTAACCATTGTAATAAAAAATTTCTAAATTTTTAATTTATCAATTTAAACTCTACTATTTTGATTTGATTTCAATCTAAATTATTTTTTTTTTATTTTCGTTAAGTATAACCGACGGAGAAAAAAATATTTTAATTATTACAGTCAATGAAAAAAAAAAGAAGAGATTTTAGATATTTTATGTAAACCTATATTGAAAGTGTTTTGAAAAGTGATAAATAGGATCTGTTTGTTAACGTTTACGTTTTCAGTTTATATTTACAAAAATTTTATAAACTGGTTTTTGTTTATTTTTTGTTTATTTTTAGAAAAACATAAATTACAAACCCGTTTGGTAATTGACAAAATGTTTAAAAAAAATTTAAAATATAAAAAAGAGTGAGAAATGACAAGTGGTGGCAAGTAGCAGCGGAAGACGGTGGTGGAAAGTGGTGACGATGGGTGGTGGCGGGTGGGTAGTAGTGGTGGGTGGGTGACGGTGGCGGGTGGTGGGTGGTAGCGAGCGGGGGTGGTGGTGGTGGTGGGTGGGTGGGTGACGATGGCGGGTGGGTGGTGGTAGCGAGTGGGTAGTGGTGGTAGCGGGTGGTGGGTGGTGGTGGTAGATGGGTGGTGGATGGCAATGGTGATGGGTGGTGGCGGTGGGTGGTAGTGGCGGGTGGTGATGGTGGGTGGGTGGGTGACGGTGGCGGGTAGTAGCGAGTGAGTGGTGGTGGTGGCGGCGATGGTGGTGGCAAGTAAGTGGCGGATGGCGGGTGGTGGTGGGTGGTAGTGGTGGTGGGTAGGTGGCGGGTGTATGGTAGGTGATGGTGGTGGTGGTGGGTGGTGGTGGCGAGTGGTGGCGAGTGGGTGGCAGATGGCTGGTGGTGGTGGGTGGCTGGTGGTGGCTGGCGATGGATGGTGGTGGCAGGTGAGTGGTGAATGGTGGTAGCGGCGGTGGATGGTAGTGGCAGGTGGTGGGTGGTGGATGACAGGTGGGTGGTGGTGGTGGTAGCGAGGGGTGGGTGGTGGTGGCGAGTGGGTGGCTAGTGGGTGGTGGTTGGTGGGTGGTGGCGGGTGATGGTGGCAGGTGGGTGGTGAGTGGTGGTGGCAGGTGGTGGTGGTGGTGGGGGGTGGGTGGTGGCGGAAGACGGTGGTGGAAAATGGTGGCGGGTGGTGGCTAGTGTTGGGTGGTAAAAAAAAAAAAAAAAACTCAAAACTCAAAACGGAAACACATTTTTTAAGTTTACATTTTTTGGCCAAATTTATAAACTGAAACCACTGATTTATAAATAAAAAATTTACCAAACAAGTTTTTATTTAAATTTTTAAAATTTTTGTAAATAAAAATAAAAGACTCAAAACGTAAGTGTTACCAAACGGAAGTATTTTAAATATTTTTCATATCTTTCTACGTCATCATTCTGAGTTTTAGAAATAATAATAATAATAATAATAAAGATTATTAAAATTTTGATAGTCCGAAACAGTACCTGGTTAGCAGACAAGCGTGTAGTCCCGCTCAAGCCTCTATCCACAAGAATGCCAATAGAACACGGCGCATTCGCCAAAACATTCTGATTAATAGCCCGAAAAGCCGGGTTGGTCGCCTCCATCTCCCCATCCACAGTCTGTTGCTTATGAAACGGAATTATAACAAACGCCACTCTCTTATCCTCCGCCACTCCACATATATCCTCATGCATCGTCGAGTACGGCGATATCGCCGTCAACGGCTGCACCGAGACACACCCAACATGTTGTTCGAAATTCTCGAACGCATTGATTATGTGATCGGATTGTGCTTGTGTCCTGTTCAGGGCCGGGCGGCCCGATTTACGGGTGTTGTGGACGATGAGCATGGCCGAGGCCCGCCCCGTGAGCTCCACGAGGTGGAGGACGTAGATGCATAGTGGGGATTTTTTTGTGGGGTGAGAGGCTTCCATGAGGTTGATGATTGTTGGGACGTTGCGAGGGGTGTGAATGCAGACTAGGACTCGGAGTTCGGCGTCGGGTTTCGAGCGTTGGATTGATCGGCGTTTGTAGGGGACGAAGCGTCTTGCTGGTTTGTAGATTGAGGTTACGATTGGGGTTATGATTGCCGTCATTACTACGGCTACGATTACTAGGATTGCGAATGACTTGTCGTCCAATACCTGCTCCACATTTGCGTTTTCACACTGTTAAAAACTTTACAGTCGAATTTCAGGCATGAAAAAAAGAGACAAATTTTGTTTTGTTTTTGTTTTGTGTGTATGTGTGTGATGCTAGTTAGGCTTAAAAATTAAATTTATTTTTCAAAATTAATAATGTGGTAGCTTATTTTTACGGTGGTGTTATACGGACCAATTGATATATTAATTATTATATCAACATATGCTATAATATTGTCATTTTAAAATTATGACTTTATTTATTATACAAATTACAAAGACCTTAACAGTAAGTTAGGGATCATGAAATTTTTTTCATGAAAGTGATCATGAAAAATTTATGATCCTTGGATTACCTTGATGTCACAAAGCTTTCATGATTATTTTCATGAAAGGTTTTTCATGATACCTAGCATTGCTGTAAAATTATGCTACATCTTTCGTTAGTACCCTAATTGGCACCCCAATTGATGTATATAGTATTATTCTTATTTTTATGTGTGTATATATATATGTTTTTAATTTTCTTTAAGATTGCCATAGAAATTAAAGTAAAAATTTGACTCCAACGTTTTTTTTTATTTATAATTATTTTAAATTTAGTGATTGTTTGAAAAACTTCCAAATAAGTCATATTTTTTTAGAGCTGTGTTGTCTCTGCTAATCTTCTTTTTTTTTAAATTATGTCAATGTTTTTTACCTTTTCAATTTTGTATAAACGAATCTAAAAAGTAAATTAAAATAAAAATTCCACTATTTTTGTATTATTTGTCTTTTTTAGAATTTTTAAAAGAACTTTTAATTTTTCGGTTCATAATCTAGAAACCTAAAAAAGTTAGCTGTTGGCTTTTTATTTTTTTATGGGAAAATTAAAACTCAGTGTATTTTTAATTTTTTTTTAAATGAATGGTAAAATTTATAAACATTAATAATTATTTTTACTGATTTGTAAATATTTTATAAAATCCCACTAATATGTAAATTTTTCCTTTTTTTTATTTGTTCATTTATATTTACTAGATATGAGATTAATAAGTAATTAGATTACTACACACGTCTCTCCATAGTTTAAACTTTATTATTTATTTATTTATTTTTTGAAATAAAAAATCTTAACTAAGTTTTTAATTAATTTATAATACTTATATGCCTATTTTTTATTTTTATAATTTTTTTCGTAATTCAATAAGTTTAAATTAAATATTTTAAGAAATTAATAAATTTGATGAAATAAATAAATTTTAATTTATATATTTATTTAATAAATTCAATCAATAATTCAAATATTAAATAAATATTTCGATAGTAAAGCAGGAGTAGAAAGTAAAATTGATCCTAAATAAAAGGGTAAGTGGAGAGGGTGGTACCTTTTGATCCCTACCAACATTAAGCACAATCATCTCAACAAGCCCTTTGGTATTCATCAACAACCCAAGAGTAAGCCCCTCATAAAAATGCATCTGATAATACAGAGCAACTAGCAAAGTCCCTGCAATTTTCCCAACACAAGCAAGAATAATCACAAGAATCAAGTACCCCCATGTCAAAGCTCCGGTGATCGCCAAAATGTTAGTCTTCAAACCACTCATCGCGAAGAACAGAGGAAGCAAAAGCCCCGAAACAAAGTCCTCAAGCTTCTCAATGAGTGTCACACCAAGCGGACCATTCGGAATTATCAATCCAAACACAAATGCTCCAAAAACAGAGTGTGTTCCAATGGCGTCTGTGATGAACCCAGAAATCATAACTCCTGTGAGAATCAAACATATGTAGAATTCGCTGATCGATTCGCCTTCTGGTGTTCTCTGTATTACCTGTGGGAAATAAAATAACTTTGTAACACGCAATTTGGAAGAGAATTTGGAGAAAGAAGTTCTTTTTCATTCATATTTGAGTATAATTTTGAGTAAAAATTTAATAAATGGTAACGTTGTAAATTTAGAAACTATTATATCACCCTAAATTATCTTAGAAATTCGTGTAAAAAAATTAGCCTACCTTGATTTGGATAAAAAATTGAGTAAAAATTAATTTTTGTATAAGTAAAGGACACTCAAGAGACTTTGAATATTTTAGTCAAATTTAAAATTTAGGGGAAATTATAAAAAAATATGTGAGAATTTGACTCTTATAAAATAAATCTTGATTTTAAATTCTATTAATTTAAACTCAAATTTTATTTATTTATTTTTAATCTAAAGATGTGCCTATTTTCGTTAGATAAAATTGATGAAAAAAATGACATTTTAAGTATTAAACTCAATGAAAAATAAAGTTTCAAACGTTTTACGTACATGACTAAAATACATTTTTTTTTTTTTGGAGATTTTTAGTTTAAGGTCCCTAATATTAGAATTTTATAACATAAAAAACATGCAACAGTTTTATAGTAGTTGAGATCCCTCAACATTTTCACAGAAGAAAAATTTTCAACTCTTTACAGGGAAATTTATTTTTTCATAGAGAAATTTTAGCTCTGCACAGAAAAATTTGACAAGACGAAATTTCTCTAATAATATTATTGAGGGACCTTAACTTATAAGAAAAAATATATTGGAGCTCTCCTATTATATCCAAAGTTGGATAGGAATGTTTCACTATTTTTTTTTTTTTTCGGTTTTACTTAACAAAAATATGCAAATAGTTTAGATTAAAAATAAATTAAAAAATTAAGATTTAAATTGATAAAGATAAAAACTCAGCATTTATTTTATTACAAATTTTTTTTTTTTGGGTAATTTTTCTTAAATTTCATAGAAAAAATTAGAAATCAGTAATAATTTCACAAAATATGAAAAAATTTATAATTTTAATTTTTAAAGTTGATAAAATTTACCACTAATTTAAAATTATTTTTAAAAACATACACTTGATTTGCAATTTTTCTAATTTTATATTATATAGAGTAAAGGGTAAGTATTGAAAATGTCGTAATACCCGTTACAAAACTCTAATGCCACATTATTCCTAACTTGTAAAATTAAAACCCTATTAATCACTATTACATGCATGAAAAACATAAATCTCAAAATAATACAAATCAAAAATTGTTTTTTCAACACTTACCCATATGATCAATGGCCGAATGAAGAAGATACATAGCATCACGAAAGCTATGCTCGAGAGGATGACCCATAGAGAAGCCAACGATGAAGTGTCGTTTTCAGATAAAGCAATGGCGAAAGCTAAGAGAATCCAAGCGCAAACATCGTTGATGAGAGCCGAGGACATGGCGATTCGGCCGATCTCCGTGTTGAGGAGTTTGAGCTCAGCGAGTATTCGAGCAAGTACCGGGAAAGCGGTGACCGAGAGAGCGACGCCGAGGAAGAGAATGAATGTGCCTTGTTTGGTTTCTTGGGATTTTTGGTGGAGGATGAACGAGAAAGAAATGCCGACTATGAAAGGGAGGATCATACCGGCGATGGCGATCGCTAGGGCTTTTTTACGGGTACGCCGGAGAACGGCGAGGTCCATTTCGACTCCCACGAGGAAGAGGAAGTAGAGTAGACCTACGTTTGCCATTGTTTCGAGTACCATGACACTTCTTAGTGGAAATATTGTATTTGCGAATTCCTCATTTTGGCCTAGTACTGATGGACCTAGTATCACTCCACCCTGGAAACATTGAGCAAACCCACAAATTATTTGAAAATTTTGGTCACGTTTGGAAAATTGACTATTTTAATAGATTAAAATATTTGTGTTTGAGAAAATTGTTACATTTTTTTATAATTAAATATGATATTTATAAGAGAAAAAGTAAAATGATTATGAATTTGATATGATAAGTGACTATTTTTTTAAAAAAAGCAGCAGCCTTGAAGGGGTAAAGTGAGAAAATAATTGTGAAGCTTATATATACCATGTTTGTTTCTACTTTTTTGAAAACACTTTTCAGAAAATTCTATTTTCTTATTTTTTGTTTTTTTTTTTTATTGAGTTTTTTTAATATTTTAAGCAAATTTTTTTTTTATTTTTAGACATACCTAACATAAATATACTTAAAAAGTATAATTTTCGTCAAATTTTTTTAAAAAAATTTACTCAATACTAAAAATACAAAAAAAATATGAAAATTCAATATATATATTTTTTTGTTTTGTATTTTTTTGTATTTATTAATTTTTTTAAATATTTTTTCACAAATATTTTACTTTTTAGATACATTTAAGTAAGGTGTATCTAAATTAGTAAAAAAAATGCTTAAAAATTTAAAAATATTCACTAAAAATAAAAATAAAAAACTCAATTTTCAGAAAACTAAATTCAGAAAACTGAAACATACTGGTACCCTAAAAGAAACCAGCTCAGAATATAAAAAGTCTCACTTTAATGCCAATTTTTTTTTTTTTAAAGTTAAAGTTAAAATTAATTTTAATTATTTTTCATTCTGTCCTAGTTTATTCATGTATTAAGATTCACACCAATATATGAATATATTTTCTCCGATTTTGTACTCTGACTAACACTTTAGGATTGGTTAACCCTATCTGTTTCCCAAAACATAAATGGATTTTCATGTAAATTTAATTTCATTTGTTTTTCAACTAGGAGACTTAATTCGTTAATTTAATAATAATGTTTAGGTTTTCTCATTTTATGTGCATTTCACATGTATTCTGTCAATGTCTAGGGTTTTCATTAATTAATCCGTATTAAGAGTTCAAATGATTTTGAATGATAATTTGGCAATTTCAAATGCAAAAGAAAAAAAAGAGAGGTTATGATGGATTTTTCATGTCAATTTAAATTCTTTTTTTTTTTTTTTCAATTAGAAACTTAATTCATTATTTTAATATTGTCTAGGTTTTTCATGATATATGCATTAACTTCACTTAATTTCATATGTATTTTGGTAATTAATCCATATTAAGAGTTTATATGAATTTGAATGATAATTATATGTATCAAATACCCAAAAAAAAAAAAAAAAACTTACAAGAATTTCAGAGATAACACGAGGTTGGCGAAGAGGTTTCAAGATGAAAACGAGAATACGAGTGGTAACAACAACCAACGTCAATTGCAAGATGAAGAGAGGAAGTGAATAATTTAAAGGATTGTCACCTTGCCATATCCCATTTGTTGTGATCATCGTCGGTGCATAACATACTATTGTTGCGTCTGTCTTGTTACCAACCGTTGCCCTGTGTGCCATTTTTCTAGCCTATGTTTTACTCTGCCAATTCTTCTTATAATGACACCCTAGACCTTCTTTGCCACCACCACCACCGCCAATAACACCTACGACCAAGGAAGAATAGAAATCGAGCAATTTTTCTTTTTCTTGCCAAAAAAAAAAAAAAACAAATTTGAAAAAGTAGAGAGGATGTAAATTTTGCTAGATAAGATGAGAAGGATAGATATTTGGATGAAGATAGATTTTTTTTTTTTTTTTTTTTTTTAATTTCTTTTAGGTAGTATTGTTTAATTTCTTGGCTCTCATTTCAAATTTTGGAGGAATGGTTGAAGAGGGAGGAAAAAGAGAAATTAGGTTAGTTTAGGTGGTTTCCCGCCCCATATGGGCGTTCTCTCTTCTGTGGTCTATATATAGTCCGTTTGGTGAACTGGGTGAGAAAAGAAATGGTATGAATATAAATTCTTAGCTAGGTAAGAAAAGAAAATTGTAATATAATTGTCATTTCTTATCATTTTATTTGAATGAACAATCAGTTGAAAAAAGGAACATGTGTTATTTTATTTTTAATGTTTCGTAGTTAGACAGGCAATTTAAGTATTTTTATTTTTATGAAATAGTGGTTATCTCTCAGCAATTCTCAACAATGGGGAATCTTGTCTCCCACATATTTTGCTACAAGTCGAATTTTGAAGACATTCAAGTTATCCTAATGCCCCAGCTCTTTCACACAATGGAATGGCAACAGAAGTATGGAGCGGGAACAGGGGGCTGGAAGCCAGTACTGCGCAGACATGGAAGAACTAGTAAACGTTTCTCAGAGCAGAGAGTAGGAAGGTATACTCTGTTTGTGGATGACATACCAGACTCTATGGATCCAAATGGGTTGTACGCAATATTTAATAACTTTGGGGTGGTGAAGGATGTTTATATATCGTTCAAGAGGCGGAAACAGACACGATCAAGATTTGGATTTGTAAGATATGACTGTCCAGTGGCGGCACAAATGGCAGTGCAGAAAGCAAACGGCCTGTGGTGTGATAACAAAGCTTTGAAGGTAAAATCAGCAGACTTTGAGAAGAAACAGGGAGCTAAACCAAGGTTACCATATGGCAACCAGGAAAGCAAGGCAGAAATGTTAAGATATGCAAATGCCACTTTGGAAAATACAAAGAAATCTTACGCCCAGGTGGTAGGTGAAGGGGGAAGGAGTGAATCCGTAAGTTTAACCGTAAGAGCTTATGAAGAAGGTAATGCTTGGCTTTATGAAAGTGTAATTGTTCGGCTGAGACCGCAATGCTCGGAGGAGGATTTCAGAAAGGAGTTAATCAAGAGGGAGATGGGAAATATCAAAGTCACAGCTGCAGGTGGAAGGGATTTAGTCATCTCATTTCAATCAGTCCAAGAGATGAAAGAAAAACTCATCATAATGAGGGGTTGGAGTAAAGAGTGGTGCGAATCGGTCAATGAATGGAAAACAGGAATGGTCATTGCACAAGACCGATGTGTATGGCTGAGCTGTTATGGAGTGCCATTAAATCTCTGGAATAGCAAAACTTTCAGCAGCATAGGAAGAATATGGGGCCAAGTTATTGAGCTTGATGTGGATACCCTTAATATGCAGAACTTACAATGTGGAAGGCTAAGAATTGCCACCACATATATGGAATCTATCAACAAAACTGTGAATTTAAATTGTCTAGGCAGTTTATATCCAGTGAAAGTGTGCGAGGAACAAATTGTTACCAGGGTGGTGATAACTAAGATATGCAAATGTAATAAGAAGCATGAGGAAGGAGAGGGTCACGGTTCGTATGAGCATGAAGAGGGGCCGAGATCAGAACAGGGAAACAAACGGGGTGAGGATGATGAGGATGACGTGGATATACAGCAAGAAGATGAGTTGGACAAATTGAGCAACATGGCAAGTCCAGAAAGGAGAAGTGACCATGAAGGCAGAGCTGACTTGGAAGGTAGAGACAAGGATTCAAATGTTTCACTGGTCGAGGCAACTGACAGCAACTTG
This sequence comes from Camellia japonica, assembly GCA_030407325.1. Taxonomy (NCBI): domain Eukaryota; kingdom Viridiplantae; phylum Streptophyta; class Magnoliopsida; order Ericales; family Theaceae; genus Camellia; species Camellia japonica. Next base: position 15,304,694 of record JAPPVO010000007.1, on the reverse strand, counting down.
GGAAGATCAAGCTCTGGGGGTGCGAGAGCAGGCGTGATGATGAGTGCGGTGTATGCAGAGAAGCACGATGAACATATGGGGAATCAAAAAGTTGATGGAGAGGTGAGTACTTCAGGTTTTATGAGAAGCTTAAGTGGATCTATTCGTTACACACCTGGGTTAAATCTGGAAGTGGTTCTCAATAAGGCCCAAGAACAGGCTTGTGGTATGGGCCCTGCTAACGGTGGTGATGCTCAGCCCAATTATTCTGATACAAACCAGGTTACCAGTAACTTATTGAATCAAGCCCAAAATGTAGAGATGAAACAGACATTTCAGAAGGGCTTACGGGGAGGAGCACCCGATCAAATAAGAAAAGCCACAAGAAAGGAGAAAGCAAAAGGGGTTGCAGATTGCTATTTTAATGAGAAGGGCAGCCTTCAGTTTGGAAAAAATAGGAAAGATATGTCGATGAATTTAAAGAAAGGGGCGGTTTTCAGGTCAGCGGTAGCAGCAATTTCACTCTCCATGTCAAGTGAGTCAAGAAGGAGAATCCTCAATGAAGCTGAAACAAATGTGCAGCTCAGCAAGGCCCTTGGGATGGACGGCAATGGTCAGGAAGAGGAGATTATAAGCAAACTTCAGGAAGCTAAAACAAACCTGCAGGTCAGTAGGGTTCTTGGGATGGACTGCATAGGTAAAGAGGAGGAGATTATAAGCAAATTAATGGAGTTGGAAGAGAGAGATATTGCAAAGTTGAAGGAGAGGGAGGGAAATGGCAACTGAATAGCATTCCTAGGAGGTATAAGGAGTTATAGTCACTTGGTAATGAAGCTATTATCTTGGAATGTGAGGGGATTGGGAAAGTCAATTAAAAGGAGAAGGTTAAAAAAGGTGCTCCTTGACAATAAAGTAGACATGGTGTTGCTGCAAGAGACCAAGAAATCTGTGAGTAATGAAAAGCTAGCTCGGTCAATTTGGGCAGGAGAGATGTTGGATTTTATGGCTGTGGACTCAACAGGAGCTGCTGGAGGTCTGCTTTGTGTATGGAATCCAGAAGTGTTTCAAATTAAAGACTGTTGCTGCTCAAAAAATTTCATTCTCCTATCAGGTACGCTTTACCATAGCTTTCAGTGTGTGGTTGTGAATGTATATGGCCCTAATGATGCAATTAAAAGGAAGGAGGTGTGGGATACCCTGTTAAATATGAAATCAGTATTCCCAAATCCTTGGTGTGTGGGGGGGATTTTAATGAGATCCGGAAAATTTCAGAAAGAAAAGGGTGCTCTAGAATGGATAGGGGGATGAGAGAATTCAATGCAATGATTGACCAATTAGAGTTAATTGACTTACCAATGTTCGGGCGTAAATTCACTTGGAGTAATTCTCAAGAGGGGGAAAGATGGAGTAGATTAGACAGATTTCTACTTAACACAGACTGGGTGTGTAATTTTAACTTCAAATTGTGGGGTCTCCCTAGAAGGTTGTCAGATCATAGCCCTATCCTACTGATGGAGGATGAGAGGGACTGGGGTCCTAGACCTTTCAAGTTCATTAATGCATGGCTTCTTCATCCAGGCTTTATGAAGGTAGTTCAAAATTGTTGGTCAGAAACAATGTTAGATGGTTGGGCTGGGTTCAAGTGCTTGTATAAATTGAAAGCTTTAAAAGCCACATTAAAGCAGTGGAACATTGAGGTCTTTGGTCATGTTGAATTCAAGCTGAAACAAGTTGAAGAGGAATTACATACTTTGGACTTACTGGCTGAAGAAGGGTCTTTATCATCATCTCAGGCTGCTAGAAGGAGGGAGGCTAAAGGGGAAGCATGGAAACTAAGTAAAATGGTGGAGTGGGTGTGGCTGCAGAAATCAAGGTTGAATTGGGCAATTAAAGGTGATAGAAATACAAAATTTTTTCACATTTTGGCTTGTAGTAGGAAGAACAAGAATGCCTTATGCTCTATTGTGAGTAATGGTTCTGCAGTGGAGAATCCTCAAGATGTTAGGGCTGAAGTGAAAAATCATTTTTTTAACCTTTTCTCCGATTCTTGGTCTAGCAGACCAGGGCTGTTAGGTCCTTTTAACACCATTGGAGAAGATCAAAGCGCTGAATTTTTGGAATCAATTTTTTCAGAATCTGAAGTGAAGGCAGCAATTAGGCATTGTGGGGGTAATAAGGCTCCTGGCCCAGATGGATTTAATTTTAATATGTTTCAGAAATGTTGGAATATTATAAAGGGTGATGTACTCCAATTTATGACTGAATTTCACCAGAACGGGAAGTTGGTTCGAGGTATCAACAGCTCTTTTATAGCTTTGATTCCTAAGAATGATAATCCCTCTAACCTTGCAGATTATAGGCCCATCAGTCTGATTGGTTCCTTGTACAAGATCCTTGCAAAAGTACTCTCCAATAGGATGAAAGAAGTTGCCTAGAATAATCAGTGTTACACAGTCCGCCTTCATTGGGGGTAGAAATATTCTGGATGGGATATTGATTGCAAATGAGGTTGTTGATGGGTGGAAGAAGGACAGAAGAAGGGGGTTATACTGAAGCTTGATTTTGAAAAAGCATATGATTCAGTAAATTGGGGATTTTTTTCTCAATGTTATCAAACTTTGGGTTTGGGGCCAAGTGGGTGAGTTGGATAAAAGAATGTGTAACTTCAGCTAGTATTTCTATTTTGGTGAATGGCTCTCCAACTTCTGAATTCAAACCTCAGAGAGGGCTGAGACAAGGTGACCCGTTATCACCTTTTCTCTTTAACATTGTGGCGGAAGGCCTTAATATTTTGTTGGAAAGGGCAAAGCAGCTGGGTTTGATCAAGGGTGCAGTTGTGGGTTCTGATCTTAGAATCACGCACTTGCAATTTGCTGATGATACTATATTGTTCTGTGAAGCTGAATGGGAGGAGATATTAAATGTTAAGAGAATTTTGAGAAGCTTCGAAATTATGTCGGGTCTGCAAATCAACTACCATAAAAGTGTGGTGTGTGGGGTGGGCATATCGTCAACTCTATGTAGAGAGTTTGCCTCTAATTTACGCTGCATCTATCAAAAACTACCTCTGAGGTACTTGGGTATGCCTCTGGGAGCGAGCCCTAGTAGAAAGTTGACTTGGCAGCCTGTGATTGAAAAGTTTAAATTGAAGCTGGCCTCATGGAAAAGAAGGTACCTCTCTTTTGCAGGTAGACTAACTCTTATAAAAGCGGTGCTGTCCAGTTTGCCTATATATTACCTCTCTTTGTTTAAGATGCCTTCAGGAGTAGCAAAAGAGATTGATAAAATCCAATCTACTTTTCTTTGGGGAGGTTCGAACCTCGAAGGAAAATCCATTTGGTTAAATGGGGAGAGGTTACTCTAAGTAAAAGTCAAGGCGGGCTGGGGGTGAAAAGAACGGATCTGATGAATGTATGTCTTCTTTTAAAATGGTGGTGGAGGTTTGGGGCAGAAGAGAAATCCCTGTGGAAGGAGGTGATTTGCAAAAAGTACTATGGATCTATTGATGAGTGGTCACCTGCACTTGTAAGAGGTGGAATGATGTCTAAACTATGGGAAGACATTGTGGGAATTGTCGTATCTAAACCTGAAGTGTTGGGCTTTTTTCATTCGAATACTGCAATTGATCTTGGGGATGGCTTGAGGGCAAAGTTTTGGCTTGATAATTGGACTGGCTCTGGTTGCTTGAAGGACAGGTTCCCTAGACTCTTCTTATTGGCTCTAAATAAATCTGAATCTGTGTTACAGTGAGAGCTAGAGGTGACCAACATGATTGGTATTCGCTGTTTCGAAGGAGTCTATTCGTTTGGGAAATGGAGGAATTAGATAGATTGAAGGGGTTGTTGCTCAATGCATCTGAGTTAAGGGTGAATGTCCCTGATAAACTGAAATGGTTAGCAGACCCTTCAGGAGTGTTTTCTGTCTCAGCAGCATACCATTGGTGCGAATCCTCGTTGGGTTCTACTTTCAGGATAACAGAGTGCATCTGGAAGAATGTGGCGCCCCCAAAAGTCCAATTTTTTGGCTGGCTTGCTTGGAAGGGAAGGATAAAGACTTCGAATTACCTGCATAGGTTGGGGATTCTGCAGGATCATACTAATTTACATTGTGTGTTCTGCAATGTGGAGGAGGAAACAGTCAAACATGTACTCCTGCACTGCCCCTTTGTTTGGCGAGTGTGGTCCAAAGTTATGAGATGGTGGGGGATTCAATGGGTGATGCCAAAATCAGTGGATGATCTGCTTCGTTGGTGGTCAGGATCAAAGTTCAAAAAATTAGAGAAGAACATCTGGAGAATCATTCCGTTTGCAGTGCTCTGGTCAGTATGGAAGCTAAGGAATGATTGTATTTTCAACAATACACAACCCAGCTTGGAGGATCTCTGTGAAAGGATCTTAGTGAGAATTGCAATATGGTTCAAAGCATCATGCACTGGTTTGCCCATTTCAGTAAATGACATTCTGTTTAATCTACCTCAGATCAGATTTTGCTATAGGTGATATCTGGGGTGGACTGCTGCTGGTTTGGGTGGACTGCTGCTGGGGTCTAGTTAGGCCTGTGAACAATTCTGCAGCTAATATCTATTAAATTGGGTGATTCGGCTGCTGGCTGCTATCTGGTATTTGGGTTGGGTCTGCTCAGTGTTGGTTGATCTGTTTTGGATGCTCAGTGTTGGTTGATCTGTATTCAGATTCGGCACTGGTGGGGGAGTTGTTGGGCATGCAAGGTCATGGTTAATTTGGCAGATTCACAATGGCTGCAGCAGAGTTGTGGGGTTGTTGCTTTGTTGGATCATCTCTTTAGTTGCTATGCAATTTCTGCTGGATGTTCTGCTGAATGTGGTCTGCTATGTAAGGGCTAGTTCTTCAGTGGTGTGTGCTATGGTTGGTTTCAGTGGTGTGGGTTTTTTAGTATGGTCTATCTGCTGGTATTGCTGGTCTGATTTGGAGAATCAATTGCTGTGATCTCTTGGTCGTTTTCGTTGGTCTCTCACCAACTTTGGGGGTGCTAGCAAATGATAGGATGAGCTAGATGGTGCCAACCTTGTTGGGATGATTTAGCCCATTGTGATGCCTTGCACCTCTTTTTTTCTTTATTGATGTAATTCGCTTTGTACTTCGTACTAGTTCTATTTCATCAATAAAGTTCTTTTTTGCTGATCAAAAAAAAATTCTCAACAATGGGGAAACCGCCCCCCCCCCCCCGAATTTCTCACATTCTCAATCATCCAAATAAGTGATGAAAGTTCTTTTTCTCTCAAATTTGTTTTTTTTTTCACCAATCTCAAAAAAAAGAAAATGCTAGACATATAATTTTTATACTAAAAAATTATCCTGAATGACGTGTTTTTGAAATTTTTGTTATTTTAGAACATAGTAACGTACTTTTTATTCTATAGTGAATAGATGTAAATAAGCTACATAATGTTGTATAAGGAAAAAAAATTGATAATTTGGAAATTGCTCCCAAAAATTATTCATAAACCCAGAAATTAAAGTGTTCTCATCTGTGGGCTTAAGAATGCCTATCATTCATTTGTTAAGGAAATAAGGAATGGAAAATAGAAAAGCTTTTTCTGCCATTTATGGTTCAAATAACAGATGGACATACTAATGCACTAGCCTATCACCCGTGCTATGCACGGGATAATTATAGATATTTATATTTGTTTTAATTTTTTTTAATATATAAATTAAATATATGGGGTTTCACCGAGGAGTTTGAAAGAATTTAATAAGTGTTTATTTATTTGTTTTTTCAAAAAACAAAACAAAAAAATTAAGAGCCATTTACACAATAATTACATGGGTCTCTTGGGATGTAAAAAGTAAGGAAATTAGGATTTCATTTATTGCGTTATTCAATAGTGTAATTATTATAATCTTTGAACCAATCACCAAGTCAATTTATTTTTTTTAATATATAAATTAAATACATGGGGTTTGACCGAGGAGTTTGAAAGAATTTAATAAGTGTTTATTTATTTGTTTTTTCAAAAAACAAAACAAAAAAATTAAGAGGGAAAAAACATTAAGAGCCATTTACACAATAATTACATGGGTCTCTTGGGATGTAAAAAGTAAGGAAATTAGCATTTCATTTATTGCGTTATTCAATAGTGTAATTATTATAATCTTTGAACCAATCACCAAGTCAATTTTTTAATATATAAATTAAATACATGGGGTTTGACGGAGGAGTTTGAAAGAATTTAATAAGTGTTTATTTATTTGTTTTTTCAAAAAACAAAACAAAAAAATTAAGAGGGAAAAAAATTAAGAGCCATTTACACAATAATTACATGGGTCTCTTGAGATGTAAAAAGTAAGGAAATTAGGATTTCATTTATTGCGTTATTCAATAGTGTAATTATTATAATCTTTGAACCAATCACCAAGTCAATTTATTTTTTTTAATATATAAATTAATACATGGGGTTTGACCGAGGAGTTTGAAAGAATTTAATAAGTGTTTATTTATTTGTTTTTTCAAAAAACAAAACAAAAAAATTAAGAGGGAAAAAACATTAAGAGCCATTTACACAATAATTACATGGGTCTCTTGGGATGTAAAAAGTAAGGAAATTAGGATTTCATTTATTGCGTTATTCAATAGTGTAATTATTATTATAATCTTTGAACCAATCACCAAGTCAATTTTTTTTTTAAAAAAAATAAAAAATTAGGAAATTAAGATTGGCATGTTGGAGCTTCCACAAGCCTTGGGTTTTAAAAGACCCTTTTGCTTAATATATAGACTAGCCTATTACCCGTGCTATGCACGGGATAATTATAGATATTTATATTTATTTTAATTTTTTTAATATATAAATTATGTTTTTTAAGATTTTTTATAAAAATAATTTAACAATTTTATCACTAACCATAGTGTACAGGAGAAATTAAAAAGGCTACTGCAGTAACTATGCACGAGTTGTATCTATAATTATTTGTATGAGGGGATTTTAAATGCTAATCAAAGATTTTGACCAAATCAATAAATGCAGGCATATGGATTGGAAAAAGTTAATAAATGCTGATGAGGAGCTTTTAACCAAATCAATAAATGCTGAAGTTTTTTTTTTTAAATCAAAAATTTAGAAAATTAAGATTGAGAGATTGGAGCTCGCTTGGGGTTTAGAAATCCCATTTTCCTTAATATATTTACAATTATCAATATATGTGAATTGTAATTTTTAAATGTCTTTTTTTTTTAAATGTCTTCTTTTTTTCCTTTTTTTATATTATATTAAAGTTTAATATTTTGATAATAATCATTTGTGTTGGACTTTTTAAAGAATTAAATGTCTTCTTTTTTTATTATATTATATTAAAGTTTAATATTTTGATAATAATCATATGTGTTGGACTTTTCAAGAAATTTTTTTTATGCTTGTTCTTAATGCATTAAAGTGTTATTATAAGGGATAATAATCATATGTGTTGGAACTTTTCAAGGAATTCATATATGTTTAATTTCAAAGAATTTTTTTTATATTTGTTGTTAATACATTAAAGTGTTATTATGAGGGTGAGACTTGGGGGTTGGGAGAAGTTAATAAATGCTAAGTTTTTTTTTTTTAATTAAAAAATCAGAAAATTTAGGTTGAAAGATTGGAGCTCCCACAAGGCTTGGGGTTAAACACCCCCTTTTGCTTAATATATAGTATAGATATTTTGATAATAATCATATGTGTTGGACTTTTCAAGAAATTTTTTTTATGCTTGTTCTTAATGCATTAAAGTGTTATTATGAGGGATAATAATCATATGTGTTGGAACTTTTCAAGGAATTCATATGTGTTGAATTTCAAAGAATTTTTTTTATATTTGTTCTTAATGCATTAAAGTGTTATTATGAGGGTGAGACTTGGGGGTTGGGAGAAGTTAATAAATGCTAAGTTTTTTTTTTTTAATTAAAAAATCAGAAAATTTAGGTTGAAAGATTGGAGCTCCCACAAGGCTTGGGGTTAAACACCTCCTTTTGCTTAATATATAGTATAGATATTTTGATAATAATCATATGTGTTGGACTTTTCAAGAAATTTTTTTTATGCTTGTTCTTAATGTATTAAAGTGTTATTATGAGGGATAATAATCATATGTGTTGGAACTTTTCAAGGAATTCATATGTGTTGAATTTCAAAGAATTTTTTTTATATTTGTTCTTAATGCATTAAAGTGTTATTATGAGGGTGAGACTTAGGGGTTGAGAGAAGTTAATAAATGCTAAGTTTTTTTTTTTAATTAAAAAATCAGAAAATTTAGGTTGGAAGATTGGAGCTCCCACAAGGCTTGGGGTTAAAAACCCCTTTTAATTAAAAAATCAGAAAATTTAGGTTGGAAGATTGGAGCTCCCACAAGGCTTGGGGTTAAAAACCCCCTTTTGCTTAATATATAGTATAGATGTGTTAAAAATAATAGCCCGTACACTCTTAAAATTATATTTATTGCCTATTTCTTTAAAAAAAAAAAGAGATGTGATTTGATCAAGTAGTTACAATTATTCAATCAACATGGTTGTTTGCATGAGTGTTATTTTCAAATGACTTTATAAAATCAATGGTATGAATTATCTAGATGGACCTCTGATGAGCCACGATAGCTGAGTGAACTCAATTAGAGAAAAATTAGGGTAGTGTTTGGTAGAGTTTTAGAATTATGATTTGAGAATAGACTTGTATTTTGAGTTTGTGAGTTTTGGAATTATGATTTGAGTATAAAAAATTTGTTTGATGAATGAGTTTTGAAAAGAGTTTTGAAATGAGTGGAGAATTTTTGATGTGATATATGATATTTGATATAAAAACTTATAACTTATAACCAAACACACAATTCAATTTTATTCAGAGTTCATAAAAAAAATTTAAAAATTTAGAATTTTTTTATTTAAAATATAAAAAATAACATGTGTCAATTATAAAAAAAAATAAAAAAAAAATAATACTACTTCAGTCAACTGGCTAGACATCCAGGAGGATGACCGGTTAGCCCAAATTTTCCCGCCTTGAAAAGAGTTTTCAAAAGTGAGTGTAAAATTAATTTTTGAAAACGCTAAACAAACATCTATACTTAAAAGTGAGTGAAATTATGTTTTGAAAGCTCTACAAAACAGAGCCTAACTTTTTATTTATTTAATTTTTTTATTATGGGAGAAACTTCTCTAGTTGCCAATTGGAGAAGTTGTTGCTCCTCGTGGGCCCACTACATGGCCGACTTGATAATTTAAATCATTCATATTGTACGACCAATTAATAAGGATCATCATTACAAAAAATCAGATTGACTAAAAAACTATAGACATATCATTAAATTATATTTATCTTCAAAATAATAAATGATTTATTTTCAAAATTACAATTACTGTTTCTTTTTTGGATAAATTACAAATACACTCCCAGAAGTTTGCTTAAAGTACAGATTGTCCTCTATAGTTTGAAAAATTACAAATACCTCATTGTTAGAATTTTTTAATTAACAGAATTAACTAAAAAAAAATAAAATTCATAATTGCTCTCCTATACAATAATAAAATTACCTAAATTATTAATTGAAATATATTTCTAACATCATTAAAAATTATTAATTAACTTGAAGATTTATTAATAAAATGGTTAATTTATAAATAGAATGATCATAAAAGGAAGAGAGACCATGAGAGATAGTGATGAAGGTTCAGATGGTGGATGGATCCCAGTATTTCGCAAGAAAGCATGGACAACCAGGAACTCTCAAGATATTCACATTGTTGTCGTGAATAACTTACCTGAATCACTGGATCCTAAGGGGCTGTATACATTGTTTTCCAAGTTTGTAGTAGTGGTGGATGTTTACATCCCTAACAAAAGGAGGAAGGTAACAAGCTCACGGTTTGGCTTTGTACGCTACAATTGTTCAGTTGTAGCAGGAGTGGCTATTCAAAAGGCACATGACACTTGGTGTGACAATCGTAAGATAAAGGTAAAGATGGCAGAGTTCAGCAAGGCCCAAAGCAAAAATGGGAAGCAGCAGGTGCTATAGAAAGGTGAAGCTACTGCAACCCATCGACATCGTGGTAGTAGTAGTATGCATAACAATGTGCAAAACTATGCTGATGTGGTGGCTAGAGTAGGAATTGGAAAAGGTAGTGGACTGATCATGAAAGTAGAGGAATATGGAAATGGTTGGCACTTGGGAGCCTAGTTTCCAAACTCAAGCCTCTCTGTCATGTATCTAAGTTCAAACAAGAACTGTTAAGTAGGTATGGATCTGATATTCAGCTAAAAGTGATTGGATGCAAGTTGGTGATCCTTCTTTCAAATCAGAAAAGTAAATGAATAGTGCATCAAAAGAGTTGGAGCACTAGGCCCATGAATGGTGCGAGTTCATCACATAATGGACCAAGGACACAATCATTGCGCATGAAAGGATGGTATGGCTTAGTTGTTATGGAGTACCATTCAATCTTTAGAACTCTATCAATTTCAAAAATATAGGCATGCTATGGGGTGATGTTATTGAGATTGATAAAGATACACTTGAAATGTCCTCTTTATGCTGTGGCAAAGTCAGAATAGTAACTAAATTACTGGATTACATTAACCAAGTGATAACCCTGGATTGCAAAGGTAAACTAGTTGTAATAGAAAATTCAAGAAAATATGTTAGTCATTTGCGAGATGAGATCTCTGTTAATACAAACAGGGGGGATGAACGCTGTGTTGACAATGGTGAGATTCTCAGGAAAGAAAATGATAATGTAGCAATTAATGATAAGGTGGTGATAGATAGGATTTTGAAAGGTAACATGTGTTTAGCAGATGCATTAAAGGAGAAGGAGATGATAGGTAATGATAGTCTTATGGCCATCTCTGTAATAAAAGAGACGGCTAACAACTTGGGGAAAGCAAGCAATGGAGGCGCATGCATGCAGAAGGAGACAACCTTGTCAAAGAGCAACGGTCTCATCGCAGACAATGGAAGTCCAAGAGTTAATGGACTAATTTGTACCTCTGGTTTTTTGAAAAGCTTTAGTGGATTAGATTTAATTCGGCCCAACGTAAATTTGGAAGTGTTTTTAGGTCCAGTCCAGACTAATAAAACATATCACACAAGGCCTCATTCTGTTCTTGGGCCCAATGATGTGGGCCTATCAAGATACCATGACACAATCATCTCTGGGCTGAAAAATACACCAATTTATGATCCCTTATTACAACAAGGAGATGTTAATCCCAAATGCTCAAGGTTAGAGGCGGGGGGGATGTAGACACCCCATTTTTGACCGTCCTCAAGACTTGGTTGTGCTTGTAGGTACACCTAAAGGCGGGTTCGATTGCTCGCCCAGCATTTGACTGCTGCGGCGGAACGTCACTGGTTTGGATTTTCAGAACCTTGTATCCTTTTTGTCTCATTTTTGGACCCTGACCTGGTCCTTTCAGGGTGGCCCCTGTGGTGCACTGCCGGCCATGGCATGGCACTGCCGGCCATGGCTTGGCCCCTGCCAGCCATTGGTGAGCACATGCCGGCCATCAGTGTGGCACTGCCGGCCATTGCTGATGGCCGGCACCCCCTCTATTTCAGCTGGTTTCCGGGAAGATCTTTTGTACCAGCTGGATTCCTCATATCTGCCCTCCATACACGTGTATGGAGGGATCAAGGCCAAGAAAAGCTTGTTCAAGAAGCTTAAGCTTTGCTTTGTTCTATATAAGGAAGGGTCTTCTTCCTTAATCAAGGCTGAGTTTTTGGAAGGGCAAAAAAGCTTTCTCTCTCTCTCTATATTGCTTGTGGTTAGAGCTTGAAAGGTGGATTTCTTTGCATTTTTGCACTATACCTCACAGCACAAGACCTCCATCACTCATTCAAACACCTTGAGGTGGTCTCTCAGAGGTTAAGAGCTCCCAAACTTGGTCCAAAGGCTGTCAAAGATTGGTTCTACAAGGGTAAGTCCCATTTTCCTTTTTTTGTGCACTATTTTGATCTATATTCTAGCTCCTTGTGCTTGCATTTTTGGGCTCTGACCCCAACTGGAAATAGTCTTTTTTTTGCCTCCTTTTCATGTTTGATCAAGGGTCTTTCTCTGTTTGAGGCTTCCTTTTATCACTTGCCTCTTTACCTCTCTTTTAGGCCCTTTTCTTGCATGCTAGTTTAACCTTACTTGTGATTATTTTCGTGGCTTGATGTAAACTGTAAAGTGCCATGTTTTGAGCCTCTCTTAAACTTTGTTGAAGGGCTCTTCACCATTTGGGTCCAGCTGTTGTCCATTGCCTCTTTACCCCTCTTTTAGGCCCTTTTCTTGCATGCTAGTTTAACCATACTTGTGATTATTTTCGTGGCTTGATATAAACTATAAAGTGCCATTTTTTGAGCCTCTCTTCAACTTTGTTGAAGGTCTCTTCACCATTTGGGGCCAGCTGCTGTCCATTGTCTCTTTTCCCCCTTTTAGGGCCATTTTTGCATGATAGATAAGCCATATTTGTGATCACTTTTGAGATTTTTCATAAACTGAGAAAAGGCTTTTTTTGACATTATATTCATGTTTTATTAAGGTTCCATTTCTGTTTGAGGTCATATGCTATCTTGTATGCTTGGTTGCCTCCCATTTTGAGCTTTATGTCCTAGCCCTTGTTGCATGCTTTGTTTGGCCTTCTAGCCACTGGAATCCAGTGGATTTCCAGTGGCTTGGCCACTGTTTTGAGCTTCCAAATCAGAGGGGGTGACCCCCTCTCACCTTGACTTGTTTGATGGCCATTTTGGCCTTTCAAAGCGACCCCATCTTGCATGCTTCCTAGTCACATTCTAGGGCCAATTTAGTGAGTTTTGGGACTATCATATTTGATTTTCAGAGTTGTATATACCATGTCACTTGTCTATCTTGTATGTGCCTAATAACTCCTTGTATGGCCATCTAAAGGAGCTCATCATTTTTGCATACCGTGGTTGCATATCAGTGGTTATTTGGGCCTATTTTCACATGTTTTATTCACTGATTTTTGCTGGTTTGGTGAAATTCCATGTGCATCATACACTTGCCATGTAAACCATGTTTACTAGTCGAAATTGCATGCTAATTTAAGCCATCTTGCTAGCACTTTTTGGCCTTACTTTAAACTGAAAAAGTCCATGTTTTAGGAATGCCTTGACTCTGTCTTCATGCTTCATTTTCAAATAATGCATGCTTTGTATAGCTGTAAGTCATTCCATGTGCCTAGTTTTGAGTTTCGGGTCTCACCTCATGCATCGGGTGCCATGTTTTCATGATTCGGGGCTGTTTAGCATCATATTTCAGTGCTGAAATTTGCTTGTTTCCATACCATGTTCCATGCCTTACCATGCTTTGGTAGAGTGGCATTCGTGCCTTAGGTTCGGTCCTCGGTTTGCGTGCACGCATGTACGCATTTCGAGTGTCTCTTTTTCATCTAATGGCCACTTATGTGAGTGTGGCTGAGGTCCGCTTGTGTTGGTGTAAGTCCATTATGCATTGTGTATGCCATTCCACTTCATAGCATTGTGCATGTTAGGATGTATTTTAGTTGCATTCATGCATGTCATGCATATTGCATTGTGTTTGGGATAGGAGTTAGTCCGAGCACGGGAAACGAGGTACGTTTCGTACTCCGAGTGACGGAACGTGTCTCAATTCCCAATCGCCGACACTCCGGATTATCCATGATGGAGTCTCGATCTTGTTGTGTTTATAGGTGCATTCATTCCATATTGAGTCATGCAAATCGACTCCTCGGCCATCATGCATCGATATGCGTGATTGGTGGCACGAGGATCGAGGACTACACTTCCTGAAGAGTAGTCAAGCATACATATGTGAAAATACATTGCCATGCCCCTTTGTTGCTCTCTGTTGCAGCAAATCAAGAATCAGCAGCCTTCCAGAGTTTGGCACGCATTCCAAGAACAATTGCAAACAGAGGCTAATTGGGGCGTCGCAATGGATTTCCGCGCCAAGCAACCCGAGCATGCAGCATTCATCATCCGGAGCAGAGTAGAGGCAGTCCCTAGCTTGCATGCTAGTTTTAATGCTTTCCTAGATTAATTTGCTAATTAATTAGGATTTTGTACCATTTGTTCGGACTGTATTTATTCGGGACTGTATATTATTTATTCGGACCCTCCGAGCGAGGGCAATGTTGTAATAAGTGTGCGTGAGTGTGATGTATGTCTTCCAACCCCACTTCTTTCTCCCTTTTATTTACCAGCTTATGATGGTTAGATTAGGGCATGTTTCAATTAGCATACAGTATGATAGCATGTTTGCATTCATTCATCTGTTTTGCATGCACCGGGCTCGGCGCATCATACTAACTGCATTTGTATTTCAATTCCGAGTTGAATACTTGTTAGCTGTAGCATTTCATATGCCATGTTTAGAATAGCCGAGCCTGCTATAGTTGCATTTTTGCATGTGTTGCATTAGGTATTTCTGTATAATTAGGATCATGCATGATTTTCTAATCAGCATCTGTTTTGGCTTGGAGTACTCGGTAAGTTTTATGCTTTAGCATCCTTGCATACGTGTGAGTGACTGCCATGAATAGCATGCTTACCATGAGGCTAACTGCTTATGTGATATAACTGCCTTGAATGCCTGTGGGTGAAGGTTGGGTTATTTGGATTGGAACAAATCATTGACTGGGAGTTTTAAGCCCACTAGATAGTGGCAAAATCATCTTTTTCTAAGCCCACCTGAGGGTGGCAAAATCTGCATTTTAAGCCTACTTGCGAGTAGCAAACCATCTTTCAAAAAAACAAACATGAAATGTTTTGTTCCAATTTAGGCGACCCGATCTATACTTGTATGCTGTGCGCATCACATAGTAAATCTAGGCTAATAACCGGAATAAGAATACACAATGTTTTCAAAACTAGATATCATGGTTAGTAGAGGTCGATCTTTGATCGGGCGAGAGGGGGTGCTCATAGCTGACCTTCCCCAATCGTACCCAAGTTCCCGAGCCGAGGCAACTTTGGTGATGACGGACGCGTGACCTTAGGCAACGAGTCAGGGTTTCCTAAATTTTCCAAAAATAAAATATTTAGGTGGCGACTCTGTATCTGGCAAAGCAGTCCATGTTTGGCACTTTTTTCAAAATCTATTTTCTCAAAACGATTTGCCGGATTTGGACTCTTTGGTTCAGATTAAGAACCGTGACATTTGAGTCCTGAACTGTAGTGACCCCAAAATGAACAGAACGGGAGACTCAAACCCTCCCGGGGCGTTCAGGGACGTCTACAGTTTCTGGCGACTCTACTGGGGAGTTAGAGAACTTGACTCGAACTCATGATATCTGGTTTTGGCTACATTTGTGTGTTTCTTTGCATGGCATTTGCATTGGTGCGCCTAGGACACCGTGTTTGCCATCTGCTATTCCTGAACGGTTTGCCGGAGGCTTGTCTTGTCAAGGCATGACCATAAGGCTGACTGGTTGTGGGCTCTGCCAGTATGGGAACACAAACCCCGGTTTTACCGGGGCACCCTTTTTGACCATTCGACCTAGTGCATATTCGGATTCATAGTGACCATTCCAAACTAGGACAGGTTGCTTAACCGATATAGGTTGTTTGAAACCGCTGCATGCATAGTGAAACCCTAGCTCCTGACAAAAATAGGACAGGGAAACCCTACCCCAACAAAGGGGTGTTTTGGCTCTCACTTATCTGTTATATGCTGTTAGAGTGCGTCTCTACAGGGAAGGCATGTATCGGTGTATAAGTTTGGGCATCAGGCCTGCGGGCAACAGTCAGTGTTTGAGAATCAGTTATCTGCGGGTATCAGATTCAGTCTTTGGGGACAGTGATTCAGTAATAGTGATCAGTGTTTGAGGACAGTGTGTATTCAGCTTATCAACCGTGTGTTGTTGTGCCCGACTGTGTGTTGTGTATTTATTTTAAGCTGTTATGTTGTCCGTTTATCTGGTTATTTATTTCCTTTTTGCTTTATTTATCTTTTGCTAGGGGACAGTTTTAGCACAATTGCTTCAAACCCAGTAGATATTCGCCAAGCACTTTGGACAAGAGGTCGTCGGCTCAATCGATCTGAGGATCTGGTTGACGGACAGCCAGTGTTCCATTCTCTACCCCCAGTTGTTAGGAGAAGGCCAAGAAAGCGCAGTGTGTCTGAACAGAGGTTACCAGAACAGTGGTCTACCCTAGCAGTAAACAGTCGGGCTGAGGTCTCAGTTTCTGCTATAGAGATACACCTACCAGTCAGTTAGCAGGATCAGCAGAGCATAGCCGGAATGGAGGAAATGATGCGCCAAATCCAAGAGAGCATGAAGCAAATGCAGGATGACGCTGTCCGCCAAGCGGAGTTCTCCAAACAACAGGCCACAATCATGGCCCAACAGGCCAAGCTCATCACTAGACTGCAGCAGCAGACCGGAACATCAACCTCACACCCAATTCCTCCCCCACCAGGGGTCCCGCTACCTGAGCAGGCACCAACTGTTCAGAATGTCCTGCCAAATGCCCAGAACACTTTGCCGAATGTCCCGAACATTCAGGAGGACACAGACCTTCCAACGGGGCAGGCTCCGCCCCCACTTCCACCTCAACTGTCCAAGGCGCCTACACCTATCAACCACTCGGACTCTCCCTTCGAGTGCGAAATAGACCCAACAGCATTGAAATTGAGCAAGCTCGAGAAGCTATTCAAAAAATCACAAGGGGTAAAGGCTATTCCGGATATCGATGACGGATATACCGATGTGGCTGTGACGCTGCCGAATAGATTCAAAATGCCGCAGATCGATCACTTCGATGGATCTGGGGACCCCATGGTCCACCTCCGGCTATTTTCAGATATACTGCGGCCAATGGGCCTAACCAGACCACAGAAGCTTTCGCTATTCGGCCGGACCCTGTCGGGTGTCGCCGCTATCTGGTATGCGAAGTTGGAGGATGATGTCAAAAGAAGTTGGGATGAAATGGCCGAGGCCTTTGTGGCGCAATACTCTTACAACACCCAGATCGAGATTATGACTCGTGATCTCAAAACAACCAGGCAGAAGCCCAAAGAGACTTTCTCAGATTTCGTGACCCGATGGAGGGCGAAGGCATCGATGATGACCCTGAGGCCTACCAACAAAGATCAGATCAGGATGATTGTGCGCAATCTCCAACCAAAACTGATGCAAAAGATGATTGTACTCCCCTTCCCCACCTTTTCGGATCTGCACGAGATGGGGGTACAAATCGAAGATGCGATGAAACAAGGTTTGATTGACCAAGACAGGGAGCAACCCCGGAGAACTTTTAACCGCAATAATAATGCAGGCCCAAGTGGTGCTGCAACTGCAAGAACTTCGGAGTTAAACATGGTCGCCACCATCCCCCCTCCCCCTCCAAGGCCCATGACAGCCACACCCTTCTCCAATGCATCCGGAAGCAGTACACAAACCACTAAATACCAACCCAGGAGCCAAAGAACCTTCACACCCCTATATATGCCCCTGTCCAAAGCTCTGGGGGTATTAATCAGGAAAAAGCATCTAAAGCCCTTAGAGCCGAGGCCATTGCCAGAAAAACTCCCCTCCACTCATGACCCAGCCAAATACTGCGCGTATCACCAACAGCACGGCCACGACACTGTAGACACCCCATTTTTGACCGACCTTAAGACTCAGACGTCACCGATTGAGCGCTTGGTGATATTGCATATTGTGCTCATGCGGAAGTTTCAAAGTCTCGGCTGCAAGCCTTGCCTCCGGACTTCCGGACTCTTTCATGCCTTGCCTCGGTTTGCGAACCAGGCTCTGTTTTCTCTGTTTTCTCTTCCAGAAGGGAGGGAGAGGTCTCGTAGATCATCTCCCAGTGGCCGTAGGCTACGTTTCGTGGTCGTAGGCCATTTTGCCCGTTTGGAGTCCGGTTTTCGGTTTTTCGGAGCCGTTGGCCATGTGCCTCGGTTCGGGACCGCTTAACCACCTCCGTTTGCTCCGGTTTTTGGCACGCATCTTATTTACTCCCTTTTGAGGGACACTGTGGGCCGAGAGACCAACTTCGTGGTCGAACACCACTTCCGGTGCCTAACAGTCAGTTTTCGGGGCCTCGGGCTGCGCGTTTCGCCCCCCGAACCTTCATTTTGCATCGGTTTGGGCTCATTTTTGGTGGAGACCTTATTTTCACTGTTAGGAAGGTCGTAGAAGGGTTGGAGGCCAGTAATTGTTCCGACAACCAGTTTTATTCCTCCATCACCCTCCGTCGCCCGTTTTTCTCACTTCAAAGCCAATGTTGATCACCCTAAGGCCACTTTTTCTAGCCCTAAACCATATATTTGTGTTGTACACACCTGGGAGGCCACCAATATCCTATGGCCGGCCAGTAATTGTGTGTGACCCTTTTGAACCCCTCCAAAAAGTGGCCTTTTCTCTCTCCTGGTTCACTGTCTCCAGTTTTTTACCACATGGCTGTGTTGAGCACACATGGGAGGCCACCAATATGTGGTGGCCGGCCACTAATCTAACTTGACCTTTTTGACCCTTGGCCGGCCGGCCATGGGGAGGGCCAGCCGGCCACCTGCAACCTGGATAATGGGCCGGCCTTCCTTCTCTCTGTTGGTACATTACAAATATATATTTTGTTTCCCCCCAGATTGTGTATCCGGGGGGCTGCACTTTTGGGGGGAAACTTGAATTGGTTTCCCCCCCATTTTTCCCCCTCTTTTCCACATTTTGTGCCTATATATCCAGCAACTCCAGCTGCATTTTAGGGGGTTAGAACATTTGGTTTAAGGCTCTTACATCCAATCTCTCCCTCTCTATATTCCAAGCATCAAAACCCTTTATTCTTGGACCATTTCTACTCCATCTCTAAGCCAACCAATCCATACCCCATACCAGCATTTTGGAGGCCATTTACAGAGGCAAGGAGCACCTTTTTCTCAAGCCAAGAGGCTGCTAGAGTTTGGTCTTCAAGGGTGAGCCATTTTTTTCCTCTTTTTGAGCTTATTTTGTATGCTTTCTAAGTCATTCTTGCTTGAATTTTTGGGCTCCTACCCTAACTGAAAATAGCATTATTTTGAGGTCTTTTTCATATTTGTTTAAGGGTCCTTCCCTGTTTAAGGTCCCTAGCCACCACTTGCCTCTTTAGCTCTCTTATATGCCTCTTTCTTGCATAGTATTTTAGGCCTATTTATAAACTGTTTTGAGCTCTGTCATAAACTGAAAAGTGGCTTATTTTTATCCCTTCTTCAACATTGTTGAAGGGCTCTTCACTGTTTGAGGCTTCCTTTTGCCACTTGTTTCCTTATCCCTCTTTTGGCCTTATTTTTGCATGTTTTGTTAACTCCTTGTGCTTGTATTTTTGGGTTCTGGTCTGAACTGTAAATAGCATTATTTTGATCCCCTCTTCATGTTTGATCAAGGGACTTTTTCTGTTTGAAGCTCCCTTTTTGCTCTTTGTGTTTAAGCCTCTTTTTAGGCCTCATTTTGCATAGTATTTTAAGCTCGCATGTGCACTGTTTTGGGTTTGGTCACTAACTGTAAAATACCATTTTTTGGGCTCCTCTTCAACTTTGATGAAGGGCCCTCCTCTTTTTGAGGCCAGCAACCATCACTTGCTTCTTTGTCCCCCTTTTGGCCCATTTCTTGCATGATAGTTTAGCCATATTTGTGTTTGTTTTCGTGGCTTGTTGTAAACTTTAAAGTGCTTTATTTTGAGCCTCTATTCAACTTTGTTGAAGGGCTCTTGGCCATTTAGGGCCAGAATCGTCTACTTGCCTCATTATCTCTCTTTCGGGGCCATTTTTGCATGTTGGTTTAACCCTATTTGTGTTCACCTTTTGGCCTTGCTTAAAACTGGAAATATGCTTTTTTTGGGACTTTCTTGATTCTGTCTTCATACTTCATGTTCAAATAATGCATGCTTTGCATAGCTATAGGTCATTCCGTGCACCTAATTTCATGTTTCGGGTCTCATTCCATGCATCGGGTGCCATGTTTCCATGTTTTGGGGCTGTTTTGCATCACTTTTTGGTACTGAAATTTGCATGCTTGTATGCCATATTCCATGCCTTGCCATGCTTTGTTAGAGTGGCATTTGTGCCTTAGGTTCGGTCCTCGGTTTGCGTGCACGTGTGCACGCATCTTGAGTGTCTCATTTCCATCTAATGGCCTCTTATGTGAGTGTGGCTGAGGTCCACTCACATTGGTGTAAGTCCATATTG
Organism: Camellia japonica; assembly: GCA_030407325.1. Classification (NCBI taxonomy): domain Eukaryota; kingdom Viridiplantae; phylum Streptophyta; class Magnoliopsida; order Ericales; family Theaceae; genus Camellia; species Camellia japonica. Next base: position 15,284,561 of record JAPPVO010000007.1, on the reverse strand, counting down.
CATTGTGTATGCCATTTCATTCCATAGCGTTGTGTATGCTAGGTTGTATGTTAGCGCATTGTGTATGCCATGTTACCTCGTGCATCGCGTATGCAATTTCATAGCATGTTGCATGTTAGGTTGTATCTTAGTTGCATTTCATGCATGTCATGCATATTGCATTGTGTTCGGGATAGGAGTTAGCCCGAGCACGGGAAACGAGGAGCGTTTCGTACTCCGAGTGACGGAACGTGTCTCAATTCCCCAGTCACCGACACTTCGGATTATCCATGATGGAGTTAGGTCTTGTTGTGTTTTCCTGTGCATTCATTTCATATTGAGTTGTGCGATTCGACTCCTCGGCCATCATGCATCGAGATGCGTGATTGGTGGCACGAGGATCGAGGCATGCATACATTTGTGAAAATACATTGCCATGCCTCTTTCCTGCTTTCTGTTGCAGCAAATCAAGAATCAGCAGTCTTCCGGGGCTTAGTACGCTTTCCAAAAATTATTGCAAAACAGAGGCAAATTGGGGCATCACATTGGATTTCCGCGCAAAGGCAACCCGGATATGCATCATTCATCATCTGAAGAAGAGTCAAGGCAGTCCTTGGCTTGCATGCCAGTTTATTGTTTTCTTAGTTAATTTGGTAATTAATTAGGATTTTTGTACATATTTGGACTGTATTATTTATTTGGACTGTATTATTTATTTGGACTATACTATTCGGGACTGTATATTATTTATTCGGACCCTCTGTGCGAGGGCATAATTGTAATAAGTGTGCGTGAGTGTGATGCATGTCTTCCAACCCCACGTCTTTCTTCCCTTTTATTTACCAGCTTATGATGGTTAGATTAGGGCATGTTTCAATTAGCATACAGTATGATAGCATGTTTGCATTCATTCATCTGTTTTGCATGTACCGGGCTCGGCGCATCATACTAACTGCATTTGTATTTCAATTCTAAGTTGAATACATGTTAGCTGTAGCATTCCATACGCCATGTTTAGAATAACCGAGCCTGCTATAGTTGCATTTTTGCATATGTTGCATTAGGAATTTCTGTATATTTAGGATCATGCATGGATTTCTAATCGGTTTCTGTTTTGGCTTGGAGTACTCGGTAAGTTTTATGCTTTAGTATCCTTGCATGCGTGTGAGTGACTGCCATGAATAGCATGCTTACCATGAGGCTAACTGCTTATGTGATATAACTGCCTTGAATGCCTGTGGGTGAAGGTTGGGTTATTTGGATTGGGACAAACCATCAACTGTGAGTTTTAAGCCCACTAGATAGTGGCAAAACCATCTTTTCTAAGCCCACCTGAGGGTGGCAAAATCTGCATTTTAAGCCTACCTGCGGGTAGCAAACCATCTTTCAAAAACAAACATGAAATGTTTTGTTCCAATTCAGGCGACCCGGTCTATACTTGTATGCTGTGCGCATCACATAGTAAATCTAGGCTAATAACCGGAATAAGAGCGCATAATGTTTTCAAAACTAGATATCATGGTTAGTAGAGGTCGATCTTTGATCGGGCGAGCGGGGGTGCTCACGAAGTGACCTTCCCCAATCGTACCCAAGTTCCCGAGCCGAGGCAACTTTGGTGATGACGGACACGTGGCCTTAGGCAACGAGTCAGGGTTTCCTAAATTTCCCAAAAATAAAATATTTAGGTGGCGACTCTGTATCTGGCAAAGCAGTCTATATTTGGCACTTCTTTCAAAAATCTGTTTTCTCAAAACGATTTGCCGGATTTGGACTCTTTGGTTCAGATTAAGAACCGTGACAACATTTGAGTCCGAACTGTAGCGAGGTCCCCCGCGGGCTTGTTACAGTTTCTGGCGACTCTGCTGGGGATTTAGAGAACTTGACTTGAACTCATGATATCTGGTTTTGACTACACTTGTGTGTTTCTTTGCATTGCATTTGCATTGGTGCGCCTAGGACACCGTGTTTGCCATCTGCTATTCCTGAACAGTTTGCCGGAGGCTTGTCTTGTCAAGGCATGACCATAAGGCTGACCGGTTGTGGGCTCTGCCAGTATGGGAACACAAACCCCGGTTTTACCGGGGCACCCCTTTTGGCCATTCGACCTAGTGCATATTCGGAATCCATAGTGACCATTCCAAGCTAGGACAGGTTGCTTACCCGATAGGTTGTTTGAAACCGTTGCGTGCGTAGTGAAACCCTAGCTCCTGACAAAATAGGACCGGGAAACCCTACCCCAACATAGGGGTGTTTTGGCTCTCACTTGCTTGTTATGTGCTTTAGAGTGCGTCTCTATACGAATGCATGTATCAGTTTACAAGTTTGGGCATCAGGCCTGCGGGCACCGGTTCAGTATTTTGGGACTCAGTTTACCTGAGGGTATCAGTTTGCAGGACAGAGATTTAGGCAGAATTCAATAGAGGGCACACTCATTCAAACTATACTCGTATCTGTTCAGGTGAAATTAGGCTGAGATGCTGTCCATTTTCTCTTTTGCTAGGTAGTTTTGGAACCATAGCTTCAAAAGGCTCCAATATCCCCCGGGTACACCGAACTTGTGTTGATAGACTTTGTCAGGTCAGAGATTCAGTTCAAGGGCAATCAGTGTTCCTTTACCAGAGGCAGGGTGGAAAGGTCGGTCAGGCATAGACCACCAGTACAGCAGCTACCAGCTCAGTGGTCTTTGAACAGCCAGGTTGAGATTTCGAGTCTACTGCAGAGATAGATATACTGGTGGTTCAATCAGATCAGGGCAGTATGTCAGGCTTAGAAGAGATGGTGCGCCAGCTCCAGGATAGTATGAAAGCCATGCAGCAAGATGTTGTCCGTCAAGCGGAATTCACCAAGCAACAGGCCGTGGTCATAGCCCAACAGGCAGAGACAATTGCCAGGTTAGAGCAGCAAACTGGGGTATCTACTTCACACCAAGCTCCTCCCCCACCAAGAGTTCCCATACTCGGTGAGGCAACCCACGTCCAGGATGTTATGGACATTCCAGGCGGTTCTACCCCAGCTATCTAAAACACCCACCAACCTACCAGACTCCCCCTTTTAGTTCAAGACGGACCCCACAGCATTGAAAGTGAGCAATCTTGAGGAATTGTTCAAAAAGTCTCAGGGGGCCCATTTTATTCCTGATATAGAGGATGGTTATACCGACTCAGTGGTGACATTACCAGATCGGTTCAAGATGCCACATATCGATCAATTCGATGGCTCTGAAGACCCAATGGTGCACATCCAACTGTTTTCTGATATCTTAAGGCCAATGGGTTTGACCACAGCCCAAAAATTGTCATTATTCAGCCGAACCATGTCTGGGATAGCCGCAATCTGGTATGCAAAATTGGAGAGCTCTGTGAAACAGAACTGGAAAGAGCTGGCTGAGGCCTTTATTGCTCAATACTCCTACAACACACAGATCGAGGTCACAACTCATGATCTCGAAGTCACCCGCCAAGAACCAAATGAGGGTTTCTCCGAATTCGTGACGAGATGGAGAGCAAAGGCCTCAATGATGACTACAAGGCCTTCCGACAAAGATCAGATCAGGATGATTGTTCAGAATTTGCATAGCAAGTTGCTGCAAAAGATGGTCGTTTTACCTTTGTTTACCTTTCCAGCCCTTCATGAAATGGGGGTTCAAATCGAGGATGCCATCAGACAAGGGATCTTTGCAGAAGATAATGAGCATTTGAAGAGGAATGTTGCTCGCAGTTCCAATGCTACTACTGATGGTAGCACAGCTGTGAAATGCTCAGAAGTAGACACTATCACCACTTCCCTCAATGGCCAAGAACCAACCACTTCAACTCGGCCCCAAGCCCGAAAATTCCATCCTCTTTACATGAGTCTCTCTCAAGCTTTGAAAAAGCTACGAGAAGAAGGGCACCTAGAACTTCTAGAACCCCAACCCCTTCCAAACCCTCTTCCGCCAAGATATGACCCAGCTAAATACTGTGCCTACCATCAACAGCACGGTCATGATACGAACCGTTGCATCCGCCTCCGTCATAAGATTCAGGATCTTATTGACGAAGAGACCCTAGCTCCACCAAAAGAACCTCAGGTTAGTACTGACCCATCACCTCTACATCTCAACCTCATCCATATACTGTCGTCCACCTACGACCCCAGCATATACATCACTCCAGCCCATCTACCCAAGCCTGAGGTGTTCTTTCCAGAAAGCATGGACTTATGCATGATGGATGCACCTGGACCACAATCATCTCAAACCCGTGAGCCCACTACTTCTGAGCTGAAGAGAATGATCGAAGATCTTCAGAGAACTGTGATAGATTTGGCCTCCGGGACATTGGCTCCGTCATCAACCACATCACATACCAGGGAGTTCATGTCAAAAGGCTCCCCAGTCTTGGAACGGGCTACATTTGAGGAATGCCAATCCCTTGGCAAAGTGGAGGCGAGTGGAAAGAACAAGATAGGGACAGACATGGATCCCCATAAACATCTTTTGTTGGCTGTTGAGGCTTTGAAAGCCGAGGGACTGAACAAAGAACAAGTGCTCGCAGTTGTTGCAAAAACTGTGGATGACATTTTCGTCACTCAAGTTGGAGGCAATTTGAATCAAGGGGCAAGCCGGGAGAAGGGTCATTGTATTAGAAACATTCCTTTCAGCTATAATCCTGCACTCAGAAGAGATCAACAAACCAGGCCAGCACCTGCCAATCCCTTTGCTGGTGCGCCCAGTAAAAATCCACAAGTCTTGAAGTACCAACCCCGAGGTCGGAGGGTCTTCCATGCCCTCTATATGCCTTTGTCCAAAGCTCTCCATATCCTTGTTGGACAAGGCCATCTCAAACCCCTTGAGCCTCGGCCTCTCTCGAACCCTCTTCCGGCTATGCATGATGCTACCCAGTACTGCGCGTACCATCAGCAAACTGGCCATACTACCGACGACTGCTTCCGTCTTCGCCATGAAGTACAGGATCTATTTGACAACAGGGTCATCCTCCCGCCGAGCTCAGCAAAGTCTATCGGCACTGGATCGGTGAACTTGGGGGGATAATGTGATGTGATCGGGGGATGAACCACCTGCGGGCAACGCTTGATTAACTCTAGACGTGGGAATGGCATGTACTGTTCTGAGCAATATGCAAATACCAGTTTTGCTACATTCTGACTTGGGTATTGAGTCAGTCTTGTTGTTTTTTTTGAGTCCGTCCTTTTGTTTTGAGTCAGTCTTTTCATACTGAGTCAATAGGGTCTGTCTTGTTGTATCGAGTCAGTCCTGTTTTACAAAGGTCGGGTGATTCCGGGGGGTGTTACCTCGGGCGTCACCATTTTGTTTCGCGTTTGTCTTTTCGTTTTGTCTTGAGTCTGTTTCTGCCGTGGAGCCAGTTACACCATCAGATTCTGAATGAAACAGCAGTGGTTTTTCACGCTTTTGTGCTTGCTTCTGCCTTGTGCCAGTTGTGCCAGAGTGTTTGAACGAAACGATAATACTTTTTGCCTACTTTTCTGTGCCTCGAACTCATTGCATTGACCTAAGTTTTTCAAAACCTTTTGAACACTGCGGTGAAAACGAAGAGGAAGGAATTTCTCGGGTTTTGCAAAAATTTGATCAACTGAGAGAAAGAGAGGCGTGCTAAACCCTTAATGAATGAAATCATGCTCGTTAATGTGAGTACTGGGAAGGATCCTGGCTTGATCCAGATTGGTTCTACACTGTCTTTAGCGCAAGCGACTGGTCACTTCCTTAAAAGATTTCAAAAAATGTTTTTGCGCGATCCTGCGAAGACCTATGTGGAATCGCTCTTGAGATTGTGCAGCCTAGGATCGCTCTCAGCCTCAAGACTCGACCCCTTGCTTTCAAACCTTGGACCTTAATTCAGAGTGTTCAACGGTCAACCGCAATGTGAGACCTGTGTGGCCAGATTCGAAGCAGCCCGCGACCTAGGGGCAGAAAAATGTCAGATGTGCTCGAAGAGCCGAAGATGGATCATCCTGCAAATCAATGAAGACTGGTAAGAATGCCAAATCCGAGAGGGAGGAAAAAGAAAGTATTGCTGAAGAAAAACTGAGTTCCGATCCACAACACCAGGGGCAAATTCAGCCCCCATTGGATGGACTCCTACATCATCAGCAACAGCAGCCATTCTCTTGGATTCAGATGACTTCAGGATCTCAAAACCATTTGACATGGACAAAGCTACACTTTTACCCTTGAGAGGCTCGCTGGGCCGAAAACTCGGAAGGGCGACCCAGGCAAAAGTTAGAGCAAGAAAAAAAAATGCAAAGAATGAAAAAAAAAAAAAAAAAAAAAAAAAAAAAAAAAAAATGCAAAGAAAAAGAAAAAAAAAAGAAGAGAATCAGAAAAACAAAGCTCGCAAGGTTGAAAACCCGCAACAGGCGCCTTGGCAAAAGTTAGAGCATAAAAAGGAGAGGTTAAATACCCGAGTGTACCTTAACCCCGAACTACGTAAGGCTTGATTCCCATCTTTGGGATACGTAGGCAACTTCATTCTGAAGTCCAGTCGTAAAACACTTCAATTTGATTGTGTCCATATGATGGTTCTGGTCATCTTTGTCTTCTCTGTATCTGAGGATTTGGTTATGTTCGTCACTCTGAGGACTGACTACAATGCGCTGCGGTGCCATTCAAACAAGAGGCAACTTTCCGTTGCCATTCAATACGCCGCGGTGTCGTTAAAACAAGGGGCAACTTTCCGTTGCCATGCAGCTCTCTTCAAGCAAGGGTCAATTTTTCTTCGGATTTGAGGTTGTGCATCTCGAGAGTGGGTTCTATGCTCGTTGAGCAGTGGCCGATTGCAAAAACAGTTTTTGAGAATTTTTACTGAGGTTGACTGATTTTCTCTCAAAAACTATTCCATTTTTTCCAAAATTGGACCCTTTTCCTGGACCCAAAAAAGGAAAATTTTCAGTGCTCATAACCTAACTTGCATGATTTTGAATCAGAAAATCGAACAAGCGCGTTAATCTAACTCTCATTTTGGTTAAAATTGTTTTAGTAGAAAAATCAAAACAAAAATGGTCAAAATAATGAACTAGGGGCATAGTTGAGTCAGGTGTTCTGTCTTTTCCCCTTTGTCAAAATACTTGCTAGAAAGGGCACTCTACTTGCCGGAAAGGGCACCGTATTTGCCAGAAAAGAGCACAACAAAGGGCTGAAAGCTCTCTCACCCTCCAAGCAACGAGGTATTAAGCCAAGTGCGAAGCACGAACTGGAATGGGGCAAGATATTCCACTCCATCATCTGGACAGATCTTATCACGTCCAAACTCCCCAGCAAAGCATCATCAACCGATGTTAGCTGCAGATTTGCTACACACCCAGTTGTAGCGCAACCCTTCTATGGGAGGAATTTACTAGCTGTTAACGGAAGAAAGAGAATCTAGCAACATGCTAGGGGCAAGAGCCCGCAACTCCCTGTTTATCCATCAACCACCCAAGGGAGGGATTGAAAAATGAGAGATTGAAGAATAGAGAGATGTGCGATGAGAGAAAAAGTGAGAAAAGGGCTTTTTCAGAAAACAAGAGTTTGAGTGCCAGAGTGATGTGAGAATCACAAATGAGAAAGGGTGGGAAACACTACTCGGTGAAACAGGCTCCCTGTGCACGTCTGAGTGTCATGTCTTTTTTTGTTTTATCTCGATTCTTGTTTTGAGTCGTTTCGAGTATTACTCGATGTGTCTAGGTTGTTTACCTTTTGTTTTCCATTGTTGAGTCGTAGTGCGCTGTGTTCAGTCGTAGGCTCAATACCCCGATCAAGAACTCATCTCTCAATTTCAAAAATAAAATCATTTTGCGCTCAGAGTGCCGTGCCATTCCCTACATTTGTGCAAAACAAGATTCGTTCTTTCGTAAAACCGCGAGGTTCAACCCAGGTCACGTGAGAACAGTAAAACCAGGACCTATCTGAAGCTATATTGGTTCCGGACTACAAAGCAAAAGAAAAAGAGCAAAAATCGAGGCATCTGAGTGTGCTTCAACTTCAGAAAATTCCGTGATTGTATTCCGGGTGTACCTTTTCAAGCCTTGTCATTGCTCCGAAGTATGAGTGTGCCTCTACCTCAAGCGCAAGATCAAGCCTGCTTCAAAGTTATGCACCCTTCCACCTGCATTGTTATGCACTTTTCCACTCGTATTATCATGCACACCTTACTTGCATTTATTTGCATCTTGTGTTATCTTCTACCATTTATCCTTTTACGCTGAGCAGCGTTTGGGATCGTAGTCCTCTGGGACTTTCTTAGGTTGCGTTGTGTGCGCACTTGAGCGGTTGTTTTTGGACCTCTTCTCACGATTTCAGCATGGTTAGAGTGTTCTTTTCCTCACACGATTTCAGCGTGTTTGGAATTTATCCCAGTTTGCGTTGAAGACGCGCTGGGCGGGTTGTTTTAGGACATCTTCTCACGATTTCAACGTGGTTTGAGTGTCCCGTTCCTCACACGATTTCAGCGTGTTTGGATCTTATCTCAGGTTGCGTGTGCACGCACTTGAGCGGCTGTTTTCGAACCTCTTCTCACGATTTCAGCGTGGTTAGAGTGTTCTTTTCTCACACACATTTCAGCATGTTTGGAATTTATCTCAAGTTGCGTTGTGTGCGCACTTGAGCGGTTGTTTTTGGACCTCTTCTCACGATTTCAGCGTGGTTTGAGTGTTCTTTTCCTCACACGATTTCAACGCGTTTGGAATTTATCCCAGGTTGCGTTGTAGACGCGCTGGGCGGATTGTTTTGACATCTTCTCACGATTTCAGCGTGGTTTGAGTGTCCCATTCCTCACACGATTTCAGCGTGTTTGGATCTTATCTCAGGTTGCGTTGTGCGCGCACTTGAGCGGTTGTTTTCAGACCTCTTCTCACGATTTCAGCGTGGTTAGAGTGTTCTTTTCCTCACACGATTTCAGCGTGTTTGGAATTTATCCCAGGTTGCGTTATAGACGCACTGGGCGGGCTAGTTTTGACCTCTTCTCACGATTTCAGCGTAGTTAGAGTGTTCTTTTCCTCACACGATTTTAGCGTGTTTGGAATTTATCCCAGGTTGCGTTGTAGACACGCTGGGCGGGTTGTTTTTGTTTACCTCTTCTCACGATTTCAGCGTGATTGGAGCCTCCCCTTCCACACACGATTTCAGCGTGTTTGGAATTTATCTTAGGTTGCGTGGAATGCGCTTCTGATTGATTTTCTTTGTTCTTCCTCCACTCACGAGTCCAGCATGGTTGGCGTATGTCACCATGTTGCATCTATTGTACTCTCTATTGTATCGCATCTATTATCTATTGCATCACATCTATTACATCCATTGCATCATATCTGTTTTATTGTCCGGTCTAGGAGACCTTAAATCCTCTAAAGGTACAATTCCTTTGGTGTTTGTCGTGCCCGAACGACTTCCGGTGGTCGGGTATAGCCACCTGCCTGTGTTAGCGGTGAGTTCCTAGGAGACCAACTGAGACGGTGGAAACTAGAGTTCGAATGGCTCATGCCTAGAATGCAAAGGTTCGGGATTTCCGAGACTAAAGTCTGGTTTAAATACCCAGGGGTATATCCTCGGCTTGAAATCTGTATGGCAGCCCCATAGATTGAGATAGCATATGTGTGCGCCTCAATTCTGGATACTGAATCACCTAGTCTGTCACCATCTTGGAGAATAGGGAAAGCTACAACCATAGTCAGGGAGAAAAGTAACACCTGTGGTTCGACCAAGAAGAATCGAGAGATCTCCAGCACCATGAGGCACGATATTGTATGTACGGTTCATTTGAAGCTGGTGCGACCAGACGAATCGCGCAGGTATCGTATCTTCTCTGTGTGAGACGCGACGAGAATTGAATAATTCTCTGCATTCCTAACTGCATGAAATGTAGTTGTCGCTTTGCATTCTTACTTAAAACCGTTGCATCTATTTACGAATACTTGCTTCATTACAGCTTGCTGCATTTGCATGATCATCAAGTTACATCTGACCTTGTGCATACCGTTTTGCATTTTGCCCCCTGCCTGCGGGCACATCTCTGTTTATCTCACCTGTTTGTCTAAGTCTTTAGCCTTGTCAAAAATAGGTCGTCTCTGGGCTTTGACATTCACTCCCGTCACTTATGACTTTCGAGTTCTGTTAAAAAGGGGCAACTGTAGACACCCCATTTTTGACCGACCTTAAGACTCAGACGTCACCGATTGAGCGCTTGGTGATATTGCATATTGTGCTCGTGCGGAAGTTTCAGAGTCTCGACTGCGAGCCTTGCCTCCGGACTTCCAGACTCTTTCATGTCTTGCCTCGGTTGCGAACCAGGCTCTGTTTTCTCTGTTTTCTCTTCAGAAGGGAGGGAGAGGTCTCGTAGATCATCTCTCAGTGGCCGTAGGCTACGTTTCGTGGTCGTAGGCCATTTTGCCCGTTTGGAGTCCGGTTTCTGATTTTTCGGAGCCGTTGGCCATGTGCCTCGGTTCGGGACCGCTTAACCACCTCCGTTTGCTCCGGTTTTTTGGCCGCATCTTATTTACTCCCTTTTGAGGGACACTGTGGGCCGAGAGACCAACTTCGTGGTCGAACACCACTTCCGTGCCTAACAGTCAGTTTTCGGGGCCTCGGGCTGCGCGTTTCGGCCCCCGAACCTTCATTTTGCATCAGTTTGGGCTCATTTTTGGTGGAGACCTTATTTTCACTGTTAGGAAGGTCGTAGAAGGGTGGGAGGCCAGTAATTGTTCTAACAACCAGTTTTATTCCTCCATCACCCTCCGTCGCCCGTTTTTCTCACTTGAAAGCCAATGTTGATCACCCTAAGGCCACTTTTTCTAGCCGTAAACCACATATTTGTATTGTACACACCTGGGAGGCCACCAATATCCTATGGCCGGCCAGTAATTGTGTGTGACCCTTTTGAACCCCTCCAAAAAGTGGCCTTTTCTCTCTCCTAGTTCACTGTCTCCAGTTTTTGACCACATGGCTGTGTTGAGCACACATGGGAGGCCACCAATATGTGGTTGCCGGCCACTAATCTAACTTGACCTTTTTGACCCTTGGCCGGCCGGCCATGGGGAGGGCCGGCCGGCCACCTGCAACCTGGATAATGGGCCGGCCTTCCTCCTCTCTGGTGGTACATTACAATATATTTTTGTTTCCGTTTCCCCCCAGATTGTGTATCCGGGGGCTGCACTTTTGGGGGAAACTTGAATTGGTTTCCCCCCCATTTTTCCCCCTCTTTTCCACCTTTTGTGCCTATATATCCAGCAGCTCCAGCTGCATTTTAGGGGGTTAGAACATTTGGTTTAGGCTCTTACATCCAATCTCTCCCTCTCTATATTCCAAGCATCAAAAACCCTTTATTCTTGGACCATTTCTACTCCATCTCTAAGCCAACCAATCCATACCCCATACCAGCAGTTTGGAGGCCATTTCCAGAGGCAAAGAGCACCTTTTCTCAAGCCAAGAGGCTGCTAGAGTTTGATCTTCAAGGGTGAGCCATTTTTTTCCTCTTTTTGAGCTTATTTTGTATGCTTTCTAAGTCATTCTTGCTTGCATTTTTGGGCTCCTATCCTAACTGAAAATAGCATTATTTTGAGGTCTTTTTCATGTTTGTTTAAGGGTCCTTCCTGTTTAAGGTCCCTAGCCACCACTTGCCTCTTTAGCTCTCTTGTATGCCTCTTTCTTGCATAGTATTTTAGGCCTATTTATAAACTGTTTTGAGCTCTGTCATAAACTGAAAGGTGGCTTATTTTGAGCCCTTCTTCAACATTGTTGAAGGGATCTTCACTGTTTGAGGCTTCCTTTTGCCACTTGTTTCCTTATCCCTCTTTTGGCCTTATTTTTGCATGTTTTGTTAACTCCTTGTGCTTGTATTTTTGGGTTCTGGTCCGAACTGTAAATAGCATTATTTTGACCCCCTCTTCTTGTTTGATCAAGGGACTTTTGCTGTTTGAAGCTCCATTTTTGCTCTTTGTGTTTAAGCCTCTTTTTAGGCCTCATTTTGCATAGTATTTTAAGCTAGCATGTGCACTTTTTTGGGTTTGGTCACTAACTGTAAAATACCATGTTTTGGGCTCCTCTTCAACTTTGATGAAGGGCCCTCCTCTTTTTGAGGCCAGCAACCATCACTTGCTTCTTTGTCCCCCCTTTTGGCCCATTTCTTGCATGATAGTTTAGCCATACTTGTGTTTGTTTTAGTGGCTTGTTGTAAACTGTAAAGTGCTTCATTTTGATCCCTTATTCAACTTTGTTGAAGGGCTCTTGGCCATTTAGGGCTAGCAGCTGCTACTTGCCTCATTATCTCTCTTTCGGGGCCATTTTTGCATGTTGGTTTAACCCTATTTGTGTTCACCTTTTGGCCTTTCTTAAAACTGGAAATATGCTTGTTTTGGGACTTTCTTTATTCTGTCTTCATACTTCATGTTCAAATAATGCATGCTTTGCATAGCTATAGGTCATTCCGTGTACCTAATTTCATGTTTCGGGTCTCATTCCATGCATCGGGTGCCATGTTTCCATGTTTTGGGGCTGTTTTGCATCACTTTTTGGTACTGAAATTTGCATGCTTGTATGCCATATTCCATGCCTTGCCATGCTTTGTTAGAGTGGCATTTGTGCCTTAGGTTCGGTCCTCGGTTTGCGTGCACGTGTGCACGCATCTCGAGTGTCTCATTTCCATCTAATGGCCTCTTATGTGAGTGTGGCTGAGGTTCACTCACGTTGGTGTAGTCCATATTGCATTGTGTATGCCATTTCATTCCATAGCTTGTGATTGTGTATGCCATTTCATTTCCAGTCGCTTGTTATGCATAGTTACTTCATTGTGTATGCCATGTTACCCGTTCGTGCATCGCGTATGCCATTTCATAGCATGTTGCATGTTAGGTTGTATCTTAGTTGCATTTCATGCATGTCATGCATATTGCATTGTGTTCGGGATAGGAGTTAGCTCGAGCATGGGAAACGAGGGGCGTTTCGTACTCCGAGTGACGGAACGTGTCTCAATTCCCCAGTCACCGACACTCCGGATTATCCATGATGGAGTTAGGTCTTGTTGTGTTTTCCTGTGCATTCATTTCATATTGAGTTGTGTGATTCGACTCCTCGGCCATCATGCATCGAGATGCGTGATTGGTGGCACGAGGATCGAGACATGCATACATTTGTGAAATACATTGCCATGCCCCTTTCCTTCTGCTCTCTGTTGCAGCAAATCAGAATCAGCAGTCTTCCGGGGCTTAGCACGCTTTCCAAAATTATTGCAAAACAGAGGCTAATTGGGGCATCACAGTGGATTTCCGCGCAAAGGCAACCCGGATATGCATCATTCATCATCTGAAGAAGAGTCAAGGCAGTCCCTGGCTTGCATGCCAGTTTATTGTTTCTTAGTTAATTTGGTAATTAATTAGGATTTTTGTACATATTTGGACTGTATTATTTATTTGGACTGTACTATTCGGGACTGTATATTATTTATTCGGACCCTCTGTGCGAGGGCATAATTGTAATAAGTGTGCGTGAGTGTGATGCATGTCTTCCAACCCCACGTCTTTCTTCCCTTTTATTTACCTGCTTATGATGGTTAGATTAGAGCATGTTTCAATTAGCATACAGTATGATAGCATGTTTGCATTCATTCATCTATTTTGCATGTACCGGGCTCGGCGCATCATACTAACTGCATTTGTATTTCAATTCTAAGTTGAATACATGTCAGCTGTAGCGTTCCATACGCCATGTTTAGAATAGCCGAGTCTGCTATAGTTGCATTTTTGCATATGTTACATTAGGAATTTCTGTATATTTAGGATCATGCATGGATTTCTAATCGGTTTCTGTTTTGGCTTGGAGTACTCGGTGAGTTTTATTCTTTAGCATCCTTGCATGCGTGTGAGTGACTGCCATGAATAGCATGCTTACCATGAGGTTGACTGCTTATGTGATATAACTGCCTTCAATGCCTGTGGGTGAAGGTTGGGTTATTTGGATTGGGACAAACCATCAACTGTGAGTTTTAAGCCCACTAGATAGTGGCAAAACCATCTTTTCTAAGCCCACCTGAGGGTGGCAAAATCTGTATTTTAAGCCTACCTGCGGGTAGTAAACCATCTTTCAAAAACAAACATGAAATGTTTTGTTCCAATTCAGGCGACCCGGTCTATACTTGTATGTTGTGCGCATCACATAGTAAATCTAGGCTAATAACCGGAATAAGAGCGCACAATGTTTTCAAAACTAGATATCATGGTTAGTAGAGGCCGATCTTTGATCGGGCGAGCGGGGGTGGTCACGAAGTGACCTTCCCCAATCGTACCCAAGTTCCCGAGCCGAGGCAACTTTGATGATGACGGACACATGGCCTTAGGCAACGAGTCAGGGTTTCCTAAATTTCCCAAAAATAAAATATTTAGGTGGCGACTCTGTATCTGGCAAAGCAGTCTATGTTTGGCACTTCTTTCAAAAATCTGTTTTCTCAAAACGATTTGCCGGATTTGGACTCTTTGGTTCAGATTAAGAACCGTGACAACATTTGAGTCCGAACTTCGGCGAGGTCCCCCGCGGGCTTGTTACAGACACCGACCGTTGTTTTAGGTTGCATCACGTAGATCCAGAATCTTATTGACAAACAGGTGATTGCGCCTCCCGACAAACCCAATGTCACAACAAATCCTCTTCCACCACATAACCAAGCCCCCCCTCCCAACAGAATCAACTTTATCTAAACTGGGGTCGCATTTTACGATCCTAGCATCTATATCACCCCATTCCACCTACCTAAGCCGGAGGTGTTCCTTCCCGACTGCACCGACTCTTTGTGCATGTTGGACATCTCCACAACCCAACCCGGGCCAATGGTGGTGACTGGCAAAGATAGAACAGAGGAGAATGCGGAGGAGGATGGAATGGTTGAGTCAGGGTTTGATCAGTCTGGGAACTTTGCTGGAGAAGCCTATGATCCGAGTGAGTACATCCTGTCAGTGGGCCAGTCTGAGCCAAGTATAGAATTGACAGAGAGAGCAGAACTGTGTGTGATCCAATGGGACAGATTTGAGCAGGGGACAGATGATCTGACGGCTGTAGAAGAGGGTCTCGCCAACCTCCAGTTTTTCAATGACCAAGAATCAGGGGACGTAGCAGTCAACTGGTTTGAGTATGAGGAAGCGGCAGAGGCCACCGGATGGCTAGATGATCAACTGGATGTTGTAGAATTCCAACAGAGCCCGGTAGGGGCGGGGGTATCAATTGTGGCCGGAAGGGTCAGAAGTCAAAGTACATTGCTGAAGAGCGCCGGTACGAAGAATTTCGCTCAAGACCTGAGCATTGTGGATACAGGGAAAGCTGCACAACAAACTGCATTGACGCAGGCAGAATAAGAGAAGATTTGGGATTCTAAGAGGATCCGAAAAGCCAAAGCCCATGAAGGGATTGAAAGTGTTGTGGGCGCGAAGACAGAAGATGCTGCGAGCATGTGGGTTGAAGTACTGCGGGTACAATCACGTCGGAGCCAGACAGATGTTTGTTGGCTGCTCACGGGATGTGGTGGGAAGATGATGATTTATGTCTTGCCCACACAGACGAGGATTGGGGAAGCAATCAACCAGATGACACCTGGTATCTCGATGAGGTTGATCACATGACAAGAAGCGGGCAGTATTTCAAGCCCCCGCACCTAGACCAGCCAGAGGCATCTGGGAAGGATAAAGAAGCGGAGAAACAAAAGGAGAAGCAGCTTGAAGAGGAGGCTGTGCTCAAACAGTTAAAGAAGATACAAGCAGACATCTCCATCTGGGGACTGCTTATGGCTTCACGAGTGCACAGACAGGCTGTTCTATCTGCTATGGACAAGGCTAAACTCTCCATAGGTACCACACCAGAGCAGCTAGTTGGACTGGTCTTTCCGGGAGGAGGTTCCCCGACGATAACCTTTTCAGATAAAGAACTGCCGCCTGAGGGCGCAAATCATAACAAACCCCTCTACATCTCTGTGGAATGTAGAGACAAGTGGGTGCCAGTGGTTCTTGTTGACACGGGATCCGCCATTAATGTGTGCCCGTCACGGACAGCATATGCAATCGGGTTAAAGCCCGCGAACTTCGTGCCAACTACTCAAGTGATCAGAGCCTATGATAACACCAGCAGGGAGGTGATGGGGACTGTCAAAATTCAGACCCAGGTTGGTCCAGGACAACACAACATTGAATTCCATGTCTTGGACGTTCCTGCAACCTTTAACCTACTCTTGGGGCAGCCGTGGTTGCACCAAGTGAGGG
This sequence comes from Camellia japonica, assembly GCA_030407325.1. Lineage (NCBI taxonomy): Eukaryota > Viridiplantae > Streptophyta > Magnoliopsida > Ericales > Theaceae > Camellia > Camellia japonica. The sequence continues at coordinate 15,268,361 of JAPPVO010000007.1, read as the reverse complement.
CAGTCTCTTCCACTCTACATCAGATGGTGACATACCCCTATGGAAAGGGAGTAGCCATTGTTTTCGGGAATTCATGAATCCATCCGCCTCCGGAGGTATCTATGCCAGTCCTAGAAATCGAGCATGGCACGGAGTATGTGTTCTTATCAGGGTTTACTCTGGCTGAGGCTCGAGTTGTGCAGAATATCATGGCTGTTAATGAGGGAGTGTACGTCAGCGCTCAATCTGTATACCTCATGAACAAGCTACAACACATCCCCAGGATGGGATTAGGAAGGAGCGGCCGGAAGGGCGTCGCAGCATTGGCCGAAGTGCCACATAACCCTCATATCTTTGGATTGGGTTATCTGCCCACCAAAGAGGATTGGATGCGAAAGGGGAAGGAAATGGCCGAGAGAGCTAGAGCAAAGAAAACGGGGAAGCCTTTTGACTTAATGCACAGGCCCATCCAGGGTACCCTGAACGGACGCTTCGTCCGGGAGGGGGAAGACTTCCCGTTCTGTGGCTTCCCCGAGCCGTGGCTGAACGCGGAGAAGAAGCGCGTACCGGGCTTTGAAATTTTCTTTGATCTACAATTACCTGGGGATGACGTTGCCGAAGAGCAGACAGACCCATCAGCTGAGGTTGAGCAGTGTAAAGTAGGGGACGCTGAGGGCGCTGAAATTGAAATGGGGGTAGCACTGGCAAGTCTGCTCTCAGATCCTCCGATTGACCATAAGTGCTTGGGGGATAACTTCTCGGTTTCCATGATTGGGGATGGAACGGCTGTGGGCCTATCAGCAACTATTTTGGATGCATCTATCGCACCCTCTCTCACTTGGCAATACGAGGAGGGATTTTTGTCCAGCAGCATCGGGTCAGGTAGTGAGCCGGAATCTGATTCCACCGAATCTTATGAGTCGGAATCAGGTTCCAGCTCGACTGAGTCTGAGTCTGGTAATCCTGGGGATGATAACCCGGATGCCACAGTTTTGTCCAGGTCGTCTTTTTCTTTCTCATTTGAGTCTGTTGTAACCGAGAATTCGGACGATTTGGATGTGCTTAATGAGAATCAAGTAACTGTGGTTTCTGAGTACTTTTCTGTGCCCTTGATTTATTGCATTAATTCAAACCACCAAACCAAACCAAGCCTTAAGTCCCATCAAATGGGGTCGGCTACATGAATCCTTCTTCTCCACGCGGCCCTATCAAAGGCCATTTCATTAGTCAAATTAAGTAGATTCATATCTCTATTTATAACACTAGTCAACGTTAATCTAGGCCTACCCCGTCCCCTAACACTACCATCTACCGTTACAGTATCGCATCTCTTCACTACTGCCTCTGTTGGTCTCCGTTGAATATGACCAAACCATCTCAAACGATTCTCTCTCAACTTATCTTCTATCGGTGCTACTCCTACCCATTCCCGAATACACTCATTCCTAATCCTGTCTTGTCTAGTCTTACCACACATCCACCTTAGCATCCTCATCTCAGCCACACTCATCTTATCTACATGTTGTTTCTTGGTTGCCCAACACTCTGTCCCATACAACATAGCCGGTCTAATAGCCTTTCTATAAAACTTACCTTTTAGTCTAGTGGGTATTCGTTTATCGCACAAAACCCCAGACGCACTTCTCCACTTACACCATCCCGCCTTAATCCTATGGGCCACATCTGCATCAATCTCTCCCGCTGTTGTGATAATCGACCCTAAATAACGAAAATGTTCACTCTTAGGCAGTTCTTGGTTCTCAATCTTCACTTCTCCTCTGCTTTCATTATTACTGTTACTAAATTTACACTCCATGTACTCTGTCTTAGTTCTGCTTATCCGAAATCCTTTAGCTTCAAGAGCTTTTCTCCAAATCTCTAGCTTTGTGTTAACTCCTTCTCTAGTCTCATCCACTAGCACAATATCGTCTGCAAAAAGCATGCACCATGGCACGTCATCCTGAATATTTCTCGTCAACTCGTCCATAACTAAAGCAAAAAGATAAGGACTTAAGGTAGATCCTTGGTGTAACCCTACAGTGATAGGAAATTCATTTGTCTCTCCAGCTGGCGATCTAATAGTGGTCACCACCCCTTCATACATGTCCCTAATCACGTCAATGTAACCTTTTGTCACCCCTTTCTTCTCTAACACCCACCATATTATATCCCGAGGCACTCTGTCATATGCTTTCTCAAGGTCAATAAACACCATATGAATGTCTCTTTTCTTTTCTTTATACTTTTCTATTACTCTCCTCAAAAGATAGATCGCTTCCATTGTTGACCTACCAGGCATAAACCCAAATTGATTCTCTGACACCTCTGTTATATCTCGCAATCGGCGTTCCATCACCCTTAATGGATGAAATCATTACTGTGAATGTTGGTATTGAGGAGGACCCGCGGCTGGTCCAGATCGGGTCCACGTTGTCTTCGAAGGAACGCGAGCACTTAGTCGCTTTATTAAAAGATTTCAAAGATGTTTTCGCGTGGTCCTACGAAGACATGCCTGGAATCGATCCTGAGATTGTACAGCACCGGATCCCCCTTGACCCCGAGGCCCGACCTGTCAAACAGAAACTCAGGAGGATCCGCCCGGACTGGGCTCTCAAGATTAAGGAAGAGGTCAGCAAGCAAATCGACGCAGGCTTCCTGCTGGTATCCGAATACCCGACTTGGTTGGCCAACATTGTTCCAGTGCCGAAGAAGGATGGCAAGATCTGGGTATGCGTGGATTTCAGGGATTTGAATAGAGCTAGTCCGAAGGATGACTTTCCCTTACCGCATATTGATGAGTTAGTGGATTTCACAGCGAGGCATGCTTTGCTCTCATTCATGGATGGCTTCTCAGGTTACAACCAGATAGTGATGGCACCCGAAGACCGGGAAAAGACTGCATTCACTACCCCGTGGGGGACATACTGCTACAGAGTAATGCTGTTTGGGTTGAAGAACGCTGGCGCTACTTATCAACGGGCCGCGACCACGATATTGCACGATATGATCCACAAAGAGGTTGAGGTGTATGTGGACGACATGATTGTCAAGTCCAAAGAAAGAGAGGGCCACTACACCGCCTTGCAAAAGTTCTTCCAAAGGATCAGAGAATTTCGGTTGCGGCTGAATCCTCATAAATGTACGTTCGGTGTTACAGCGGGAAAAATGCTGGGGTTTCTGATTACACAGAGAGGTATCGAAGTCGACCCTTCCAAAATCAAGGCCATCCTAGAAATGCCCCCACCAAGAACTGAAAAGGAGGTGCGAGGCTTTCTGGGTAAAGTGCAATTCATAAGACGGTTTATCTCAAAATTAACCTTGACTTGTGAACCACTTTTTGGTCTCCTGAAGAAAGGCAAGAAATTCCAATGGGACGGCCGGTGCCAAGCTGCTTTTGAACAGATCAAAGAATACTTACAGAACCCGCCCGTGTTGTCACCACCAGAACCGGGGAAACCGTTGATATTGTATCTTTCAGTGACTGAGACTACAATGGGCTGTATGCTCGCGCAAGAATCGGAGGATAAGGTGGAGAGGGCCATCTACTATCTGAGCAAAAAGATGCTGGAGTATGAGACTCGCTACACTCCGCTGGAGAAGGCTTGCTTAGCTTTGGTATGGGCTACCAGGAAGCTGCGACACTACCTGTTAGCTCACTCCGTAATGTTGGTTTCACGACTCGATCCCATCAAATATCTTTTCGAGAAACTAGCACTTACGGGTAGGCTAGCTCGTTGGTTGCTGTTGCTCTCCGAATTTGATTTGAAATATGTAACACGCAAGTCAGTCAAGGGAAGAGCAGTAGCAGAATTCTTAGCCGACCATCTAGTGGAAGGGGGTTAAGCAGTCGAGTACCTATTCCCAGATGAAGCCATTTTGCATATCGACGATGAAACTTGGACGATGTACTTTGACGGAGCGTCAAATCAATACGGATATGGGATAGGAGTGTTGCTGATAGCACCCGACAATTCCTGTATCCCTCTAGCCTTCAAACTCCGGTTCAAAGTCTCGAACAACGAAGCAGAATATGAGGCGTGCATCGCCGGTCTAGAAGCAGCCCTAGAACTAGGGGCAAGACGGTTGGACATCATCGGGGACTCGAACCTCGTTGTGTCTCAAGCAAAAGGAGACTGGAAAGTCAAAGAAGAGAAGATGATGATGTATCACCAAACCTTGGACTTGTTAATTCCTCGGTTTGAGAAGCTAAGCTTTACTCATCTACTAAGAGAGAACAAAAGGTTCGCAGATTCTTTAGCAACTCTATCTTCCATGATAGACATCCCGATTGGAGTCCGGATGCGTCCAGTCATCATTGACCAGAAATTTGCACCAGCCTACGAGTCGATTGCTGCCATAGAGGAGGTTCAGGACGAAAACCCCTGGTACCACGATGTCTGGAATTTCCTGGAAAAGGAAACATACCCGCCAGGGGTAAATGCCAAGGACAAGAGGGCAATCAGAAGAATGGCCGTTCAGTTCAGCATCTGTGGGGGTAAGTTGTATAAAAGAGGCCATCTGGGAATGCACAAGCTGTGTGTCGATGCCGAAGAATCAAAGCGTCTAATGGAAGCCATCCACGGGGGGGAATGTGGTGCGCACATGAATGGAGTAATGCTAGCACGGAAGATCCTCAGACAGGGTTACTACTGGTCCCCATGGAGGAGGACTGTATCAGTTTTGTTCGGCGATGCCACAAATGTCAAATTCATGCAAAATCGCATGAACATTCCGCCGACAAAGCTGTACAATATGACTTCACCATGGCCATTTTCAGTCTGGGGGAATTGATGTGATCGGGCTGTCTCTCGAAGGGGATCGAATGGGCATGAGATCATCTGGTCGCAATAGATTATTTCACAAAGTGGGTCGAGGCAGGCCCAATCTTATGCGGTGTTGAAGGCTTCACATGTTGCGAAGTTTATCAGAAACAACATCATCTGTCGCTACGGAGTCCCAAACGAGATAATTTCAGATAACGGTTCCCACTTCAAGAAGGAAGTGATTGACTTGTTGGAAAAATACAACGTGGCTTTTCATAAGTCATCTACCTACCGGCCGCAAACCAATGGAGCAGTTGAGGCCGCCAACAAGAACATCAAACACATATTGCAGAAGATGGTGGAAACCTACCGGGACTGGCCAGATAAGCTGCCGTTTGCTCTGTGGGGCTACCGGACTTCAATCAGAACTTCTACTGGGGCGACTCCGTATTCATTGTTTATGGGAAGGGCGTCTACTTATTAGTAGAATTGATTGAGGTGTTCGTCATTGCGAGTATTGGCTGAGTGCCAAATAGCCGAAGCAGATTGGCAGCAGAGCAGGTTTGAGGAACTTATGCTCTTTGATGAAAGAAGACTGAAAGCACTGTACCATGTTCAAGGTTATCAGCGCAGAATTGCCCGGGCTTTCAACAAGAAGGTTAAGTCCAGGAATTTAAAGGAAGGAGATTTGGTGCTCAAGGATAACCGAGCTCCCATCCACGACCCAAGGGGCAAGTTCAGACCCAATTGGACTGGCCCCTACATCATTAAGTCTATCTGGTCAGGTGGAGCTGTGGTTCTGATGGATCTAGATGGCTTGGAGTTTTCACAACCGATCAATATGGACAAATTGAAGAAATATCACCCTTGAGAGGCTCGCTAGGCCGAAAACCCGAAAGGGCGACCTAGGCAAAACTCAGAGCACAGAAAATTAGAAATTATAAAAACTGAGCTCGCAAGGTTGAAAACCCGCAAAGGGCGGCCTTGGCAAAAGTTAGAGCGCAAAAGGAGAGCAAAAATACTCGAGTGAACCTAAGCCTGAACTACGTAAGGCTTGATTCCCATCTTTGGGATACGTAGGCAACTTCATCCTGAAGTTCAGCCATAAACTTTTCCCCGATCAACTTTGTCCATCTTGATCATCTCAGTCATCTTCGTCCATCAGCATTCATCGTAATCTCCGGTGCAGTGCTTTTCAGACTAGGGGCAACTTTCCGTTGCTGTGCAATGCTGCGGCGCTATTTCAGACTAGGGGCAACTTTCCAGTTGCTAGGATCCGGGGTTGTGCATCTCAGTGACAGATCTCAGGCGTGTCCAGTTCTGATCCATATCGAAAATGGTTTTGAAAAGTTTTAATAAAAGTTGACTTTGTTCAAATTAATCTTTTTACAACTAAGACCATTTTTGGACCAAAGCGGAAAATTTTCAGTACCACAACCTTCAATTTCATTGATTTCAAAACAGAGTTCTCCTGCTCTTGCATACAATCGAAGTTGCTTTTTATTACATTCATAACGAAAACTTGAAAGTACTAATAAAGCAATAAATCCGGGGCATAGTCAAGTCAGGTGTCCCTGCGCCCCCTCCCAGAGCTGGTCGAAGCCTCTGATGCCAAGCTGGGCCCAATCTGTGCCTCTTCATTGAGCCAATCCAAGCACTCATCAGACAAAGTGCAACTGAAAGTAGGAGCGGGGGCCAGGAGCTCTCTCGTCCTCCACGCTGTGGCATATCGGGCAAGCTGTGCGCCTCGAACCGGGAATGCAGCTGGGTACTCAATCCCCTCTGGCGGGCAAGTCTGATCATGACCGAACTGGCGCAGGAACCGGAACGGAAAGTAGAACACATAGTGGGTCAGACCAATCAACTAGATCCTGGTCTGCCGGGACATGCTATAGCTCATTGCCGGAAGATTGAGCCAAGGACAGCGCCAAGCGATGCGATCTGCAGACAAATTGCACATCCAGTCGAACCACCATCCCTCATCTAGGGCATCGACCAGGCGTTGCCTGAAGAAGTAGCGCGAGCTGAATAGGCTGGGCAAGAGTCCACAACTTGCAGTTTATCCATCAACCATATCTGGGGAGGGATGAAAAAATGAGAGAATGAAGAATAGAGAGATGTACGATGAGAGAAAAGTGAGACAAAGGGTTTGTGAGAAAAAAAACGAGCCTGAGGGCCGAGTGATGTGAGCAATATATATGAGAGATTGGGTGGGAAACATTACCTGTAGCAGTAGTGGACTCCCCGCGAATCTGGTCGTCTCCCGGCGGTAGAAAGCATCTAAGCCCATCAGTGTCTCGGCCAGCGCCATGGCAATACAGCTCTTTCCTTCCTTCAAGCCTTGAGCAACTTCAATCAGACGAATGTTAGATCCGCCGAAGCCCGGGGCAAGCAAGAAGTGAGATAGCATGCACAAGCAGAGGGCATGTTGCCGAAAACCCTGCCAATAATGGTTGCCACGGTCACCGGCGTTGGAAAAGCGATGAACCAAGCCGAGGATATCTAGTTCCCCGTTGCAGATCAGAGACCGAGCGTCATGCGTGGTAAACCCACACATCTCTCCTAGAGCTTGGGCGTGGCCAAAGCGAAACTGAGGCAAGATCTCTTCATAACGCTCAGATTCCATCAAAACTTGAAAATCTTCGAAAGTTGGACATACCTCTTGCCCGCCGAAGCTAAAGACGTGCGTTACCGGGTTCCAAAACCTCGCCGCGGCATGGAGGAAAGGAAAGTGCAGCGGAGTGCGACTCAGCGTGAATAGTGCATTCAAGCCGAAGCCCCGAAAATTCAACTTTTTCGAGCCATCCAAGTTGGCAATCCAATTTGTGAGATTTTGAGCAAGGAATGCTTCCATTTGGTGCAAATTTGAGTTGAAATGAAGAAAATCCCGAAGCTGGAACTCATATAGAAGATAAGGTAGTGAGTGGAGGACACGTGTCGTCATTTCGGAGAGTCTGCCATCGATGGCCGGCGGTGGCACACCGATGGCCGGCGGTTGATAGAGATGGCCGGCGGTGGTCGGTAGTGCTTCCCCCCTGCCCCTGGTCTCCCTCACTGAAGACCCAGTTATTTACTTGAGTCTTTTTTTTTTCTTTTGTGTGTCTTTCAAGGTCTTGTTTTTGGTCCTGTTGGACTCTGCCATGTCTTGTTTAAGATGTATTAGTTTCCTTTTCTATGTCAGGTTGTAATTATCTTCCTTTCATGTATCGAGTTGTTGCAATTTGTTTATCGAGTTGTTTTGTTATTAGTCGGTTCACTACCTGATTAGTGCAATTTGAGTGTTTTATTTTCAAAATAAAACTGTGATTTCGTTTACATTGTTGTGTAAGGCGAAAGTGATGCAATGCGATACGATGCGAGCCTTGGAATGCACAAATGAAACACTTTTTCAAGCAAAAGGGCTGTTTTCATTCCGTCATAGTTTTCCTTTTACAAAAGTAATTGGTTCCAAAATAAACCAGCAATGTGCAAAACTACTAGTAAAAAGGAAAATAAAACAAAAGAAGATCATCATCTGAAGTAGCAAAATGTCTGGACCAGTGCTGGTAGTCTCAAGTGCGGGAATCCGTCCTGGTCCTCTTCCTGGACGAAGGTCCAGGATCTCCACCGTCAGTATCTGACTCTCTGACTCTGAATGTGGACTCATCGCCTCCTCGTCAGACTCGTCATCATCAGAGAGGCAGGTCCCTGTGAACTAGTCCCTCGTCCTGCTCCCTCTGCTGCTCGAGGAGGTACTGAAGGACCCGTCCCTGCTCCTACTGGAACACCCGATGGGCCTGGCGGCAAGAAAGGAATCTGAAAGAGGACGATCCACCAAAATGCATTAGTAATTGAAATGTATCAGATGCAGGAAAAGTGATGTACTATGAATGGTGAATGATTTGCAGTGAGTGAACATGCACTGTGAATGGTGTACGGGAACAATGTATCAGATTAATGCAGTGTGCAAGCTGTAATGGTGAGTCAAGAAAGGACTTCATGACACGAAGTGCAGTTTGAGCAACTTACCGGAATGCCATAGATACTGAGTAGGTCCATGCTCGTCTGCAGCATCCCTATCGCTGAAGCCGTCATCGCCAGAGACTGACGAGTGTACTCAATGGGAGCCTGCAAAATGTTGGAAATCATTAATACTTTGCAGAATATCAAGTGAAATCAAATGACTGTACAAGGAATGACAGTGTAGTAAATACCGGAGTCGAGCCATAACCTCCGATAAGCTCGTGACCAGCTGGAGGAGGGGCAAAAGGAACCTGATAAATCTCTCCTGCTCGCCCTCGAAGTGTCATAGTAGCAGGCAACGCTGGCCATCCAGACTCCTGTCTCTCCTCGGGACCTCGCCTCCTACGAGTTGGGCTGATCCGCCTCTACCTCTCATAGCTGGAGCCCTCGCTCCCTCTCCTCCTCGGACACCAGTCAAAGGCGGCATCAAATGTGTCTGAATGAAGGTCGCGTAATCGCCCTCGGCACGGAAGTAATCTGTCTCCAGCCCTACCATGAACTGGATCACCCGGTCAACAGATAACCTGTGTGTCTCCCTCATGATGACGGAGGCGCCATCGGTACAAATGGAATAGGCAACCCCAAGGTCTGGCGCACAAAGCGCTCACTCAGAAACCACGCCCGACAGATCGGCCCCTCGAAGAGGATGCGGTACTGAGACATAATCTGGGCGGTGCGATATTGATCCCGGAGTCCTGACGGAATCACCTCCCATGGTCGCCATGTAATCTGAGAGAAAGGAACCAACAAGATGATTAGTCGTCAAAATAACTAAGGCAGGTGCATTGGGCTAATTGAAATGGTCTTATTGCAGACTTACCTCACGCGCCGCAACTGTGTCGAAATACTGTCGGAAGAACATGAAGCTCTCCCGGGTCCTACGACGGAGCGGACCGTCATACACCTCAGAAAATGGGACCGTCACTGCCGTCTCCTCCACCAGATCTGGAGCTAACCTCGGGAAGTATGCATATACCCAGAGCTGTTTGAACAGATGTGATCAGTACAGTGCATGAGCAAGAATACAAAAAACAGAATACAGAATGCAGTATTGTACATAACAGATGCAGGCCTAGACAGGCGGACCTTACATCCTGTGCATGTAGTGTATCATGAGCAGTGTGCAGTGTATGGTGTGTAGAGTGCAGCATGTACGGTGTACAGAAAATGCAAAGCAGAAAGCATATGCTATGACAGTGAGTACAGAGAATACAAATGTTGAACTAAGCAAAACGTATGAAGGCTAAGCAAAGTAATGAAAAGGGGAACTGGGTCATGTACCTCCCAAGCTCGCCAATAGCCTCCGATCAATCTCCCACGCAACCGAGAAGTGGAGCTCATGTACCCATACAGAGTAGTGAGGCCGGCTGTGCCCCAGTTGTAGGAGCGGACCCGCGGAAGCACTACCAAGGCGCTCAAGAAGTACAAACCCACGGTATTCCACCTGTTCGAAAACAAGGTGGTACCAAAAAGGAATATAAGGAAGCCCCTGTCATACTGCTCCACTCCCTCATCAGTCTGAGGATCCTCCCCGCGGAACTGCTCCTCGAACCAAGAGTATCTAACCATGCCCGCTCGCGCAAGGGGTGGACGTGCCCCAAGTAATACCTCCCATGCAGCCACCCACTCCCCCATGTCGGGATCTAAGGGGATCGGATCACCTCCCACTCCCATGACCGGTGATCATAGCGAAGTCGAAGGGAGTCATGGTCAACTCCCCTGCTGTGGAAAAGTGGAAGGAATTAGTGGTGTCCCACCACCTCTCCACCAGAGCCCCCAAGAGAGGGCGACTCGCTGTAACTCGCGTCAGCCCGCAACAAAATATGCCAAAGCCAGTCTCGTCGATAATCCGGTGGACCCCCGTGGGGAGTACATCGTACCAGTCACGAGCGGTCGTAGCGCCGTAGCCTCGGAAGGAGCGAGATCCCTCATGTTGAAAATGCAAGTTCAAATCACATCAATAGTGTATTGAAAATGCACTTTCAAAATCAAATCAGGGGAAATATGGAATATGCAGCTTTAAACCAAACCAGCACAGTTCGAATCAGATCAGCAGTGTGTTGAGAATACAATTCAGCTCAGAGTGGTAGTGCATTGAAGATACAGTCGCATCCGGAGCAATGAAGTGTTAAAAATGCATTCAGATTCAGAACGGTGACGCATGAGATGCGGTTATGTGCAGTATATGCAGAGTAGTAATGTGTAAGGTGCAGTCAAGTGCAGATCAGCAAAGTATGAAATGCAGTCAGATCAAAACATGCAATGTAATCAGATCGAAATAGCGCAAGAAATGCAGGCGGTCGAAAGTAATGTTACAGAAAAGCAGAGATGGTACCTCCACAGCAATGGCCGACAAGTGAGACATCGGCTTCCTCAATAAGAGGTCGTCTGGCACGTCCTCATCAAAATCGGTAAAAATATGGATGCCTCCCGCCACCGGAATGATGTAAGTCTCTGGATGGTATACCGAGGGTCGAAGGGACGTACGTCCAATGGTAACGGCTGAGGCTCGACCTCTGGCTCAACCGCAAACTCCGCCGCTAACTCTACTGGAGGGAGTGCCGGGAAACCCTCGTCATGAGGCACATCGTCAGCCATCTGAGATGAATGCACAGGAATGACGCAAAAATGAACAAAAATGGGCAAAATGGTGCAATTTGGAATAAATTCAAACCCTAAGAGAGAGAAAATTCAAGAAAATTTGAAAAATCGGAAAAGTGAACTAACCTCGAGAGAAGATCGGGGGAAATGATCCTTGAATGCGGAAAATGGTGAAAGAAGCCTCGGATGCAATTTCTGATCGGTTCAAACCAAAGGAAATCAAGAATCCTCGCTTCGCGATGTAAAGTTGAATAGGGTGTTGGGAAACGCGTAGAATGCGCGAATCTAGAGAGAAGGCACACCTAGGAAGGAAGAAAAGTGATTTCTATGGAAGGATTTGTGAGGAAATGGAGTAATTTTGAGCCAATTTAAAGACCCACGGCTTGCAAGCCAAGTTTGCCCCAATCTGCCACCGATGGCCGGCGGTGGCACATCGATGGCCGGCAGTGTGCTGCGGATGGCCGGCGGCTGAGGCTGATGGCGGCGGGGCTGTCCCTGGTGACCAAAAAGTCTTTTCAGCTTTCCTGCATATTTGACTCTTGGTATTTGTCCCCGGGTCCCAACAATCCTGTGGAAAACTCAAAGCTTGATTCGAAATGCTTCCGTGGGCGCTCAAGAGTCACGCCTTCAATATACGATGGCTTACAACCATCAATGCGCACGAGGTGTATCCTTTTGACGCAGCCCAAACCCTCCGGGAGGTAAACCGGAGGAGATGTCTTTATTAAGCATTTTTCTCTTTTGTCAAATATCAATTAGCATTCATTTGCTACAGCACACATCAATCTAATTCACGTGCGTTGCTTTGCATATCTCTACGTGCATTGTCATGCATTCCCCTTATCGCGCGTCGTCATGCGCACTTATCATGCATTGTTGTGCATTCTCCTTATCGCGCATCGTCATGCGCATCTGTTATGCATTAACATGCATTTGCTCTATCATGCGTTGTCATGCATTCTTTTTATCAAACATCGTCATGCATCACATAGGAGCTATACACATTGCTCACGTTTCGGCGTGTGCTTTACTGACATGTGTTCATTCCTGCTTTACACATTGCTTGCATTACTGCATGCTTTACTTACATGTGTATAATGTATCTTCCAGGTGGTTACACATTGTGCGCGTTTCGGCGTGTACTTTACTGACATGTGTTCATACCTTTGCTTGCTATACACATTGCTCGTGTTGACCACTTGCTTTACTTACATGTGTACGTTCAATTTCTTTCGTTACACATTGCTCGTGTTGACCACTTGCTTTACTTACATGTGTACGTTCAATTTCTTTCGTTACACATTGCTCGTGTTGACCACTTGCTTTACTTACATGTGTACGTTCAATTTCTTTCGTTACACATTGCTCGTGTTGACCACTTGCTTTACTTACATGTGTTTATGCATCTTACAGGAGGTTACACATTGCTTGCGTTAATCGCGCTTGCTTTACTGACATGTGTTCATTCTTTCTATACACATTGCCGGCGTGACCGCTTGCTTTACTTACATGTGTTCAAATTCAATTCCTATGTCACACATTGCATGCGTTGTCGCGCACGCTTTACTTACATGTGTTATTTCATCTTCACTTTGTATGCGTTGTCACGCACTCTTACAAATGCATGTTATGCATCTTCCTAACGATATTTATGTAAATTGTTAAGTCCGGTTCTTTTTTCAGGACGATATTGTATGTACGGTTCATTTAAAGCAGCATGCCACGACTAGCACGCGCAGGTATTGTACGCAGGTTCGTGTATTCGGGTGAAACGGGGTAAGAATTGCATAATTCTTTTACATCATTTTCTGCATTGTAGTGTAGTTGGATTCATGTTCATCTGCTTAAAACTGTCGCATGTTTGTTTGCTTCATTACAGCATCCGTGGCATGATTGTTAATCGTGCCCTTGCATCTTGTATATCATTTGCATTTTGCCCTAGCCTTCGGGCGCATCCCTGCATGCTTTACTAATTGATTGTCTGAGTCTTCGGCCTTGTCAAAAATAGGTCGTCTCTGGGCTTTGACAATCACTCTCGTCATTGTTATGACTTCTGAGTTCTGTCAAAGAGGGGCAACTGTAGACACCCCATTTTTGACCGTCCTCAAGACTTGGTTGTGCTTGTAGGTACACCCAACGGCGGGTTCTGCTCGCCCAACATTCGACTACCGCAGCGAACGTCACTGGTTGGTTCGGATATTCAGAACCTTTATCCTTTTTGTCTCATTTTGGACCCTGACCTGGTCCTTTAGGGTGGCCACTGTGGTGCACTGCCGGCCATGGCATGGCACTGCCAGCCATGGCTTGGCCCCTGCCGGCTATTGGTGAGAACCTGCCGGCCATCAGTGTGGCACTGCCGGCCATTACTGATGGCCGGCACCCCCTCTATTTCAGCTGGTTTCCGGGAAGATCTTTTGTACCAGCTGGATTCCTCATATCTGCCCTCCATACACGTATCAAGGCCAAGAAAAGCTTGTTCAAGAAGCTTAAGCTTTGCTTTGTTCTATATAAGGAAGGGTCTTCTTCCTTAATTAGGGCTGAGTTTTTGGAAGGGCAAAAAAGCTCTCTCTCTCTCTATATTGCTTGTGGTTAGAGCTTGAAAGTTGGATTTCTTTGCATTTTTGCACTATATCTCATAGCACAAGACCTCCATCACTCATTCAAACACCTTGAGGCTGTCTCTCAGAGGTTAAGAGCTCCCCAAACTTGGCCCAAAGGCTGTCAAAGATTGGTTCTACAAGGGTAAGTTCCATTTTCCCTCTTTTGGCATTATTTTGATCTATATTTTAGCTCCTTGTTTTGCATTTTTGGGCTCCGACCCCCAACTGGAAATAGTCATATTTGAGCCCCTTTCATGTTTGATCAAGGGTCTTTCTCTGTTTGAGGCTTCCTTTTATCACTTGCCTTTTTAACTTTCTTTTAGGCCTATTCTTGCATAATATTTTAGGCTTATTTTTGAGCTGTTTTGGATTTGGCCATAAACGGTAAAGTGGCTTGTTTTGAGCCCCTCTTCAACTTTGTTGAAGGGCTCTCCTCTTTTTGAGGACAGCAGCTACCACTTGCTTCTTTATCCCTCTTTTAGGTTCTTTTCTTGCATGATAGTTTAGCCTCACTTGTGATTATTTTCGTGGCTTGATATAAACTATAAAGTGCCTTATTTTGAGCCCCTCTTCAACTTTGTTGAAGGGATCCTTGCAATTTTGGGCCAGCTTCTGTCCATTGCTTCTTTATCCATCTTTTAGGGCCATTTTTGCATGATAGATAAGCCATATTTGTGATCACTTTTGAGATTTTTCATAAACTGAGAAAAGGCTTGTTTTGACATTATATTCATGTTTTATTAAGGTTCCATTTTTTTTTTGAGGTCATATGCTATCTTGTATGCTTGGTTGCCTCCCATTTTGAGCTTTATATCCTAGCTCTTGTTGCATGCTTCATTTGGCCTTCTAGCCACTGGAATCCAGTGTATTTCCAGTGGCTTGGCCACTGTTTTGAGCTTACAAATCAGAGGGGGGTGACCCCCTCTCACCTTGACTTGTTTGATGGCCATCTTGGCCTTTCAAAGCGACCCCATCTTGCATGCTTCCTAGTCACATTCTAGGGCCAATTTGGTGAGTTTTGGGACTATCATATTTGATTTTCAGAGTTGTATATGCCATGTCACTTGTCTATCTTGTATGTGCCTAAGAACTCCTTGTATGGCCATCTAAAGGAGCTCATCATTTTTGCACACCATGGTTGCATATCAGTGGTTATTTGGGCCTATTTTCATATGATTTATTCACTGATTTTTGATGGTTTGGTCAGATTCCATGTGCATCATACACTTGCCATGTAAATCATGTTTGCTAGTCGAAATTGCATGCTAATTTAAGCCATCTTGCTAGCACTTTTTGGCCTTGCTTTAAACTGGAAAAGTCCGTGTTTTGGGACTTCCTTGACTCTGTCTTCATGCTTCATGTTCAAAAATAATGCATGCTTTGTATAGCTGTAAGTCATTCCATGTGCCTAGTTTTGAGTTTCGGGTCTCACCTCATGCATCGGGTGCCATGTTTTCATGATTCGGGGCTGTTTAGCATCATATTTCAGTGCTGAAACTTGCTTGTTTGCATACCATGTTCCATGCCTTACCATGCTTTGGTAGAGTGGCATTCGTGCCTTAGGCTCGGTCCTTGGTTTGCGTGCACGCGTGCACGCATTTCGAGTGTCTCATTTTCATCTAATGGCCACTTATGTGAGTGTGGCTGAGGTCCACTCATGTTGGTGTAAGTCCATTATGCATTGTGTATGCCATTTCATTCCATAGCATTGTGTATGCTAGGTTGTATATTAGCACATTGTGTATGCCATGTTACCTCGTGCATCGTGTATGCCATTTCATAGCATTGTGTATGTTAGGTGGTATCTTAGTTGCATTCATGCATGTCATGCATATTGCATTGTGTTTGGGATGGGAGTTAGCCCGAGCACGGGAAACGAGGTACGTTTCGTACTCCGAGTGACGGAACGTGTCTCAATTCCCCAGTCGCCGACACTCCGGATTATCCATGATGGAGTCTCGGTCTTGTTGTGTTTATAGGTGCATTCATTCCATATTGAGTCATGCAAATCGACTCCTCGGCCATCATGCATCGATATGCGTGATTGGTGACACGAGGATCGAGGACTACACTCCCTGAAGAGTAGTCAAGCATACATATGTTAAAATACATTGCCATGCCCCTTTCCTGCTCTCTGTTGCAGCAAATCAAGAATCAACAGCCTTCCAGAGCTTGGCACGCATTCCAAGAACAATTGCAAACAGAGGCTAATTGGGGCATCGCGATGGATTTCCGCGCCGAACATGCATTTCCCATCATCCGGAGCAGAGTCGAGGCAGTCCCTAGCTTGCATGCTAGTTTAATGCTTTCCTAGATTAATTTGTTAATTAATTAGGGTTTTGTATTTATTCGGACTGTAACTATTCATTTGGGACTGTATACTATTTATTCGGACCCTCCGAGCGAGGGCGCAAGTGTAATAAGTGTGCGTGCGTGTGATGTATGTCTTCCAACCCCACGTCTTTCTTCCCTTTTATTTACCAGCTTATGATGGTTAGATTAGGGCATGTTTCAATTAGCATACAGTATGATAGCATGTTTGCATTCATTCATCTGTTTTACATGCACCGGGCTCGGCGCATCATACTAACTGCATTTGTATTTCAATTCCAAATTGAATACGTGTTAGCTGTAGCATTTCATATGCCATGTTTAGAATAGCCGAGCCTGCTATAGTTGCATTATTGCATGTGTTGCATTAGGTATTTCTGTATAATTAGGATCATGCATGGATTTCTAATTAGCTTCTGTTTTGGCTTGGAGTACTCGGTAAGTTTTTATGCTTTAGCATCCTTGCATGTGTGTGAGTGACTGCCATGATAGCATGCTTACCATGAGACTATATGCTTATGTGATATATCTGCCTGAATGCCTGTGGGTGAAGGTTGGGTTATCTGAATTGGAGTAATGCATTGACTGTGAGTTTTAAGCCCACTTGAGAGTGGCAAATCATCTTGTTTTCTAAGCCCACCTGAGGGTGGCAAAATCTGCATTTTAAGCCTACTTGCAAGTAGCAAACCATCTTTCAAAAACAAACATGAAATGTTTTGTTCCAATTCAGGCGACCTGGTCTATACTTGTATGCTGTGCGCATCACATAGTAAATCTAGGCTAATAACCGGAGTAAGAATGCATAAGGTTTTCAAAACTCGATATCATGGTTAGTAGAGGCCGATCTTTGATCGGGCGAGAGGGGGTGCTCATAGCTGACCTTCCCTAATCGTACCCAAGTTCCCGAGCCGAGGCAACTTTGGTGATGACGGACACGTGGCCTTAGGCAACGAGTCAGGGTTTCCTAAATTCCCCAAAAATAAAATATTTAGGTGGCGACTCTGTATCTGGCAAAGCAGTCCATGTTTGGCACTTCTTTCAAAAATCTGTTTTCTCAAAACGATTTGCCGGATTTGGACTCTTTGGTTCAGATTTAGAACCGTGACAAATTGAGTCCGAACTGTAGTAAACCCAAAACGAACAGAACGGGACTCATCCTCCCGGGGCGTTCGGGGACGTCTACAACGTCCGGCCAAGTTCAAGTTATTTAAACCATTTTTTTTTAGGTGTGTTGATCCAAATTTTAAACCAATTGTTTTTGGCCTTGCCATTCATTGATCCATTTGTCCAAATGTGATGTTAAGTCCTCTAAACAAGAAGTGATTGCAAACAAGAGGTCCTCCCAAAACATGAGAATTAGACTACACCGTTGATGATGAATATCCGAAGAGATTAAGCCATCAAGTGTAGGTCTCCCTTACATGCATTAAGCAGCCTCAATTGGTTGAAACCATTCTCATGAATGAAAGATATGGATTGACTAATTGATTAGCACATTTATGCCCCAAAGCATGTAAAATGAACCAAGAAAGCATAGAAAGCATATTAAACAACAAGTATGCCAACTATGAGACCTCAAGTGTATCTAACAAGGTATGAACCAATTGGAAAAGCCACGGCATGCCATTACCAATGCATGGCTGGGCTTCGATGGCATCCCCAGTTTTTTTGGTTCAAACTCATCTCAGGGTGAGAAATGGTCCAAAAATTAAACCCAAGGGTTCAAACAAGGTAAATGTTGAAAATGTGAGCTTATTTCAAAAGCCTGACTGATTCTGAATCGCTGCGAATTCACAATTGAACTTTCATCATTGAGTGCATTGAACCAAGCGTCTAAGTCTTGCGGACGGTAAAAAATGGGGTGTCTATACCTACCCTTAGTCCTCCACCACCAGTCAAAATGGAAGCGTAAGTGACTAAGGTAATTTCAAACTCCTAAGGCAGGTAAAATTTATTAGGGTAGTGCCCATTTTTATAGGCCTCCAACTATCCAAGAGAAGAAGCAAGAAAAGTTTCAAATGAACCCTAATCAAACATATAAAGAAACTAAAGTTAACATCAATTATGGAGGGCAATCTGGTTCCTCTAAGCATACTGCTCGAAGAGAGGCCTTGAAAGGGAAGTCACATTATAATCCAACCTTTGAAATGAATAATAGACCCATGCAAGGGGGTAGAATTGGCTCCTAGAATAGAGAGAACCAATAAATGACATGGTCAGGCCTATACTAGGGGGGCAGTTTAGAGCCCTTGGATATGAGGAACCTGTCGTCAACAGACCAAGAATAGGGCAGTGCAACCTTGATGACCAGAGGTTTAAATAACTAAACTATGATAACCCAAGGCCAATGGGCAACCAAAGACCTTGGCAGCAAGTATACCAAAAACTGGACTTTAGAAATCATGAGCTATAATGAGGGCCTGGACTACCCCCTCGATATTTTGAGAAAGAAGGTGTTGGTCTGTACCCACATCGACAGCAACATATCCAGCAATATGAGGGGTTTGCTGCACCAAACTTTCAGCCACAAATGAATGACGGAGTGGGGTATGGCGCCTAGCATGAGGAGCCAAACTTTGAACTAGCCCAGGTCAACAAACATCATATCAAGGAGATAATTCAAGAAATATATGGCCCAGGCCTAAGAAGGCCTAACAGACCAATGTGCAAAAAGTCGTACCCTTATTAGGTGGATGAGACTTCTCTTCCTAGAAACTTTAAAATGCCTGAATTCTCCTTATTCACTATGGAAAAAAAGGCAATAGACCATAGAGCACGTAGGAAGGTTTACCATGCAATGTAGAGAGGCTAACTCAGATAACCTAAAACTTAGGCTTTTTCTACATTTATTATCAGAAGTACCCTTCACATGGTTCACTAACCTGCCAGAAAATTCAGTACCCACATGGTAGGACATGGAAAACAAGTTCCATGCACAATTTTACAAGACTGAGCTAGACATTTGTATGGTGGATTTAGCTAAGTTTAGACAAAAATAGGGAGAATTTGTAGAACAGTACATCGACAGGTTCAAAAAGGCTAGAAATAGGTGTCATGTTTATATGTCTGAGATAGAGGTGATAAGATTGGCCTAGAATGGCCTTGATTTCAAATTAAAGAAGAAATTTGAAAGAATGGAATTTAGATATTCGTTTGAACTTTCATATAGGGCAACAGTTATGAGTCCATCCTTAGGGGAGAGTAGCAAAGAAGGGTTGCTGCCCAAGGAACATATTACCAGGACATAGAACTAGAAACAAAAATAGACATAGATATTGTTCAAATAATTGGCAAAGCACCAATGACTTGTGAAGCCTTAAAAAAGGAAAAGAAACCAGTAAACATGTCTTCTATTCAACCAACTAGGAAAAATGTGCCAATAATCCATTGACAGTACTCCTTTGATTTATCAAAGGCAGATGCTTTGTTTGATGAGTTGTTGGCTGGGAAGTTTTTGA
This sequence comes from Camellia japonica, assembly GCA_030407325.1. Taxonomy (NCBI): domain Eukaryota; kingdom Viridiplantae; phylum Streptophyta; class Magnoliopsida; order Ericales; family Theaceae; genus Camellia; species Camellia japonica. The sequence continues at coordinate 15,248,627 of JAPPVO010000007.1, read as the reverse complement.
CATTGTTCCCATGCCATGGCTTCCCAAAAGAAAAAAAAAAAAAAATAGAATTGGCAAAGAATACTGTAAATGGCATAATTCGTTTAGACATTCAACTAATAATTGTATAACTTTTCGCAATTGTGTGCAGGACTTGATTCAAAAAGGAATGTTGAAATATGCTGAGAAGGATAAAGGGGTTATGGCTATCAATAGGAATCCTTTTCCAAAAGTGGTGGACATAAACATGTTGTCTACCAGGCTGAATGATCAAACTAATAATCCAAGAGTGTTACTGAGTGAGCTGGAAAGAGTTCACAACTTAAGAAAAGAACTTATGGCTAAAGGAAAGAACCCAATGGTCCATCAGGACCACTTTGTATGTTTTAGATGTGGAACTGAGAGAGAAAAAGCACAGGCTGTTGTGGCCAACAAAGTGCAGAAGCAAATGAAGGATTGTGGCCTAAGGTTTAACACCTTGGACCAAGATGATTTGCAAATTTCAATGGAGCAGAATTGTTGTATGGTGGGGGTAGACCCAAGAGTTTATACCACTAAGATAGCAGATTATGGGGAGCAAGATAGGCCCTTCCTCTACTAAGAGGTACCAATGAATCCTTGCTTGGGAAGGGTTAGTGCAGTCAGAGCATATTTGAGGCAACACAAATAGCAGAAGCAGAATGGCCAGCCATGAAGCCTTAGGGCTCAGAGGTCCTATAATCAAGAGGCCAGGACATATTTGCATGGCCTGGAAAAAAAGCCAAAGGAAGGCATGGTTGCCAGGCCATACATTAGCCTAGCAAAACCTAGGCCAAATAGGGAGTTAGGGCTGGAGCAGCGTAGAATGATCAGATCCCTAGTACCGCCACCTTATGTTTAGCATGGGTGATGCATCCAAAGTTTCCCAAGGGAGGTTGGATACCTATGGTTGAGACAAGAACAGAAAAAAGAAGGAAGCAAAGGAAATTTCATGTAATGACGTCCAGGCTGGAAAATCAGGCCCTAAAACCACCAACAACACAAAACCTGACTTGGTCCAAAGAAAAGAGGGATGATGAAACTTATACACCAAAAAAAGCAGTAGTATTAACACTAGTGAACGTACCAAGAAAGTTCCCAAGCCATCGATGGCATATGAGGAACCCATACCTATCATAGAGGAGGCTTTACTAAGGCAAAGAATTAGAGAATTAGAGAATTAGAGAAAGAATTATACGTTGACGACAATGCCATGAAGGGTAGCCAAAAGATGGCCCTAGAAGTCAAGATGATAGGGCCTGTCGGCATGGAAAACGATAAGGTTAAGTCAGAAAGTTCTTGAGACTCTGGAGAAAAAATGGCCATTAAGTTTGGCAGTTTTCCCCCTCACTGATTGCAATGTGGTTGTGGCCATCCCTAAGAGTTTTCAAGCTAGACCAGACCAACCAACACATTTGGTTGGTGATGTGGAAGACTTTACAGAAATAATGGCCCAGATAGCAAAAACTAAGACCAAAATAACAAGGTCAATTGAAGTAGTCAAGTCTGTCGATGGAGACCAAGTAGTGCTACAAAGCCTGGGGAGGAATTGATTAAGCACCTGAGGCCTTTACATGTACAGGTACACCTAGACGGAATGCCTGTCAATAGGGTCTTGGTCGATAATAGGGCCATTGTTAATATCATTCTTTCTAAAACACTGAGGATGTAACAACCCCGATCCGTAATTAACTACTAATCCGTAATTAAGAATGTTAACTAAGTGTTTAGAATGGAATTATGTGTTAATTATGTATGCTATTTGGTTTTCTATCCGTTACTTGTAGAAATATCTATCTAGAATTCTGCTTTGATCTGAAAATTGAAAGCCTTATTGGCCTCCAAAACCGAAATTGGTGCTGGCAGTGAACTTGCGGTTGCTTTGTTTCTCAAATAGTGCACGATGAGCTCCTCATTAGTTGGGTGGAACCTAAAACCAAGTGAAAGTTGAATATTTGAGTTGGGTTTTTTCTCCATGGAAGAGGGCTTTATTCTTTTTAGTTGATAGAGGAACCTAGGATGAATTGACTACCGATATTATCGAGTGAGGTCGATGTGAATTAGAGAGCACAGTGTACTGGTTATATTATATATGGTGTACTTTCATGCAGACTAGGGCATTGATGTTGGCTAATAAAATAGGATTAAATCAATTACATGTGAGTGGTTTTATGAAAGAGAAAGGAAAACAACCCTTTGTCTTAACTAGTACGATTTATTTGTGTGGACAATGATGGGTCTTTGTATATACCATATTTAGAAGTGTGAGATAGTATTGTAGCCTCTTGCTAGAATTATGACCAGTATAATGATTGTGGAGATTCAATATGAAGTCTGCTAATTGAATGGCTTGGATCATCTAAGTATAACCAATCTATGAATGATTTTGAGTTGGTGCAACATGGAAGTAATGTGTGTGAAATGTGATCACGTGGTTAGGTTGCATTATGCTTCCATAAATATAAAAATTGAATGGCTTGAATTATGACCAGTATAATGAACCAGGCTCTTTGTGACGTTTATTTAGCCATGATTTTGTTTTGTGGGAAATGTTTTTCAGTTGGATCGAAGTACCATGTTTGTTTTTCAGAGTTGATCAGAAATTTGAAGGCTAGCCTTGATTTATTCTCTTATGTTACATATATAAACTGATTGATCAAACATCTTGCTGAGAGAACTAGGAGTTATTTTCTGCATTCTTTGGTCAAACATCCATGAAAAAGCAGGCATTGAGGAGGAAGTTTCCGAACTAGCATGGTTAGCTTGTTAGCCAAGAGGCATCCATGATTTTGTTATATATGTTTTTTTTCTGTACTCATATAGAATAAAATATAATCAATAGAAAATTAAATCTAATTAAAAGTGAGGAGTCGAGACCCAGATTATCCCCCTGTTTTGATTACGAAAATAAGGAAAATATTAAACATAATATTTTCTTTATACAAAAAAAAAAAAAAAAACACTTGTACAGAGTCTAGTAGGGCATTATTTTTTTACAAATGCAAAATGATAAATTTTCTGTTTTTCAATGGATGATATTATTTTATTATTTTTTGTTCAGCCATCTAGGAAATTTTGGAAACTGATCTGGTCTCTTCCAGTGCCTCCCAAAGTCCGCAATTTCTGGTGGAGAGTGTGTACTAACAGTCTAGCTACTAAAGAAAATCTTCATCGCCGTAATTGTGCTTCTTTCCCTTCTTGTCCCATTTGTGGTCTTTGTCCGAAGTCTATTGAACACCTTCTCTTTCAGTGTAACTGGACGAGGCCTGTGTGGTTTGGGTGTGATCTCGGCTTCTTATCTGGGTCATTTTCCTTCTCCTCTGCAAAACAGTGGACTCAGGATATTCTTGAGAGTTGTTCTAATGTGCGGGTTAGCAAAGAGCGTTTGGGCAAGGCTGTTACAATTGGGTGGTGCCTGTAGAAGGCTCGTAATGAGTGGGTCTTCAATCAATCTGAAGTAGACCCAGTGCAAGTCATCCGACAGGCTTCTCTTCTCTGGCGGGAGAGCTGCTCGGTGGCCGTCGTGGCAGATACTTTACCTGTAAATGTTAATTTAGCGGACCAGGTTAGCACCAGATGGTTTCCTCCTCCTTACGGTTTGTTAAAAGTGAATTGTGATGCTAGCTTTGCCTCCAAAGGCCAGAAGACTTCCCTGGCAGTGGTTCTGCGGGATTGGAAAGGTCAAATTATTGATGGTGTTGTCTCCACAGTACACGTCTCTTCAGTCGCTCAAGGTGAAGCCCGCGCTATTCGGCTAGCGTGTTTGTTTCTCCAGGCTCTTGGACTTTCAAATGTCCAAGTGGAGAGTGATTGCAAATCAGTCATTGAACTCTGTGTCTCTGAGCTGGCTCCTCCTTGGGAGTGCCTTGCATTTTTATATGTTATTCGGTCCATGGGCCAAGCTTCCTCTTTGTCCTTTTGCTGGGTGCCACGAGCAGCTAATTCTGTGGCCCACTGGCTTGCCTCCTCAAAGTTGCAGGAAGCTCTCCCTTTAGATTGGATTAGGAATCCTCCCCTGGCTTTATGGAACTTGCTTTTGGCGGATTCTCTTGTTGTTTGAGAGTTTCTCGAGTTCAAAAAGATGGGTTGATGATCCTCTCATGCTTAAGCTGTTTTCTGTTTTATGGCTGTATCTGAGGCTTTGTCTGGTTTTAATATATCATGAGTTCAAAAAAAAAAAAAAGGTTGCCATATAAAATGCTGCCCTTTGGCTCCATCCATGCCATGTCATGACTTCGCTTTGTCCGTACAAAATTCCAAAAGGAAGAACCCTGTAAAATCCCTGTTGTGAAGTTAAGCTGGAGAAAAACAACTCTTTCGAAAACTACAAAATCTTTTGATACCCAATTTTGATTTTGCATGCAAATGGAATGTATCATGTGAGGTCATTATGTGTAGACTGCAAATGAATTGAGCTATTAATGAACAATACAGCTTAGGTTGTTTAAAACTTATTTGAGTTTGATTTATATATTGACTAAATAAACAATTTCAAATCAAATTTTTAGACTCGACTTAGTATTGAGTCGAGATTGAGTAGACTTAAACTCAACTCGATTAAGCTTGTGAATACAGTTACATAAATTAATATTTTTTTAATGATATATCAAATATGTTTTATTTGTCTATTTGTGTTTGGTGTTTGTACAAATTTAAATATTTGACTGATAAAATTTATTAATAACATGTTTTTTTTGGGTGCTCATAATGTTTTCTTTTTTCTCTTAATGTCCATTATAGTTTAGTGTTCTTTTTTATTTTTTCCTTTTTATAAAAAAAAAAAAAATCTTTTTGAACTTGAGTTTGGCTCTTTTATAGAGTTGACTCGAACTGAACTCAAGCTTAAGCTCGGGTTTTTTAAGTTTGTTGCGCTCATCTTTTGCTTGAGTTTGACAAATTTTTAGCAAGCCGAGCTCGAATTCTTTAAAATATATCTTGATTCGATTTGACTCGACTTGGTCCACTTAGCCAAGAAACATGTTGTGAGATTGTTCATACAAGATGTGGATGTTCTTTGGGGGCTCAAAATCTTGGCAGCTAGCAGAGTCTTTGTATTGACAGAACACACAATCATTTTACTAGTGATGATGAAATTGTTTTTGAGGTTGGTTTTTGACAAGGTCAGTGTGTTCGGTGCTGTTTGGTGCAAGTTAGGATATGTTTTTTAGAGTTTGTTAGTGTTTGGTGCAATTTTGCTAATATTTAAAAAGCTAAAAAAAAAAAAAAAACTTGAAGCCGAGTAGGGATTGTTTTTAGCTTTTGCGTTTAGATTTGTAAACCAACAAATTATAGTAATTTAGCTATCTATTGTTTTACAAAATAAAAAAATGCCTTTAATGTATATTTGAGTTTTCAATTTTATCAATTTAAATCCTAATCTTTTGATTTGTTTTTAATCTAAACCATTAATCTATTTTTATTAACTAAAACCAATGAAAAAAAAGTATTTTAGTCATTAAACTCAATATAAGTACACATAAAATGTCTAAAATTTTATTTTATTTGAGTTTAATGGCTAAAATATCATTTTTGTAGTTGTTTTTACTTAATAAAAATAGACAAATGGTTTAAATTGAAAACAAATTAAAAGTTTAGAGTTTAAATTGACAAAATTAAAAGTTTAGGGTTTATTTTGATATAATTGTCCCTTTTTTTTTTTTTTTTTTTTTTTTTTTTTTTAATGGTAATGCATTAATTTATAGTTTAAATCTGGTTTCTACTGAACCCTGCCCCAATTTTGATATGTAATTGTGTAACCTCTTGAATAATAAGAGATGTCAAATGGGTTTCTCACTTGCAAGGAAATCTTCTAGACTCGGCTATTACTAAGAACTATATGTGAAAAATGGATCATCAATGTTATGGTCCCAGACTTATCAGCTTATATTTTTTTAATGTTGTAACACCATGTATTTTATTACTCGAATAATCTTACCAATATTCATTAATTATGTCCATTTATAAATAATGTTTTCATCCTTGATGAAATGATGAATATATTGAATATACATATTCCCTCTCGTTATACAACAATGATATTTACATACAAATAAAAGAAATGCCCTGAGGATTACAATAAAAGAAAGGACACTACTCTTTACAAAAAAATAGCACTCAGCCAAACAACAAATGAAGTGGTACAATCTATCACTACACTACACTTATGAAATGGTAAAAATCATTGTTTGATATTCAAATCCGAAAAGCATTCCCTGTACACATGTACAGACAGGGGGTGAGCAACCACTAGCTCACCAAGCAATCTCATATCAAAACATTAGAAGATATACGGTTACCAAAATACTCGTACATATACATGAAATCATATCATGTCAAAACCATATGATTTCATTACATAATCTCTTAAATCCAATTTATTTAATTAACCACAATAACTTAACTTACATAAATAAACATGTTTCAATAGCAACAGGACATCCTTTTCAATTCATTCAATTAGCTCATTATCAATTGAATCAAATAATTAAACAATTCATCAAATCCATTTTGTACAGTCTTATGAGATGAATACATATGCCATGTCATGCTCAAAATATTTTTCTCATCTTTTGAAAATCTTACGCACAATGCCAATTTGAAAACACATTAATCCAACAATTTCAATAAAATTCCAAGATGGTAAATACGACTCAGGTAATCCCTAGGCTGGTGTCTGTAAATAGACTTTACAGGTACTACTAATTTGTCATTTTTACCATATTAATTGGAAGGCTCGACACCTGTAATCTGTCATTTTTACCAGTATTAACTAGAAGGCTCGACACCTATCATCTACATCACCTTTCAATCCCTAGGTTGGTGTCTGCAAGTAGACTATACAAGTACTACCAATTTGTCATTTTTACCAGTATTAACTGGAAGGCTCGACACCTATTATCTACACCATCTTTCAAGACTTACCACCGTATTTACCCCAAAATCATTTCATGAAAACTTGTTTCCCAACATTTCGTTCTCAATGCAAAGTTTTCAAATCATATTTCAAAGCTCATCATTATCAAATGAATTGATATGCCAATGTAATGATTAATAATACAGTGCAATATTTCTTCCACTTTCAATACTTCCACACAATATTCCCATTGTGATCAAAATTCTCATTTCTCATTTCAATATAATTTCTCAAGATGAATATAAATACTTTTATTCCAATTCATCCATGAGACAACAAAATTCCTACACTTAGAGTAATCTCAACCATTTAGTCACTTCAAGACTATATCAACATTTTGAACAACAATTTCCAAAACTTTGACAATTCTCATATTCCATGAAAACCATCATTTATATATAAACAAATAAACAATTTTTCAAATATCATTTATTTTAGCACACAAAATAAATATAACAACATCTTCAAAGATTATCAACATCTTTCTTAAAAACCCCCAATTTTTAGATTTTCTCACCAAAACCACTCATCTTCCTTTATTGAAAGAAAGTCACCAAAAACATCTCTCTTCAATCCTTATAGTTCAAAATCCTCAATTTCTATTTTAAAAGGAACAAGAAAGTAAACCCACTTTAAAAAAAAATCTCTCATCTTCTTGAATCAACAATCAATTTTCATAACAAATCAAAGGATGATTTCACAAATCATCTAGATCTTGCAAAAACATATATATAACTATATTTCGGAACCAAGCACTCCAGCCAACAGACGTTGGGAGAATGCTTGGGGGGCAATTGTGGGAGCCGAATAAATAGAAGAGTTGGAAGGGATGTATCCCAGAAGTCAGAGACTGTTCGGCTCCGTACTAATCAACTAAGATACCGAATACATTGAGATCGCCGAATAGACGGGGAGATGTATGTTGGAATAAACAAAAGGATAGTAAGTAAAAAGTGGGCTCTGGACCCGAGGTCCAGAGAATGAGTATAAATACAAGAGCTTCATATTTAGAAAGGTATCTAAGAATCATTCACTAAACTTAGTAAACAAGCTTTCTTGAGTATAAGAACTGACTTGCCCGTCGGAGTGCTAACCCCGGCACCCCGACCGGAGTGTTTGTCCTTGCAGGTGACTAGCTGAGGATCAAGAGCGTCTCCCAGGATCGGAAGAGTATTTCCAAAACCACTTCCCCATAATTGGCGCCGTCTGTGGGAATACTCAAGTACATCCATGGAAGGCGTGACTCAAGATTCTCCGATAGCCACCGACGCGATCACACAGAGAGTCGACCTCACTCCAGCAAATATACTCGAAAAGGAAATCATCGCTGCAAGACGTGCCTTGAATGTCGATTCACAAACGACTTCAGCACAGGAGACGATGCTAGCCATCATGGAACGAGCCAACAAGACCAAACATAGTTTAGACAACACCATCACTGAGAACGAGTGCCTTCGCCGCGATCTGGCCTTGGAAATAGCAAAGTCCAAGCAAACAGTGCGCCAGGTTTCTAAGCGACCTCCAAGGGCAGGCGATCTACGGTCTCGGGCCCGACAGCAAAACACCGACGCTCGTTGTGCTTCAGCCGATTACTTCGAGGAGCTGACAAAAGACGAACGTCTCCAGCGAAGTATTCCACGTGATAACATCCATATGATATACAGCCTGTCGAAAGCCCCGGCCGTACATGCAATCTAGTCCCTCCCAGGCCCTCAGCGGCAACTCACGCTAGCAAAGCGACCTCGCGAATCGCCAAGCATCACCTTCGACGACTCTGATTTGATCGGCGTAACACTCCCTCACATCGATCCATTGGTTGTCGCGCTACGCGTAAACCGGTTCACCGTCGAACGCGTTCTTATAGACCAGGGCAGCACTTCGGAGGTCATGTATTATAAAACCTTCATCAAACTCGGGTTCACCGAATCGGACCTGACTCCGGCCCCTTATCCACTATTCGGCTTCAATGCCAACCCCGAATACCCACTGGGAAAGATCAACCTACCCATTCGAGCGGGTTCCAGAATGGTGGATGTAGAATTCCTGGTCGTCCGGCTGCCATCGCCGTACAATCTCATCATGGGGCGATCGTGGTTGCATACCTTGTAGGCCGTCCCAAGCACCTACCATCAATTGTTACGTTTCCCAACAGAACACGGCATTGAGCAGATCCGCGGCTCCCAAAAATCGCACAAGCATGTTACCTCCTGGCCGCCAAAATGCCAAAGGAATTGCGGGTAAACTCCATTGAGGTACCCAATCGGGAAATCCTGGATGACGTCGGGCGGCATCCAAGCGAAAAGGCCACAGAAGGTTTAGACCGAGTTGACATCGATGGAAGCCCGGAAAAGTTCTTCATGATCGGCACCTCTTTAAACCAGCCGATAGACGCAGCTGATCTCCTTTCTACTCGCCAACCTCGACGTCTTTGCGTGGACTCTGTACGAGATGCCGAGTATAGACCCATCAGTTTCACAGCACCACCTGAACGTCGACCCCACATGCAAGCCCATCATTCAGAAAGGCCGTCGGTCTGCCACAAAGCACACTGCTGCCGTCATAGAAGAAGTCGACAGACTGCTTGACACCGGGGCAGTTAGAGAAGTCACCTACCCCACGTGGCTCTCTAACACAGTGGTGGTGAAGAAGAAAAATGGAACTTGGCGAGTGTGTGTCGACTTCATGGATCTAAACAAAGCTTATCCCAAGGACTGCTTTCCCTTACCTAGAATCGACCAACTCGTCGATGCAACGGCGCGCCACCAACGCATGAGTTTCCTCGATGCTTACAGAGGCTACCATCAGATCGCCATGCATCCAGATGACCAGGACAAACTGCATTCCTCACCCCAAGAGGAACCTACTGCTACAAAGTTATGCCTTTTGGGCTGAAGAATGCAGGGGCAACTTACCAAAGACTGGTCACCGTTATGTTCAAAGAACAACTCGGCCACACTATGGAAGTCTACATCGACGATATGGTGGTCAAGTCCAAAGAAGAACAGGATCACATAGTCGATCTAGAGAAGACATTCGGCATCTTGCGCAAATACAAAATGAAACTGAATGCCTCCAAGTGCGCATTTGGAATCGGCTCCGGCAAATTCCTGGGTTATATCGTCAACCACCGTGGAATCGAAGCCAACCCGAGGCAAGTCACAGCAATCTTGGAACTCCGTTCCCCCCGATCAGTGAAAGAAGTCCAAAAGTTGATGGGGATGGCCGCTGCACTCAATAGATTCATCAGTCGGTCAACAGACCGCTGCAGACAATTCTTCCAGACGCTACGTCAAGGCAAAGCTTTTGAATGGTCTGCCGAGTGCGAAATAGCTTTCACCGGGCTCAAGACTTACCTCCGGTCAGTACCTCTCTTGACAACACCAGCTGCCGGTGACCCCCTCATTCTGTATCTGGCAGTCTCCGATAGGGCCGTCAGCGCCGTACTATTAAAAGAAGAGGAAGGGCAGCAACGGCCAGTGTATTATGTGAGCAAGGCAATGGTCGATGCCGAGACACGTTATCTTCCGCTGGAAATACTCATCCTAGCCTTGGTCATGGCAGCAAGAAAACTTATGCATTACTTCCAGGGGCATAGCATTGGGGTGATAACAGATTATCCCCTCTGATCAGTACTACGGAGTGCAGAAGCATCGGGACGTGTTTCAAAATGGGCTCTTGAACTCGGCCAATATGACATTCAGTTTTTACCCAAAACCGCAATCAAGGGACAGGTGCTGGCCGACTTTGTTGCCGAACTCACAGGCGGGCTTTCCGACCTTAAACCTGCCGACGTTCTTCCAAAGGCTGAAGTTCGATCAAAGCCGAACTGGAGAATTTATGTCGGGGATATTTGGCAGCTATACTGTGATGGATCGTCTAACCAACGGGGCTGCGCGCGCCGGCGTAGTAATCATGTCTCCCGACGGCGCAGTAATTGAGCAGGCCGTCAAGCTTGGCTTCGAAGCATCAATACAAGGCCGAGTATGAAGCCCTCTTAGCCGTCTACGAAATGCACATATTCTCGGCGCTCGGCGTTTGCTAGTGTTTTGTGACTCAAAATTGGTCATCAACCAGCTAAAGGGGGAGTACACTGCAAAAAATGACCGTATGGCGGCCTATATGAAAACGGCCAACTCTTTGCTAACGAAGTTTGACCATCACGAACTGAACCAAATAACACGTGATCAAAACACACACGCAGATGCCCTGGCATGCCTAGCCTCCGCCATCAATTCTGAGCTCAAACGGACCATTGAAGTAGGTTTCATCCCGGAGCCGAGTATTGGCCCTTCGGAGGAAACCCACGTCAATGTTATAAGAATCCGCATCAAGTTGGATGGACCCCATAGCCGGATTCCTCTCTTCTGAACAACTCCCAGAGGACAAAAGAAGCACACAAGCTACGCAATAAGGCCCGCGATACTATTGGATCCACAAGAAGGGCTTTATAAAAAGTCCTCTCCGGTCCCTATTTGGAATGCGTACACCCGGATAAAGTGGAGGAGCTTCTAACTGAGATACATGAGGGCAGTTGTGGTGCCCTCTTGCGGACGCTCCCTGGCCCATCGAGCTATAACACAGGGGTAATTGGCTGACAATGAGAGCCGACGCAGAAAATTATGTTAAAAGATGCGAACAATGCCAAAAGTTCTCCCCACTAACCCATTTGCCCGCCGAAGGGTTGAACTCTATCACCAGTCCCTGGCCGTTTGCTCAATGGGGGCTTGATATCGTAGGACCGTTGCCAAGGGCCCAGGAACAAGCGATTCTTAATCGTAGCAACAGATTACTTTACAAAATGGGTCGAAGCGGAGGCTCTAACACATATACGAGATGCCGACATAAAGCGATTTGTATGGAGAAACATCATTACGCGATTCGGCATTCAAAGAGCTCTCATCTCAGACAATGGCACCCAGTTCGATTGTGGCGTATACCGAGAACTGTGCAGCAAATACGGTATCGTGCCTTACTTCTCTCTACGCCCGCGTACCCCCAGAGTAACGGTCAAGCCGAAGCCTCTAACAAAACCATCTTGGACGGCATCAAAAGAGGCTGGAAAGAGCTAAAGGCAAATGGGTCGAAGAATTGCCGAGTGTATTGTGGGCGCACCGCACAACGCTGAGGAGGTCCACCGGAGAAACGCCGTTCGCTCTATGCTTTGGAACCCAAGCAATCTTACCCTGGAAATCGGCCTCCCGACTTTGAAATCGCAAGCCTTTGATACGGGCCGAAATGACATGATGCTCGCCCTGGACTGGATCTAATCGAGGAACGAAGAGACCGCGCCCTGGCCTCCATGGCACGGTATCAGCAGCAGCTCGCTAAGTCGTACAATCAACGAGTTCAGTTGCGCCGTTACACTCCAGGAGAGCTGGTCCTGAAGAAAGTACTTCCAGCCGACCGGAGACCGGCCGACGGAAAGCTGGGTCTGAACTGGGACGGCCCCTATCAAGTAGACTCCATTGCAGGACAGGGGCATATCGGCTCTCGGACATGTCAGGAAGAAGCCTGCCACGGCCTTGGATTCACGCATCTACGAAAATTTTACCAATGACCCGATTTGTGGGCTTGGTACTTGTACATACTCTGCTGTAATGCAAAAGTTTCTCGTTTTTATGCCTCAGCTCATACGCTTCTTGATGGCCGAATAAGTCTCCGGATTCGGAGCGCCCTTCGTGGATACCACGATTGGCCAAACAAGTCTCTGGATTCGGAGCCCCTTTGGGTGCATGACATCTAAGGGCCGAATAAGTCTCCGGATTCGGAGCGCCCTTCGTGGATACCACGATTGGCCGAATAAGTCTCCGGATTCGGAGCGCCCTTCGTGGATACCACATTGGCCGAATAAGTCTCCGGATTCGGAACGCCCTTCGTGGATACCACGATTGGCCAAACAAGTCTCCGGATTCGGAGCCCCTTTAGGTGTGACATCTAAGGGCCGAATAAGTCTCTGGATTCGGAGCGCCCTTCGTGGATACCACGATTGGCCGAATAAGTCTCCGGATTCGGAGCGCCCTTCGTGGATACCACGATTGGCCAAACAAGTCTCCGGATTCGGAGCCCTTTGGGGCAATGACATCTAAGGGCCGAATAAGTCTCCGAATTCGGAGCGCCCTTCGTGGATACCACGATTGGCCGAATAAGTCTCCAGATTCGGAGCGTCCTTCGTGGATACCACGATTGGCTAAACAAGTCTCCGGATTCGGAGCCCTTTTGGGTGCATGACATGTAAGGGCCGAATAGTCTCCGGATTTGGAGTGCCCTTCGTGGATACCACGATTGGCCGAATAAGTCTCCGGATTCGGAGCGCCCTTCGTGGATACCACGATTGGCCCAACAAGTCTCCGGATTTGGAGCGCCCTTTGTGGATACCACGATTGGCCGAATAAGTCTCCGGATTCGGAGCGCCCTTCGTGGATACCACGATTGGCCAAAAAAGTCTCCGGATTCGGAGCGCCCTTCGTGGATACCACGATTGGCCGAATAAGTCTCCGGATTCGGAGCCCTTTGGGTGCATGACCTCTAAGGGCCGAATAAGTCTCCGGATTCGGAGCGCCCTTCGTGGATTCACGATTGGCCGAATAAGTCTCCGGATTCGGAGCACCCTTCGTGGGGACACGATTTAACTGACAATCTAATTTCCTATTGGACCGTTTATAACGATCGATGCATGTTCGAACGTTTACATCACGCAATACAAAAGCTGACAAATAAATTGAGATATGGCGTTTAATTACGCGCAAAACATTTTCAAAAGCTGCTAATAAAGAAATTCTATTTATTCAAAAGCCGCCAAACATTTCAAGCATTTGATAAAGTAATTCTATTTATTTAACATTATGGCCACTAAGTCGGCGTCTTCGTCGTCGCTTTTCTCAATTTCGAACTCGGGATACGGAAGGTAATGCCGATGATATAGGGGGGCGAGCCGAATTTATGCCCAGGACCCAAGAGCTTCCACGGTTTGAAGGGCCTTGATCCAGCCATGCTTGAAACCACGATTTTCGCATCGGCAGACTTCCTCAGCTAGGTCTGTTTTGGTCTTCTTGATCCCGGCCTTCAAGCGTCTTGATATCCGCTCTCATAACCCGAGGCCTCTCGGTTCGCCCTCTCCCCATGCTTTTCGCTTGGCCGTCCACCACCGACTCGGCCGCTCGAACACTCTTCAGCTCCCGAAGCTCACTCTCAGCCTTTTTCGCGCGAGCCTCTAGACTGCGATTCCTTTCATTGTTTTTCTCACTCTCGCGTCGGGTTTCGCGCAGACGCATCCCGACTTCATAAGCGCTATACAGTCCCTTGACAGCCCCATGTATGCCATCCCAAAATACTTCGAAATCTTGACGTCCGACCATCGACTGTTGGACCTCCGGCGGAAAAATCTGCCGGGCGAACTTGACTGCCACATCTGGGTCTTTAATTATAGAATCCGCCTTCGTCATTGGTCTATTCTTCACGAGAACCGCAAAACTCAACGGTCGTGGCGCCACGTCAGGCTCAACAAAGGGTCGTGGGCGCGGGGAATCTCCCGTTGTCCGTCCTTTCGGGGTGATCTGCTTCGACGACTAGGGGGCCGCTCTTTTTCCCGATCCATGGATGCTCTTCTTCCCGTGTGAATAGGCTCGCTTCTGCGATTCATTTTGACCTCTAAACCCAGCCAATGTTGGCCCCTGCCAGGTTTGGATCAAGCCTGAATAAGAATGAGTCAGGTTGTTGGCATGAACTCGCCCATTTATTCTAGGGTACATGCAGCCCCCCCCCCGAGAAAACGTCAGAAAGACTGAGCGCCAAACGTCGTATACCCCTCAGCCAGCCCTCGCTTCAGAGCATCGGCTCATTCGGTTCCTCAGGCTCGCGCCCTGGCTAAGGCAAGGGCAGATTCATTAATCTATTCGGCTATATTTCAAGCGCTATCGCCGGTATCGCTGGGGCCATGGCTAGATTCATTAAGCTAGCCGGATTCATTAATCTATTCGGCTATATTTCAAGCGCTATCGCCGGTATCGCTGGGCAATGTCTAGATTCATTAACTAGCCGGCTATATTTTTCA